>CM053567.1:157950701-157973011 GCA_028646485.1 Cryptoprocta ferox
GAACTATTGGGACCTCATCAAGATAAAAATCTTCTGCATGGCAAAGGAAACAATCAATAAAACTAATAGGCAACAGACAGAATGGGAAAAGATTGTTGCAAATGACATATCGGATAAAGGGCTAGTATCCAAAATCTACAAGGAACTCACCAAACTCCACACCCTAAAAATAAATAATCCAGTGAAGAAATGGCAGAAGACATGAACAGACAGTTCTCCAAAGAGGACATCCAAATGGCCAACAGACACATGAAATGATGCTCAGCGTCACTCATCATCAGGGAAATACAAATCAAAACCACACTGAGATACCACCTCACGACTGTCAGAGTGGCTAAAATGAACACATCAGGAGACTATAGATGCTGGTGAGGATGTGGAGAAACAGGCATCCTCCTACACTGTTGGTGGGAATGTAAACTGGTGGAGCCCCTCTGGAAAACAGTGTGGAGGTTCCTCAAAAAATTAACAATAGAACTCCCCTATGACCCAGCAATAACACTGCTAGGGATTTACCCAAGGGATACAGGAGTGCTGATACATAGGGGCATGTGTACCCCAATGTTCATAGCAGCACTTTCAACAATAGCCAAATCATGGAAAAAGCCTAAATGTCCATCAACTGATGAATGGATCAAGAAGATGTGGCTTATATATACAATGGAATACTACATGGCAACGAGAAAGAATGAAATCTGGCCATTTGTAGCAACGTGGATGGAACTCGAGGGTGTTATGCTAAGTCAAATAAGTCAGGCGAGAAGGACAGATACCATATGTTTTCATTTATAAGTGGAACAGGAGAACCATAACAGAGGACCATGGGGGAAGGGAAGGGGACAAAAATAGTTGGGGAGAGGGAGGGAGGCAAACCATGAAAGACTCTTGAATACTGAGAACAAACTGATAGGGAGGGGGAGAGGGGAAGGGGGGTGATGGGCATGGAGGAAGGCACTTGTTGGGATGAGCACTGGATGATATATGGAAACCAACTTGACAATAACTGTAAAAGAAAAAAAAGCAAAGCAAATATTAACTTTGAAAAGCTGGTATAGTTACTTTACTATCAGACAGGAAAAACTTAGAGACAAAGGCCTTATTAGGAAATGGGATGGTCATGACATTATACGTTCACCAGGGATACAGAATAATTCTAAGTTTGTGCACACTCAGTAATGAAACTTTCACATACACTGAAAAAATCAACAGAACCACAGAAGAATATTGGCACATAAGATATTGGGAGATTTCAACACATCTACCTCAATTGTTCATAAGTCAAGAATGCAAGAAATCTTTGTGAAAATATGCAAAGTAAAAACTTGAAAACTTCAGTTAACCAACTTGATTTATTGGGCAGGTCTAGAATCCTATCTCTATCAGTTACGTAATACACAATGCTCCCCAACACCTACAGAATATTTCAAATCTTGACCACATACTAATTCACAAATTTAGTCTCCAATTATCACATATTCCAGACTTGAGTATCCTATAGGTTATAGTCTATGAAAAAAAATTTCATGAAATTCAATAAATGTTACTGGAGTGTTACTGGTTATCCTTATTAAAAATGCTTTGGATTTTTACTTCACACCATACACATTACTCAAAGACATTGGGAAATGACTGGCTAAGCAACAGGTCTGTAATTCACAATGACACAGGAGGGAGAGAACACAGCCTAATCTCCTTGTAAACATACTAATGATAGACGCCTTGGCAAATGAGAATTAATGGAATTTGTAAATGGAAAGGTCTTTATCCATGGAATGCTTTTAGCAGGATATATCCGATCGTCTAGAACTGATCATGGCAAACAAATTTGAGATCTATGGATTAATGGTGCATAGAGACATTTTCTTTTCAAAATGGCTTCCTTCTGTTTAAGTGATGTGAATTTCATACATTGCTTAGAAATGATATTAATGGTCCCAGACCTCCTCCTGCTTTACCTATTGCAAAATTAACTGTATCCTTTAAATCATTAATAAAGCTTAAAAAAAAAAGCTTAACACTGGGTGAGGCCTTTCATTCCTGTGAGTCTGATTTGAGCAGCTCATACTTTGTGTTACCACAAACCCATAAAGAAGCGGGGGGGGGGGAAGACATGCTACAGATTGGCAGAATTTATTGGAAATACAATTCTCAAATGAGGGATTAATCTACAGAATATATAAAGAAGTCCTACAACTGGAAAAAAATGGGCACATTACATGAAGGATTACTTCTCTGAAGAGAGTTCGTAATTGGCCAGAAGCATATGAAATGCTGTTCACTCTTATAAAATAATTAGAAAAATTCAAATTAAAGCCACAATGGAATTCCCTTTCATACCCACCAAATTGCCTGCATAACAAAGATACAGAGAGATGGTAACATTGATACACAATGGAAGTGAAAATGAGGTTCAAAAGTAAACTGCAGCTATTTTTAACATACCCTAAAATGTACTCTGTAACCCAGAAATTCCAGTCCTAGAAAAGACAGTAGAGAAACCCTTGCACATTCTTGCTCCAGCAGACAAGACGGTTCGTAGCAGCACTATTTGCATCAACTTTAGAATGCATTAATAAATTTAGGTATGTTAACAAAATTCATTATAAAGTAACATAAATAAATGAACTACATGTAACATGGGTGGGTCTTAGAATCATAACACTAAGTTAAAAGATTGAAGACTATGTATACGTTTTCTGAACTTTGAAACCAAACAAAATTTAATTTAAAAACTTTAGGGATACATACACATTTGGTAATGCCATCTTAAGGAAATAACACAATTAAGGAGAGTGGTTATAGGCAGAATAATGCCCCCCCAAAGATGTCGTGTCCTAATCCCCAGAAGCTGTGAATATGATATCTTGCATGACAAAAGATGCAATTAAATTAGAAATCTTGAGATGGGAAGATTATCCTGGATTATATGGTAGATCCACTATAATCACAGGGGTCCTTAAAGAGGCAAGATTGTCAGAGTCAGAGAAGAGATACTATAATGGACGCGGATGTCAGACAGAGAGAGAGTTGAAGATGTTATCCTCCTGGCTTTGAAGGTGGAGGAAGGAGCGATGAGCCAAGGAAGGCAGGCAGCCTCTAAAATCTGGACAAGGCAAGGGAACAGCTTTTTCCCTGGAGCCCCGAGAAGGAATGCAGCCCTGCTAACCCACTTAATACTTCTGATCTCCCCACTGTAAGGTAATAAATTTATGTTGTTTTAAGCTACTAAACGTGTGCCAATTTGTTACAACAGCAATGGGAAATTAATACACTATGAGAAGGCATCAGAAGGTTGAGACAATAAAGTCTTACACAGATGCAATAATATTGGTTTAGTGTTAATTCCAAAGTTAAAAGTAGGTTTCATGAATATCTATCTTATAATTATGCTTCACAACTTACATAAGTCATGTGGGGTTTTTAAAGTATCAAATATTACACCAAAAAACTTTCACCTGCACACACAGTGAATACACAGGGGCAGCAGGTTTGGGAAGAGAATAATGAGGTGTTTTCTTTCCCCTACATATTGTGTCTGAGATGCTAAAGGAACATTCAAGGAGAGAGGTTCAGAAGGTGGAGGGAGGAGTAAAGAGCTGGCAGAGGTCAGCTGAGCGTCAGACTCTTGATCTAGGCTCAAGTCATGATCTCAGGGTTCCTGGGATGGAGTCCTGCATCAGGCTCTGCACGGACAGCATGGAGCCTGCTTGGGAGTCTCTCTCTCTGCCGCTCCCCTGCTGGTGCATGCCCACTCTTTCTCTCAAAATAAATAAACTTAGGGGCATCTGGGTGGCTCAGTCAGTTAAGCGTCTGACTTTGGCTCCCCTCATGATCTCCTCACAGTTCGCTTCATGGAGTCTGGCTCCGTGCTGACAGCTCAGAGCCTTGAAGCTGCTTTGGAGTCTGTGTCTCTCTCTCTGCCCTCCCCCATTCGCACTTTTTCTCTATCTTTCAATAATAAATAAAATGTTAAAAAATTATAAAAAAATAAATAAACTTAAAAAAAGAAGGATGAAAGAAATCCACAAAGGCAATGAAGAGTGCTCAGGTGGAAAAAAAAAACACAGAGAGAATAATTGTATGTGTCATTTAAATACTTATTAATTCATGCACATACTTTTTTTGAGAGCGAGAGAGCATGTGCACGCAAACAAGGGAGGTAGAGGGAGAGAAAGACAACCTCAAGCAGGCTCCACGCTCAGCATGGAGACTGACCCAGGGCTCGATCCCACAATCCTGGGATCATGACCTAAGCTGAAAGCAAGAGTTGGACACTCAACCGAGTGAGCCACCCAGGCGCCCCAATGCACATACATTTTTAAATTCATAGTGGTGTTCTTCTCAGGAAAGGCAGTGATAACCCTCCTGGCAAGTTATTGGCCATACCCAATATACCAGAACCTGGGTGGATCTCACTGATCTGGGAAGGCCCAGGTTAGCCCTGAGCATCTCCTCCTGAACCTTAGCCACCAGACTCCAAATTTCCCTCCTTTGAGAGCCAAGGGTGCTGGGCACTGTGGACGTCTGCTGTCTTGCTCCACAAGAGCAGGATCCAGTCAGTTTGAAGGCACCCACTTCCTTACCTTTGGTCAGTCACATTTCTCTGCAGGGATGTATCCACATCTGAGACAGAGACTTCTTGATGAGTCTAAAACTAGAATTGTGGCAGTAGCCACATTTCTCAGATTTTGGGTAAATGACACCGAGAGGCTGTGCTGCTGCTGCTGCTGTTGTCCCGTCTGTCTTGTGTGTGACCAGGGCCCCAACTCACTAGAGCTGCCAGGCCTGCCTCTTCACAACACTGTCGTCTTAGAACCCTGTTCCCTTCTCGGACCCGCAAGTGAAACCATGAACGTAGGAAGTTATGAAAATTACAACTGATTCTGCAGGAAATAAAAGTAATTGGGGGTTCTGGTGGAAACACTGTTCACATATGGCACTTGAAAATTTTACGCTTCGGATGTGCAGACCGTATGGGATAGGGTTTTGTTTATTTTGTTTTATATTTTTAAAGCACAGGGTGTGTTTAGTCCTTGTCACTTTCGGGCTGAACAGAGTGGGACTGCAAAATGCAACATCTGCTCTCTGGAGCGTTCGCCAGTGCTCCAGATGTATGCAAAACATCCTTGGTTTTACTGGCATCCAAGGGTATTAATCTCTTAGGGGGAGTGAATTAGCAACTTGACTTCTTAGTGTTCACAAATATTTTAATAATGATAACCTATGGAGATTTTCTCTTATCTACAAATCAATCTCACTTCCTTATCTTTCAAGATCTGAGCTAAAGAAAGGATCAATTTAGAGTAGGAACACAGAAATTTGTAATGAGTAAATATACATGAATGTGCTGTAATAATTCAATTATGAAATTTGAAGCAGCAAAATCTATTCCCGGGGATTCCATTCCCCCCCGCCCCAACCCCATCCAGCACTTGAATTAAGAATTGAATGGTGCCATCTGTTGGTGAATTCTTGGGTACTGCTAGTCCCTTTAGTAGCTCAGGATGCTGAGATCATCTTCATTCATTCATTCAATTACACTAAACACTAATTATGTGCAAAAATCTACACTAAGTGCTAGGATGGAAATTAAAATAAGACTTGATGACCAATCACAATTTAATACAAGTTTGGGACCTGTGTTCTATTCTGAAGGTCTAGGATTCCACACACTTCTACTGCAACAAAGATGATGTTACAGTTTTATATTTTAGGGAATGATGCATTGTGTTAGTCATTTAGAATCCTAGAAAAAGATTTGGTAATTCTAGACCTCTTTGTTCACAATGACTTCAGGGGCCAAACAAGACACATTATTTCCTGGAAATTCTTAACACTCCTCAACTTTGATTAAATAAATTAGAACCATCCTACTAGCTAATAGATATTCACAAGATGATTTATTTAGGTCAAAAACTTACTAAAGAATAAAAAAACTAGTAGCTACGATAATTGTCTATTTCCCATTAGATTTAAAAAAAAAAACCCTTCCTTTAAACTCCTATTCTTCAACACCTCCATTATTCTGCTCTCCTGAGAGGCAAAAATTCTTTTTAATATTAATTAATTAATTTATTTATTTATTTATTTATTTATTTTGAGAGAGAAAGAGAGAGAGAGAGAGAGAGAGCAAGCCCGAGCACACAGGGGAGGGACAGAGAGAAAGGGAGAGAGAAAATCCAGAGCAGCTTTCAGTCTGTCAGTGCAGGGATCAATGGGCTTGATGCGGAGCTTGATCTCACAAAACCTGAGATCGTGACCTGAGCCATAGTCAGGAGTCAGATGCTCAACAAATTGAGCCATCCGGGCACGCTGAGGCAAAATTTCTTTAAGGAGTACTCTATAATTGATTTTTTAAATATAACTTATTGTCAAATTGGCTAACATACAGTGTGTAAAGTGTGCTCTTGGTTTTTGGGGGTAGATTCCCGTGGTTCATCACTTGCTTACAACACCCAGTGTTCATCCCAACAAGTGCCCTCCTCAATGCCCATCACCCATTTTCCCCTCTCCCCCAGCCCCCCCATCCACCCTCAGTTTGTTCTCAGTATTTAAGAGTCTCTTATGGTTTGCCTCCCTCCCTCTCTGTAACTATTTTTCCCCTCCCCTTTCCCCATGGTCTTCTGTTAAGTTTCTCAAGATCCACATATGAGTGAAAACATGATATCTGTCCTTCTCTGACTTATTTCACTCAGCATAATACCTTCGAGTTCCATCCATGTTGCTGCAAACGGCATGATTTCATTCTTTCCCAATATTTTTTAATATTTTTTAAATGTTTATTTATTTTTGAAAGAGCACATGAGCAGGGGAGGGACAGAAAGGAAGATAGAGGATCTGAAGCAGGTGACAGTGCAGAGCCCAAAGGGGGGCTCCAACCCATTAACCATGAGATTATGACCTGAGCCAAATCAGAGGCTTAACTGACTGAGCCACCCAGGCATCCCATGATTGACTTTTTAATAATCTACCTCAATCAGCCTTGTGACACCTGCACACACACACACACACACACACACACACACACACACATACACACACACAAACCGTCAAGTTCACTAACAATCTCCATGTCCCTAAATCCAGTGGCCATTTCTCAGTCTACATTATACCTAATCTTTCAGCAGCCCCCAACACAGTTCCTTGCTTTCCTGTTCCTAACACATTTCTAGAACACCTCACTCTCCTGGTTGGTCTCCCTGTGAGGCTGCTGAGGCTTCTTCATAGGATGACCCCTTTCCAAAATTTCTAAATAGTAGAGTACCCCCAGGGTTCAATCCTCATACATTTCTTTTTTACAAGCTAAGCGCTATCCAATAGAAATATAACGCAAGTCACATATGTATTGTTTGGCCTTCTAGTAGTCACATTTTGGAAAAAAAAAAAAAAGCAAAAGAAACAGGTGAAATTAATTTTCATGGCACACTTACGTCAGTATATCTAGTATTATCATTCCAACATGTGACCAATATGAAAAGTATTAATGATGGGGCACCTCGGTGTCTCAGTCAGTTAAGCGTCCGACTTTAGCTCAGGTCATGATCTCACGGTTCGTGGGTTCCAGCCCCGCTTTGGGCTCTGTGCTGACAGCTCAGAGCCTAGAGCCTGTTTCAGATTCCATGTCCTCTCTCTCTCTCTGCCCCTTCCCAGCTCGCTCTCTCTCTCTGTCTCTGTCACTCTCTCTCTCTCCTCTCAAAAATAAATAAACATTTAAAAATATTTTTAAAAAGTATTAATGAGTTATTTTACATTTGGGGCACCACGTCTTTGAAATATGGTACATATTTTACACTTACAGTACATCTTAATTCAGATGCTACATTTTCATAGGAAATGCCTGGTTTCCATTTCACAGGAAATGCCCGATTTTATAACATTTACAGTGGAAAACTATACCTATGTTTTTCCAAACACACTTGAAGTTTTCCCATAACTGAATCATGTGTCCATTTTACATTTAAAATTAAATTGATTAACATTAACTAAAATTCAATTCTGTGGTCCTGCTAGCTATATTTCAAGTGCTCAGTAGGCACATATGGTTACTGGTAGCTACCATATTGGAAAGCACAGCTCTAGATGATTGTGTTTATTTCATGGATATAAATCACATCTATATGCTCCAAATTAGATTTGCAGCATGGAACTCTCCCCTGACTGGTATGTCCAGATGCGAATTCAACATTTTACTTCAATATTTAATAGACAATCCAAATTTAATATTTGATTCTATTCTGGCATCCTTCTCCACTAGTACCTGCTCCTGAGGGGTGAAAAACTAGAAGGCTTCTTTAATTTCCCTCATTCTCTCATGTTCTACAACCAACCCGTCAAATCTACTTTGAAAATCATGTTCAGAATCGGACCATTTTTGGCCCCTTCCGTTGCCCCCTAGTTAAGCCTCCATCATCACTGTGCTGCAGGGGCTGTGCCCCAGTCTCTCAGCCTCTATCTCCCCTGCCCCCCACAGTCTATGCTCCACACAGCACTGTAACAAATGTATACAACGCAAATCAAATCATTATCTCTTCCTTTACTCAAAAGCCTTCACTGTCTTCCTGTCCTGCCCTTTACCGCATGCTCAGGTCCTGTAGGATCCAGTCCCTGTCTTTACCTTCAGTCCATCTGATGGCTCAGCCCCAAACCCATGCCTCTCTAGTCACACGGCCTTTTCCAGTCACCTCAAGCTCCTGAGGCTCCCACAGCCTGCAGGTCCTTCTCTGATATCTGTGTGTCTTGCTCCTGCCTTCCAGGCTCTGCTCACATGTCATCCAACCATCCCATCCAAACAGCCACTCTCCTCCTCCCCAGCCCCAGCCTCTCTATCTTCTTGCTGCCGCTTGAGTTTTCTTCCTAATGGCCATGGCTACATGAAAGACGAGCCTATGTCTGTTTGGTGATTTTCCACTTTCTTTCTAGGGAATAAGCTCCATGAGGGCAGAACTTGAAACGTTGCTCTTGTTCCTCTGGAGACTTCATCTTATTCTGGTTCCATTTGTAAGGAGCTTGGAGGCAGCCTCTCTCCCCGTAACGACAAGAATTAGACAGACTGAAAAATCAACAACCCTTTGTGGATCCCTAGAAAGGAGGAGACACAGAGCAAAATGCTTCCCCTGGGGACCAGAGAGACAAAAGGCACATCCAGGGAATTGTGGCTGACAGACCAGAGACTCCTGAGCGGAAACCAGTGAAAGAACCGGGGCTGGAGAGGAACCCAGAAGTATGACTGGGCTGGAGAGGAACCCGGAAGCCACATTGCTAGAGGCTCAGGGGACCAAGTCTGAGAGCAAAATCTCCAGAGATACCCAGTGATAGGGAGACCTCCATGATATTGTGACCTCCTGGAGCTCGACCAGACTCCCACAACAAATATCAGAGAAAAATTCCTGAACTTCTGGCAGGGGGAAGAGAAAAGGAATCATTTTGAAGGAGGCCACAGCATTCTGTCCTTCTATCAAGGGAAACTAGTTAACCAGAGCCTGACTGACCTGAGGAAGGGAAATATTGAACTCCAGATGATCTAGCTATCTTGTCCCCCCACAAAGGGAGAAAAAACAATGCAGAAGCAGTCCTGAGGTTCACAGTTCAGGAGCACAGGACCACTAAAACACTGAACCCTGCTCATTTGACTGTAAAACGCCCCCCACCCCACCTCACCACTACATTACTAACAGCCTATTTACAGCATTCTTTTTGGCCCATACATCATGTCCAGCTATCAAGAAAAACATTACAAGGCAACAGAGGCCAATTTGAAAAGACAGAGCAAGCATCAGAACCAAACATGGCCGAAAGACTGGAATTATGACTGGGAATTTAAAACTTTGATTAATATGCTAAGGGTTCTAATGGACAAAGTAGACTGCATGCAAGAACAGATGGGCAATGTAAGCAGAGAGATGGAAATTCTAAGAACGAACCCAAAAGAGATGCTAGAGATCTTTTGTTCATCTGTTTATTTAATGCGATCCCTCTAAGCAGAGAACCATGCCATCACTGAAGAAATAATTATTCATGAATGACATTCAAACAACACAAATAACATTTTTTAAATGATTCCTATTTTGAAGCATTTTATTAGCATTTAAGTAATATTTGGCCGGCCCATCTGTCCACCCTCCATTTCCCTAGTTTGGAGAGTGTCCCTCTTTTTTTTTTTTTAAGATTTTATTTTTAAGTAATCTCTAAACCCAGAGTGGGACTTGAACTTACAACATCAATATCAAGAATTGCATGCTCTATTGACTGAGCCAGCCAGGCACCCCCAGAGAGGATCACTCTTAATATCAGTCAATAGCCAATGAGAGAGAGAAGCAGGCATGCCCACTCCTCAACAGATACCAGAGGTGGCCAGAGAAACGTCACCTCCAGCTTCTAGAAGGAGCTAGTCCAAGGGCTGGCCAGCTGCACAGCAGCCTGAGGTGCTAATCTTCAGAGGAAACTAAAATATGGGAAGGAAGAAAATCAGAAATAAGTTGCCAAGTAACTCAGGTCTCAAACACGGCTTTCTACCTAACTAGAAAAAATAAAAATTGATTCTCTTACCTTAGAAGTACATAATGCTCTAGAATAGAACTAACAGAACACTCTTTGCTGACCATGTTGAACCCAGCTAAGTCAATATAAAAGAAGCACCTAAAGTGTGCCAAATGCTTACACCATCACCCATATGACACAGAATGACTTGCTTCTTCCTGAGAGATAGAGGCAAGGTCCCCATCTACCAGGGTTTCCCCATTTCTCCCTCTCTCTCTCTCTCTCTCTCTCTCTCTGTCTGTCTTGTTAAGAATCTGCATGGTTATGCAGTGGTTAAGAGTACAGACGTCAAGAACCACACTGCCTCAGCTGAAATCCCCGCTCTGCCACTTATTAGCCGTGTGGCCTTAGGCATGTTACTTGGTTTCTCTGTGCCTCCGTTTTTTTTTTCAAGCTTTTTTTCTTAAGGTTTATTTATTTATTTTGAGAGAGAGAGAGTGTGTGTGTGCACATGTGAGTGGGAAAGGGGCAGAGAGAAAGGGAGAGAGAGAGAGAGAGAGAAAGAGAGAGAGAGAGAGGATCCCAAGTAGGCTGCACACTGTCAGCACAAAGCCCGACATGGGGCTCAAACTCATGGACTGCGAGATCATGACTGATCCAAAATCAAGAGTTGGACACTCAACCGACTGAGCCACCCAGGCACACCCTTCTTCTAAGACTGCCTACCAAATATGCTTACTGTGAGGATTAATTGAATAAATAGATGTCAAACACTTAGACTGTGCCTCACACATAAAGATGCTATGTAAATATTATTTACTATTACTTTTGATATCTCCACCTCCAGGGTAGCACTCAGGGCAGGGGGCAGGGGGAGCATACATTTAGATAGGAAGTGTTTAAAGATCTTTCAGTTGCTTCCAATATTTAGTTGATTTTTATTCAAATTAGATTTGTTTTAGAGAGAGAGAAAGAGTGTGAGCTGGGGAGAGGGGCAGAGGGAGAGAGAGTCCTAAGCAGGCTCCACGCTCAGCGGGATTATGGCCTGAGCTGAAATCAAGAGTCAGACATTTAACTGACTGAGCCACGCAAGTGCCTCTCAAATTAGCTTTTTCCCCAGTACTTGCTCTCAAGGATTTTATGATCTTATACACTCATTAAAAAAAAAAAAAGAGAATAAAAAGTACAAAACAGTCCCAAAAACAGGAGAAGGAAAAAAAGATGCACTGTATTCATAGGATCGGAGTGAAGTGACTCAGAGTGTTATCTTACTGACATATATGAAATAGTAAGATTTGTTAAAAATCATCTCAGAAGAGTATTTCATGACATGGAAGAATGTATGTAGCTTATTGTCTAGAGCAACAAACAAGTCACAAAACAGAATGTATGGTGAGATCCAATCCGAGTTTTAAAATGTATAAAAATAGATTTTTAAAAGACTGGATAATGTGAAAATGCTTATAGCAATTATCTTGGATGATTTTCTTTCTTGTTGGTACTTAAGCTATTTTTCAACATTTTTTCATTGGCATGACATTACTTCTAAATCAGAAGGGAATATCATCAATAAATGTATGAAAAGGGATCTTATTTTAATGGCTCTCACCTGGGGCAATACTGTTCCCCACCCACCCCAGTATGCTGACAAATACGGGTGGGGATGTCATGTTGACCGGGATCCCTACTGATATTTAGGGCCAGGGATGCTAAGTGTATTTATGTTCTTCACGACAGAGAATTATCTCACCCAAAATGCCAAGGCACTGTATAGAAAATTGCATCTATCCCATTTATTTTACAATCAAGGACACTGAGGTCCAGAGAAGAAAGCTGCCTAAAGTGACAAAGTGTGTTCTAAGTCAAAACAAGGATCTAGCTCCTCTGATTCCCAGCTCAGACGTTTTGCCATTTTCCTACTTCACAGAAAAGGTGGCATTTGAGATGGGTTAGAAGAATGGGTAGTGCCGTAGGCAGAATAATGGCCACTGAAAGGTTTCAGGTCCTAATCCCTGGAACCTATAAACATTGTTACAAAAGGGAGGTCTTCAGAGGTATGGTTCAGTTAAGTATTTTAACATGGAGAGATTACCCTGGATTACCTGGGTGACCCAAATCCACTCCCAAGTGTCTATATAAAAGAGGCGGGGGGAGGTGGGGGGAGATTAAACGCACAGAAGAGAGGCAATGTGACCACGGAGACAGAGAGTGGCGGGATCATGGCCACAAATCCAGAATGGCTCGTGGCCACCAGAAACTAAAAACAGCAAAGCATGGATTCTCCCCTAGCCTCCAGCAGGAGAAAGACCATGTTGACACCTTGATTCAGACTAGTGAAACTGATTTCAAATCTGTGGCCTCCAGAACCTCAAGAGAACAAATTTTGTTGTTTCAGCCACCACGTTTGTAGTTATGTGTTACAGCATTCACAGGAAACAGATACAGGTAAGATATGAGGAGGCCACAGAAAGCCCATTCTGAGGCAAAGATGGGATCTGAAGAGATTTCATGAATAAAGAAAGGATGGTAGGAATAACCACATTCAGGGAACCGCAAGAGGCCCAGTTAACCACTGAAGCCTGTATACATGGAGTGTGGTGGAAGACACCCTCTTCCTAAATTATCTCATAATTTCTCAGCATTTGTGAAGGTTGACAAATTCAGGGCATTGCATTTAAAACCATCAGAAAGTTTGATGCAATATGCTGGCTTCTACTGCTTTCCTATATTTGCTTTCGTGAAGTATAAACAAACTACAGAAACTAAATATGTAAAACATAGCAAGTTTAAATCTTATGTATACATTTCTTCTCCACTGAAAGGCAATTTACATAAAGCACAAACATAAACAACATCTGTGTATATCTCCAGTAATATATTAAGTGACAGTGATGTTCTCTTTAACCAAAAATGTACTTATGCATTCAAAATTACCATTTGCATAGAATTTGGGAAAAAATGCACATTTTCCCCCAGCAGAAATTACCCTAATGTGTCTTAAAATATGTAAACATGACCTAGATGCTTCAGAGTGGTATTTGTGAAATATCACACATGTTCAGAGCTTACCCAAGTAATTATAATTTATAGCTCTTAAAATGGTATGTTACTCTGAACACTCACACACACACACACACACACACGCACGCACATACACTCCACATGCATTCACACATGGAGTTCAGATTTGAATATAGTGTTTGATTCCTTCTTTAGACAATTAAGACAGAATTTTAACCAACTTTTCTAGGAACAAAACTTGAATCTTTTAGTGGTGAGAAAGTGGTACTTTTCCACACCATCTGAATCCCAGGGGCTAATAGCTTGCTCATTTAGGTTTCTGGGGTCTGTATACAGGAGTATACAAGCAGTGTGCTCACAGCTACCAGCGCCGCCGTTCACAAAGCCACCTCCATGGAATGAAAACATGCAATCATAGATGTAATCAAAGCTTGAGGATGAGTGTCTTCCTTATTCGCACCTACTCTTCTTTTTTAACATCAATATTCCCCATTCTCTTCTCTCTCCTCCTCTCCTACACAATCCTT
The DNA here is from genome assembly GCA_028646485.1 of Cryptoprocta ferox. NCBI lineage: Eukaryota > Metazoa > Chordata > Mammalia > Carnivora > Eupleridae > Cryptoprocta > Cryptoprocta ferox. Next base: position 157,964,726 of record CM053567.1, read on the forward strand.
ATAAAATCACCAACACTATTTCTTGTCCAAAGACTGTCTTGGTTGAGTCAGGGTGATATGATGGTCAAGTGCATGGGCTCTGAGCCACACGGACCTGCATCCAAGTGCACTTACCAGCAGTGTGGTCTTTGGCAGATTACCCACCCTATGGGACCCTCGATTTCCTCATCTGTGAAATGGGAAGGATACTACAAGGCAGACTTTTGTGTTATTATGAGGCTTTAATGAGTCATTAGCACAAAATAGGTATATAGCCTGAGGAAAGAATCCCAGCGCGGCCCAACACCGCCCCTATGTTCCCAAGAAGAAACGGCGAAGCACACAGAATGAGCTGGCAAGCTCACAAACTGCACCGTGCGCAAGGAGGCCAGGGCACCAGGAGCGCCTCTGTTCCTTCCTCATTACATCACCCAAGCCTTTCTCGGAACTGCTTAGCTATGCGTGCATCAATGACCCTCAGGCATGCCCCCAGCTTTCTGTATTTCAGACTCCAAGGGAAAGGGCTGGGGTCCTCCTCTGCAGCAGGAAGCGGGGTACGTGCAGCCACATCACTCGCCTGCTGCATGGGGACCACGCATTGCAAGGCGCTATCTGAGAACGACATCATATCTCAACCACATCCGTTGTAAGATATGTCGTTGTTTGGGTACCAATAAGAAAGTAAAAACACTTCCAATTAATCATCACATGTCATTGACTGTCGGAAACATTCTTGACTCCAGAGATATTAAAATGTGAAAATAACGTGCAGCTGAGAAACCATGAAATATGATATTAGAAGGAAAGGGGATGTGTGCATGAGAAGGTGCTTGTGGCTTCTCTAATTAAATAGGAAAAAATGCCTTATTACAGATGCAGAAATGAATTTAAACATCAATATGCATGAACTTATAAATGACGACCAATTCTTAAATCCCCTCTAAACTACCCCTCCATAGTTACTTCCCACACTCGCATACTGTCGTTTTTACGCATTTCCTTTTTGGTGGCTGACTTCTGGTGCTATCAACATTTCATTTCCCTTTGGACACCTTTTATATAAATAATCTCCATTATTGTACCTTCCTCCTATTTCAATGAAATTCAAAGATCTGAATCTCATTTTTTAAAAAAATCCTTGCAGTAAAGATGAGTTATCAGCTGCTCCATTTGTCTTTTAATGCTAGAATCTGTTATACGTGATTATTAATTCCAGGGCTTCAGCCTCAGGTGAAGCTTCTAAGCAGAGTGGAAAGGGTCCCCTATCCCCACTATACAAAGGGGTGTCCCTGCCATCTTCTCTTGGGGCTGCTTCTTCTCAAAGGCGCCCCTTCATTAATAGGGGCTTTTCTGGGCAGTGGCTTTGCCTATGATTAATTATCATGAACCCAACTTGGACCTTTGGCTTTCTGGCTCTTAGCTGAGTAGCCAAGATATTTCTCTAGACTGAGATAGTTGGCTTCAGTTCTAATTAATGATCAGTTGTTATCAGCTTAGTTTAGACTTTTTGCTCTCTGACTTTTTGGCTGGTTAGCCTAAACACTTCCCAGATCCAAAGAGCTGGCTGAAATTTATGTTCTCTTTTTTTTTTTTTTTTTTTTTGGCACTGTCTTGATCATTCTGATGCTTTCCCGGATCTGGAAAAAGATTTTAATTGTTTACAGTCTTGATTAATGGGCTTGCTATTGCTTTGATAGTCCATAATTTATAACGATAAGAAGCCTAAAAACAAATGGGCAAGTTATATTGCTCTTCTGGGATATTTTGGTCAATGCTTTTTAAGGAGTTACTGTTTTGTTTCCCTCTCTATTACTATTAAGTTACTAATAATTTTGTTATAATTGAACTTTAAACTATCACTATTTCTAACTCCTCTCTCCCTACGGTATTTATTAGGCTGCAGAGTTTCTTACTGTTGTTCCAACAGAGTCCTTTCTCAGAGTCCTCTGGTTGTATATCTAAAGTGAACCACTCACTAAGACAGTTTTGGTATCTGTTTGCATGCAAACACAGGGCATTCCTGTCCCTCCGTTATCACATATCACAAAGTTCCGTGAAATTAATTGGCCTTTTACTCTCTATCAAATAAATGAATCTTTTACGCTCCATAATCATTCTTTGGTTCATTACCACATTTAGCCAAGGAAATAATCCCCATTTAAAGTGGAACCCCAAGTTCACTTTTACTAACAAGTTCTTTACTGCACTCTCAACTTGTCATCTGAGTTCTAGTTCATGTCAGAGACTCTTCTTGATATCAAGTTATTATTAATGAAGGCTGTTGCTGCTTTGAATTAACACCTCGTTAACCTAGTCTAGATGGCCTCTGTTTCCCAAAATACTTGGCTTAGATGGAAATATATGGTTTCTCCACTAGAATTCTCTGAGCTACTTTCTTTGTTCCCAAAGAGAAAAGAATGAAAAAAGAAAAAAAAAAAAGGACACAGTATTTGAGGGAGGTGACAGTGTCTAATTTTTGCCGTTTTTAAAATGATGTTCGCACATCGAATTGCACATGACATTTTCTTGACAATGACACTGGAAGCCAAAGTTTGCTTTCACTTAATGTTTGGTTCCTTAAATCAAAAGAGACCTGTTCTACAGTTTATTAATTTCTATATTGTTTCAGCTATTTTTATACATTTTCTATTGAATGTTAATACAAATTTTACACATGGTAGAAACCATCTCTCTGTAAGTTCACCAGGGACTTCCTTTTGAGAGAAATTCTAGGTTGCTTCCCCCAGTCTCATTCTGTAACTGATACATTGACCCTTCACTCTTTGAGACACTTCTCCCTTTGGTTTGCATGACCCTGCGCGGCCCCGGCCCTCTTCCTCCCTCTTCAATCCTGCTTTCTCGGTCTCCTCTACAGAATTCCCCCAACCCCCGTACCTCTCAACCTCTAATCTTGGGCCACCCCAAGCACCTTCTCCTCTGTGCATACCCTTCTCCCTTGGAAAGGCATGGATGGCCTCCTACAGCCTTGCCCACCACTTCAATACACATTGCTTCTATTATCACTACACTCAGTTCTCTCATCGGAATTCTGGTTCGTGTTTCTGTTCAGAAAATTTCCTCTTGGATATCCTGTGATCATCCCAGATTTTGCCTATTCATGTATTTAACCAATATATATTGCATGTCCATGATGTGCCAAATATGGTGCCAGACCCTGAAGATACAGTGATCATCAAAACACGATTTCTGCTCTCCAAGAATGCATAGCTCCATCAACCTTGAAGGTGAGGATTGTAGCAAATTATTCACAACTAAATAAAACAAAACACAACAAAAGAAAAACATGCTGCTCTTCTGGTTCCCAAACATTTTCTTTCATGGATCTTGTTTTTGGTGTCATAGCTAAGAAAACTTTCTATAATGCAAAATCACAAAGGTTTTCTTCTATGTTTTCTTCTGGAAGTTTTATAGTTTTAGGTTTTATATTTAGGTCTATGATCCATTTTTTAAAATGTTTATTTATTTTGAGAGAGAGAGAAAGAGAGAACGAGTGGGGGGAGGGGTGGAGAGAGAGAATACCAAGCAAGCTCATTGCTGTCAACACAGATCCTGACCCGGGGCTCAATCTCATGAACCATGAGATCATGACCTGAGCCAAAATCAAGAGTCAGATGCTCAACCCACAGAACCACCCAGGAGCCCCTGGGCCTATGATCTATTTTGAGTTAAATGTTTGTATTAAGTGAGAAATATGGGTCAAGTCTCATTTGTTGGATATGGGCCACTAATTATTTCTCCCTCTAATAAAATCAAAATACTTCTACCAAAAGGAGCTCCCTTGGTACCATTTCATCAGGGCCCCCTCTCTGGTTAGAACTTACCATAGCTTCCTGCCATGCACCACTAACAGCTAACCCTGCTCAGCCTCCACAAGCTGGTGCTGAGTGGTACAGCCTCCCATAATACAACCTCCCATACTAACCATGCCAGTGTCCTCACTGTGGTCAGTGGATGTTGGGAGCTATTGTTTCTGGGTTACCTAAGGAAGGTTAATCAGAGTGCTTCTCTGACATTATAAAATGGATATTGAGAGAGTGAAGTTCCTTCCTACCAAAGCTGCTGAGCCAAACAATGGGCCACATGAAGGAGCAAAGGAGGCCAACACATGGAGGGAAGTGGATTGACCTGACAAGAGACTCCACCCACCCTCCTGGCTCTAGGAGTTGGCATGTGACTCGGTGTCATCCTAATGGCTGTAAGGCAAGGAAGGCTTAGTTCATTAGTGGACAGAAAGTCTTACACTCATGCTAAATGCAAAATCCAGAAGATGGTGGAAGACTTATCACCTGCTCCCCTTGAGTCTAACTTTATCCTCTCTCCTCTGGTTTCCTCACTCTGCTCCCACGTTCCCCCCATAGTCCCTTAGGTGTGTTTGGCTCTCCTCCCCCATCCCTGGCCTTGCTGCTACTGGTGCTTTACTTCTTATTTTGGCTGCCATTTGGGTTTCCCCTGAGGAAACTGGAACAGGAAGCTACATAGCCTTTGTTTATGAGGAAACAATGAAGGGAAAGCCCTCTCCTGGTCAGACTTCAGAGTGAACCATCTACACACAAAGAGATGAAGCAGATATAATTTGTAATATTAATTTATAATGAAACAGATATAAATTTCACTCAAAAGCAGATTCATTATTTTAATAAATCAAATTAAATCTGATTCGCAGGCCACATGCTCTACAGTGGTAAGAAATTTAATTAGAGTCATTTAATTAAAATAGTAGAAGATAGCACAGTCTAAGTTGGCAGCTTTTTGAGAATTTGGCTTGATTTAAGGGCATCTGGAAATTAGGTCACGGTGGTCTTGAAATGTATTAGGTGACTGGACTCTGGTGGTGAGTCAAATTCTAATTTATTGCTGGTGAAAAGACACATAGAGACAGAACCTGGGGAAGGCCTGATTCTCATCTGGCTACGCTGGTCCTTCCTGAGCCCAACTACGTAAAGCCTCCAACCAGAGTGGAGATCAGTCAGAGAAAGGGACGGCTTTCGATTTCCCTCCTATATGTGCATCTGGTTAGTGAGTAGCTAGAGAGGATTAGGAAGCCCCTTTCCTCCTGATTTGGGTGAATTCCACCCCTGCCTTACATGGGCCTTCCCTCTGCCCCTGGCCATCTGAGCTCCCCATTGAAATCTCCAGTAAGATCTGTGCTGTCTGTTGACAGATTTGACAAATCATATGACTGACAGCCTGCCCTGCTCAAAGTAAGAGATACCCTTTTCCTGATGGCTTCTCTTTTCTTCAACTCTTGTAATTCATTTGAAAATTCCTCTCTGAACTTATGCCTATATGAATAATCAGACTGTCCTATACATGATCTTCTCAGAACTCTGGTTGAGGAGACATTTTGTGACAAGACTCCCTCCCTGCCTTCCTTCCATGGAAAACAATTTTGTTGCTCTGGTTTCACTGGACATTGACAGGAAATGTAATTCTACATTTTAAAAGGGGGCAGGGGTGGAATCCAAGTAGATTTAGAGCTCATATTTGTGATTTACTTTGGCTTTTTAATTTGAATATTTTAATTGCCTACTTTCCAAACTAAGTTTTAAGAAAATCAAATAACAAAATAAGATTTGTAACTTTGAGTCTACCTTCAAAGGGCTATGCTTTGTGATTTCTCTAAGAGAACCATATGCCCTTCCACTTCTGATTATCCTTTCCTTCCTTCTCTCTCCTCACCTCTAATTTTCTTTTCATCCTTTATGTCCCTGTGTGTGCACATGCAGATTCTATGATTTTTAGTAAGTGTGTCTGAAACAGAAATGCAAAGAGAAAAGTACAGGTAGGTAGAGAAAGAGATGTTTGTCTCAACTCCTGACCCTCAGGCAATGGTACTACCCGGTGTTTAATCTTTAAGCCTCCAAGGCACAAGGTAAGGAAGCATTGCCGGAAGCCCCACCTCACGGGCTTTCTTCTTCTTCCTGAGATCGGACAACATTTTCCCAGTCTGAGCGCGCTTTTCCTCTCATTAAGAAACCTCAACACTGGTTCCCAGCTTAGAGGCCTTCTCCTGGTTAGGCTTTAGTTCAAATTTTACCTCCTTTGAGAAGCGTTCCTGAAGCCGCAAATGGTCCATACCCCCGATCCCAGGTTTTCTCCATCCGTGTCCTGTTTGTTTCCTTCTTGGCTCACATCACAATTTGTAATAGTCTCATTTATCTTCAGTTCCTTAAGTTTATTGTTTGTCTTTGGTCTTCCTTTGTTCTGCTGACTCTGACAGTGAGCTCGAAGGGAAGGGCTGGGACTTGCCAATTGAATTCAGTGCTCTAGGGATAACACCTGGTGCATAATAGGCACTCAATAAACATCCCTTCAGTGAATGAATGAATGAATGAATGAATGCGTGACAATCCTCTCCAGAGAGGTTGGGTGTGCCAAACTGCTCTGAGAAGCTCCTTGCTGTATTGATTCTAAATTCTGCTCAGGAAAACCTCTAAGGAGGGTGCACCAGCCAAGTAGGTTGGGTGGGCTATTTCTAAGGCCAAATCCAGAGGAAGTCACCCCAAGGAACACTTAGAAGGACAGAGTGAAGCAATCCCGGAATTAGTTTCTTAATGAAGGGAATTAACTCAGATCTCAAATCAAATCAAGTGGCCAATATAGAGACCTCAGAGCTAGCCCCTTTTGTAACTACCCTTATAAAATGACCCCTAACCTTTGCAGGCAAAACCCTGGGAGCATTGTGCCAACTTTAGCAAAATGGGAAACTGCTTTTAGCCCAAGGTAAAAAATAAAATTAATTTAAATATTCTTGAGGTAAAGTCTCTGAACAACTACAAAAGACAATGACTTTCCTCTTGCTGAGCTTATGTATTTTTTTTTCAATCTTGAGTTTCTCAAAGGCGAAGACCATACAACATTCATCTTTATATTCCTGTCACAATCTCTGACATAGAAGCATATGATAAAAGGAGCACAATACATTAACTCCAATACATTATTTTACTTACAAAGTCCCACACTCTTCACCAAAAAGACCCTTCCCATCAGAGATAGGGCAGGGCAGAAAGGAAACCACGTCTTGCCATAATGATCAAGGCTGGAAATCTGCTCTTTCCCACCATTTGCAGGCGAGAACATCTACACGAGATGTGGAGCTGAGAAAAAAACTGAAAGGGACTGGGTTTTATCCGGGTCAATTACTGATGCTCAGCAGATGAATCAAGAGCTATAAATAGAAGCAAAAGAAAAAAATGTTGGTGGGGGGTTACTGAGGATTAGGGAACTTCCTAAAGTTCACATAAGACCACCTAACTGGTCTTCCTTTGCCACTGATGGTTCAGGGTAATTGAGTGGATTCATCCTTAAGTAGGGAGATGGTGTAGACTCATGGTTATAGACCAGCTGAAGACAAGAAAAGGATCATGGGTCTATGTGCTTGCTAGAGGGCCAGCCAGCCTGGGGTAGGGATTTAATCACCTGGGGATCAGAGACCCTATACTGACCCTATATTCCACCTCCCTCCCTCTCTCGCTTTCTCTTAGTTTTTCATTTTTCTCAAAAGTTTGCTGAGTGAAAAGGAAGGAAAAGAATTTTTGTCTGTCCCTCCGCCTAAAGAAATAAAGATCTATAAATCCTTGGAGACCGTGGGGTAGGGAGAGTGAAGGAAATGTTAAAGAAACCCAAGGGAGAAGTGAAAACTCAGGCCAAGAAAGTCAGGGGCCACTTGAACAGAAGTACTTGCCCCTTCTGGGGCTGTTTACCACACAAGCTCTTTTTTTCTTATCATTTGGGGAATTTTTGTGTTTTATTCTATTTTATGGTGTAATTCCCACATAAACTATTCTCCTGGTGGGGTCTGATTTGAACATGATGCTCTAAAGTTCCAAGCTAGTTGTGTGTGTGTGTGTGTGTGTGCACATTTCTTTATGATTGTTCATTGCTGGGGCACCTGAGTGGCTTAGTCGGTTGGGTGTCCGACCTCAGCTCAGGTCATGATGTCCTCATTGGTGGATTCCAGCCCCACATCCTGCTCTGTGCTCACAGCTCAGAGACTGGAGCCTGTTTCTTATTCTGTGTCTCCCTCTCTCTCTGCCCCTCCCCTGCTCACGCTCTATCTCTCAAAACAAATAAACATTTTAAAGAAAGTTTTAAAAATGGGGCGCCTGGGTGGGTCAGTCGGTTAGGCATCCGACTTTGGCTCAGGTCATGATCTCATGATCTGTGAGTTTGAGCCCCGCATCGGGCTCTGTGCTGACAGCTTAGAGCCCGGAGCCTGCTTCAGATTCTATGTCTCCCTCTCTCTCTGCCCCTCCCCTGCTCAGTCTCTGTCTCTCTCTCTCTCTC
>CM053567.1:157973511-158096558 GCA_028646485.1 Cryptoprocta ferox
TATTTGCATACCATCCTTGTGCGGGGGCATGCTGATCTTCCTTCTCTTTATGTTCCAATTTTAGCATACGTGCTGCCTTTGGCACAATAAAGCTGGACAACATTAATAAAAAATGCTTAGGAGGAATTGAAAAAGTCACAAAAAATAAAATAAACTTCAAAAATTTCCTGTCATTGGGCAAGAGTGTATGCCTTCCATCCACAGTCTGCAGAAGGAAAAAGCTTACATCCCAAGTGAGTTCTTGGTTCTGCACGGGGTGGGGGAGAGGTGGGGGGGGGAACTTTGCAGCTCAGGGGAGTTGTATGCTGCTTCCCGTCCACTACCCAGTTCCTGGTGAAGTCTGGAAAGTGATAAAATCCTGTAACAGTAACCCTGGGAGGGCCCTCAAGGACCACCTTGTGCAAACCTCTCATTTAACTGAAGTTGGAGTTGAGGCTTGGAAGATTTCATATAAACTGAGTTGCTCAAGAACCACAGGTCAATGGCCAAGTTGGAATCTATGGCAGGTGCCCGGATTCTTACTCCAGTCGTCCATTGGGCTGTCTCTTCACAACTCTTAGCCTTTCTCAGCCTCAGTTACCCCACCTGCCAAATGGAGACAATAATATCTTCCCCTGCCTGTTTCACAGAACCATATAAAGATCCAATGAGATCAATAATGTGGAAATGCTTTCGAAAACAGAAAGCCCTCTACTAAAGCAAAGTGCTGTTGTAGCCATACTAGCAGGTCACTCATGGGTCCGTCTAGCTCAGAATCCAGACCAAAGATCTACAAGACTACACTTTCAGAAAATGCATTCATCTGTCCTGATGTGAGCATGAATCTCTGGTTAAAGCTGCTCCCCAGCACCATGAGGGGGTGGGGGTGGGGCAGTTTTGGCACCATTCCTTTAATTTTCCAGAACATTCTCGTTCCAGAACACCATTATCTTCCTGCTGTCCATCCATGACACTTTAATTACTTCAATGACAATGAAATTTAGTCTGTGTGCATTCAACTATGATTACTCAAGTAACAACAATGGAAATGAAGATTTGATTTAGATATCTATAACCTAAAACTTATTTATTTTACCCTCTCCCTTGAAAACTTATCCATTCCTGTTGGGACGCAAGAAAGGGCCCTCTGTGTCTAATAACACCTGGAAATCCCCAAGACTGTAAGCTAAGTGTATTTTGGAGTGTATTAATTTCTGCTAAAGGATTCTCTCAATCCAACACCCTTCCCTGAGCCTCCTACCACCCACACAGGGGCGGATCTTACTAGGAACCCTTAGCGAAATGAGAGCCCAGCAAACCAGTCATCATTACTGGCCCAGGAAAAACACCAGGTGCAGAGCCCAGCACAGAATGTGATCTGAGAAAACACTTATAAATCAAGCAGGTCCCAGGGAGTGAAAGTACAAGTTAGTAAAAAATAACAACAAAGTGACCATGAAATGTTAAATCAGATCAACCCAACAGCAAGCTAATTACTGGGGCCTCTATAGAAAACCCAGGGTGAAGACTGACAGTAAACCAGGAAAAAAAGCTGGAGAAGCATTCTCACCTCCCACATCTGGTTACTTTTCATATATTAGCAGGATTGGCCCCTTAACTGTGGTAGAAGTTTCAAATGTTTTCTCCCAGTTATCTTATGACTTTGTCATGATTTTTTTTTTACCCTGCAAGTATATTTTGTTTCTAGGTAGCCTGAATTATCAGTCTTTTGTTGCATCTGAATTTTGAGTTGCATTTAGAAAGGATCTCCTCAAACCTATGTTAAAAGAGAAAGCTAGCGGGATTTTCTAACACTGAAGGGTTTCATTCTTGACCCAGCTGGAGTTTATTCTTGCATACAGCTACCCCGTGGTCCTCACAATGTTTATCAAAAAATCTATTTTTGCCTTAGTCGATGGAGATACTACCTTTATCGTGTATTATGTTTCCCATATATTTGGGCCTATTCCTTAACTTCCTATTCTATTCCAATGGTCTGTCTACCTATGTGTCAGTATCACGTTGTCTTAATTTCAGAGGCTTTATAATAAAGTACATTGTAATATCTGGTAGGTAGCTCTTTTCCCCCAGTGTTTTTCCAACTATTCTTGCAAGTTTTGTTTTGTTTTTCTGTATGAATTTTACTATCAACTTGCATAGTTCCAGAAAAACGTTTTACTGGTATTTTTGTGGGGATCACATTAACTTAGGAAGACCTGATATCTCTATAGCACTATAATATTGAATCATCCTGTCTAAGAACAGGAATTTCTTTCCATATATTCAAGTTTTACTTTTATGTCTTTTAAGAGTATTTTAATTTAATATTTTTAATGTTTATTTATTTTGAGGGGGACAGAGAGAGAGAGAGAGAGAGAGAGGGAATGTGAGTGGGGGAGGGACAGATAGAGAGGGAGACACAGAATCCAAAGCAGGCTCCAGGCTCCGAGCTGTCAGCACAGAGCCCGATGCGGGGCTCGAACACATGAACCATGAGATCATGACCTGAGCCTTGTTTTTTTCCCTTATAAAATCTGTACATTTATGCCTAAGTGTTATATCTTTTTTGTTGTTGTTACAACTCATTACTTTTTGAAGCCAAGCTGATCTAGGCACTTGATCTTGCGTTTTAATAATTCTCAATTTTCTTTCATTTCCCTTTGCCTTGCCCAGTCCACTAGTCTCATTGGCATGACTTGAGGGTATGTCCATTGACCATGTTGGGAGAACAAGAAACAATAGTAGGTCTAGGGTTTAAGTCAAGATGACATAAGACAGTGGTGAATAAAGTCTTTGGGTCTTAGCAAGAAAGAATTCACAACTGTCTGGGGGCAAAGATAAGAGTTGCAGGGCTCTCACATATTTAAAAATCTAAAACTGGATTTAACTCGTCTGCTTTTCTCAGTCAAGTAAACTCTATCAATCTTCATGACATCTCGGACAATCTTCTAAATCCTCTTTCCTCTTCTGGGTCTGATATAATACAGTATACTTATGACTAATAGTATTGAGTTGATAAATCCCTTCTATAAATTCTCCTTTCTTAATATTTCCCTAATACTTTCATGATCCAAACTCCATGTGGCCACAGAAATCTCTGGTAGATAGTTGTCTCCAAGACTATGTGTAAAATCAGGTGAAAGGCAGGCCCTGTGAATTGCAGTACACATCTCAGACTATACATTTCTGTCAGATTTCAGACTTGGGGTCTCTAGATGATTTTCTCAGGTTGGTACATGGTCCTGCTGAAAGCAAGATCAATGGTTGGATTTTATTCCAGACCAGCCAGCTCTCCTTTCTCCCAAAGCTTCTATTCCAATGGTACTTTAAAAAAAAAAAAAAAAAAAAAAAAAGGTGTTTATTTATTTTTGAAAGAGAGAGTGTGCACGCGCGCACACACAAATGGGGGAGGGGCAGGCAGACACACGCACACACACAGATTCTGAAACAGGCTCGAGGCTCTGAGCTGTCAGCGTAGAGCTCGATGCAGGGCTTGAACCCACAAAACCTGAGCTGAAGTCAGACTTTCAACCGATTGAGCAACCCAGGTGCCCTCCAATGGTACTTTAATTCCTTAGGCCCAAAGAGGACTGAGTGAGAAATCTAGACAAGTCATAAGAAATGAAATATTGAAAAAGCAATTTGAGACCTAAGGCAATTGGAAACTCTGAGCCTTTGATAGGAATGAGAAGGAAGACCCCTGCTGGGCTCTCTCACCTTTCCCCACCAGTTTCACTGTTGATCTCCTACACACTCCTAAAGTTCAAGCTTAACTGTCACCTTTGATACATAATTTTTTTCCTTTTTTTAAACTATTTCTTTTTTTTAATTTATTTTTAATGTTTGTTTAGTTTTGAGAGAGAGAGAGTGACAGAGTGCAAGCAGGGGAGGGGCAGAGAGAGAGGGAGACACAGAATCTGAGGCAGGCTCCTGGCTCCAAGCTGTCAGCACAAAGCCCAATGTGGGGCTCGAACCCATGAACATGAGATCATGACCTGAGCTGAAATCAGACACTAAACCAACTGAGCCACCCAGGTGTCCCGGTACATAATTTTTCATGAAACTCCTCCACCTCCCAAAGATGTAATTGCTCTCGTCTGTTTTCCTATTAAATTTTAAGCATGCTTCTATTATCATTTTAATCACTTTTTATCACAGTTCTCTCATTATTTGTTTATATCTCTGTCTACCAACTAGGCTTCAGATTCCTGGAGGGCAGAACTATATTTCATTCATCCCAGTATCCTCTAGATCTCATAATTTAATTGGATTAAACTGACCAGAGCAAGAGATTTGAACTTTTTTGTTCTATTCACCATTTGAGATCTATTAGTCTCAGCCTCAGCAGGAAGCAGCACTGCATGTCACCCCGCTCACATTTACGCCAGGCAACCCAAAACAGAGTGCCTTGCTGAAGATATGCCATGTTCTTTTAAGCCCACCTCCCTTCAGCCCACTGATGAACTCTTTATTGGTAAGATGTGAATGGTTATGAGAACTAAATAAGATAATGCATATAAGGCACTTATCGGTGAATATTAATTAAAATACTAGTGACTTTATACTACACAGACTGATGAAAAACTTGGATGACAAACAGTAGAGCTACTGAGTCAGAGGAATTCCTCAGTGAGTTGCTATGTGATCCAACAATAGTTTCCCATCTTTTTTCCACCCCTACATGTAAGATATGGGGCATATCCCCAGGGCCATTCCTATGGACTGGCATGTAGATAAGGATACATGCAAATTACAGGCAACTTTAGGTATATTTGCTGGAACTTTCTATCTCCTTTCCCTATATCTCAAGAAAGCTTACTGGAATGTCTGTGAGTAAAAATGGCATAGTTTTTTTTTTTAACAATAAGATGTCTATTCTTATGATATGTTTAATGCACAAAACTCAGCTCTCCATTATTACTATAAATTATTCCGGCATACCTCTGTTTTGACTCCCCAGTATTTTGTGAAACCCAGTTGCTAAGATCCATCATTATATATCCCAAGGGCACAAGACTGACCATTGTCACATTGTGAGATGTTCATAAACTCTTCTACTAACCATATAATTATGAAAAGAGGGCTCGTTGTGGTGCCTGGGTGGCTCAGTCGGTTAAGCATCCAACTCTTGACTTCAGCTCAGGTCATGATCTCACGGTTCGTGGGTTCAAGCCCCACATCGGGCTCTGCGCTGACAGTGTGGAGCCTGCTTGGGATTTTCTCTCTCCCTCCCTCTCTTTCTGTCTCTCCCCTGCTGGTGCATGCACTCTCTCTCTCTTGCAAAATAAATAAACTTAAAAAAATAAGAAAGAAAAGCAGGCTCAGCAAATGTGCTATCAGAACATTCTCATGGACAGTCATGACACAGAATGAAGCTGCACTGTCTCAGAAGATATTTGAAAGCTCAGCATCCTGGCAGGAAGGAGACGGCAAATACAAAAGAGGAGATAAAACAGAGTTTGACGCAGGCACTATTTACCACTCAGGTTTAAGGTAAATCAACACGTGATGGTAAAACACCCAGGGGCTAGAATCAACAAGACGTTACTATGACCTACTTGTTGAAGGAGACACCAGGAAATCAGCCTTGATCCCAAAAAGACCTGTAGCTGTCGGAAGAGGCTGCCTACAAGATGCCGCCACTGACCAGACCTAGCCCGGCAGGCAGTGAGTCAGGGGAGTAAATACTGGGAGGTCTTTACCTTCTTCTGCCTGTGCCTTCCATTGGCCAAACCCAACTAGAATGCAAAGGGCATGCGCCGTCCATGCAGTGCATAAAGGCCAGTCTTCTTGGACAGAGAACAGGGTGAGGGATGCACGGTGCATCCGCAGGGACAAACAGGAAACATCCAGCACTACTGCTGACCAGCTCTTTTCTTCTTGATGCTGCATTGTGATGTCTAGCCTATTTGGTGGGCAGCGGGGGAAGAGGGAGAGAAATGGACAAGATTTGAGTCATTTTCTACTTGGTGTAAAGGAGAATGCACTTTTTTGCCAGCAAAACTAGAAACAATAGACTCACAAGTGTGCAATTAAATCCTGGAAATACATGGGTTTTTCATCTCCATCTTAGATAAAAAGAAATCTCGGCTATGCCTTTCCCAGGCCATTTTAATTAACTTTATCAAGAAAGTTCTAAATGTCTAACTCTCTTTATCTTTCTTTTCAGAATATCAATCGGGCAGAATGTGAAGATAAAACTTAACAGAATCTACAGTGAAGGGGACGGGGAAAAAAACCTGAAAAAGTACAGATAAATTATGAGGTTTTTTCCCCACCCTCTTCCCTTTTAATTCTTGTTGTACTTAGTGGGATTCTGATGGCTGACAGAACTAACAGTTCAGTGTATTCACTCTGATGGCATGTCTCCTGCTCCAGCTGGGATCCTTCTCAGAGAAACAGGCAGAGATCAGGATGGCCCTCTTCAGCTGGCCAGGTGAGGCCCATTTTCAGTTCAAGCTAGCTCAGCCGGCAGTTTTGAGAGGACACCAAATATTTTCTCTTTTTCATATAACCCTTTTATTGATTATTAAAATAACAATTCATCCATGTTAACTAGATACCATTTGAAAAAGTACAAAAATATATAAAGAAACAAACGGAAGCCATGCATATCTTCATCTAACAGTGGAAACTCTTGTTGATGTTCTATTAGATTCTCTTTCACCCTTTTTTCTATACATCTTTTCCCAGATAGGCATTACACACCACAGGCAGGTTTTCAGTCCTTCTTTCTTATAGTGAATATTATAGAACAATGTTCCCCATGTTATCAGGTAAACTTCAAAATAATAAAATATAAAGACTGCATAACATTTTGTGTATGGATGATGTCTTAGTCTATTTGGGCTGCTCTAAGAGAATAGCATAGACTGGGTGGCTCAAACAACAAACACCTATTTCTCACAGTTCTGGAGATTGGGATGCTAAGATCGAGATACCAATATGGCTGGGTTCTGGTGAAGGCCCTCTTCCTGGTTTACAGACTGATGTCTTCACCTTGTATCCTCCTACCGGTGAACAGAGAGAGTTAACTCTCTTCCTCTTTTCATAAGAGCACTAACCCCAAGAGGGGCTCTACTTTCATGACCTAGTCACCTCCCTAAAGCCCCACCTCTTAACCCCATCCTACTGGGGCTGGGGTTTGAACACAAGAATTGAGTGGAATACAAGCACGTAGTTCCCAACAGATGGTTCGACCCCCGTGTATTTAACCATTCCTCTCCTATTGAACACTTGGCTTTTTCCAATTTAGGTTCATCCAATTTCCTTATTATGAATAAGACTATGGTGAACACCTTCATTCATAATGTTTTGGAATCTATAAATTTCTGAGAACAAATTTCTTGAAGCAGAGCTAGGAAGTTAAAGTTTCACTTCTGATCTTGACAAATTGCAAACCAAAACGATTGCACTAGTTTACCTTCCCACCCACAGGATACAAGAGTGCCCATTTTTATAGAATCTGGCTGACACGGAGTCCTGGGATTTACTTTTATCTCTGTTAAAGGCGTTTTGTTGTTTTAACGGACGTTTCTTTGTTCAGTGAGGGTGAACATTTTTTCACACATCGTAGGCCATTTAACTCCCTTCTTTGTGAATTGTCTGTTTCTGCAGTTCGGCAGCTAAACTTTCTAACAAATTTTTGTTCCTCTCCTGAGGATCACAAAACTTTATACAACTTTATTCCAACTCATTGAGTGTTTTCAGATGGTTGGTTGCTTTTAACGGAGTGAGTTGCGTCCAAAAATGTCATTTCAGTTTGGTTTTTGACAGAGAACTGCTATATGCTCAGTTGAATGCTGCCCAGACTGTCTTCCAAAACCATAACTAAAGTTATCTTAATTGTCTCTCTGAATATATTAAAATACACAGTAGCCTACAGTTTTTAGTTCATAAATCCAAAGCTCTTGGAAACACATTTCTTTTGTGGGCCTCTCTAGGCCTAATTAGGACTATATGATCCTTTTTAGGTACTGGGAAGAGTGAGAAAAAAAAATAGTTTGGTCAAGCGTAGGCCTTTTGACGTGAGTTCTCAAGTTGACATAAAGCCCAGAAATATTCCTGCAAATGTGTTCTTGAGGGCCTGCGTGCTTCCCTCCAGTTTCTATGGTAGGTGATGAGGAGATTGTTTTGATGGTTGGGCACCTCTTGTTGGGGCTACTAGAAGTTAGTGAGCACAAAGGAGGGATGGAGGAAGCCAATCGGAGTTAAGTACATGGAACCACTTCCCTGGTAAATCACCCAGTAGTGGCAAGTAGTATTTTTCAGTGCTTTCCATTTTACTAAGCACTTTCTCCTACATCCGCCCATTTGATACTCAGAACAACCACATGGGATGTTTGGAAACATCACCCTCATTTTGCAGGGACAGTGAAATGACTTGCTCAAAGTCACACAGCTAATTAGTGGTGATTAGTGCTCACACGCCTGGCCTCTGTCTGTAAATGTGATTCCAACTATATTCTTCTGCCACTCTGGTACCTTGTTTGCTGAGCACCCTTTAGAAATGCAATGGGATCATGAAACAAGAATAGAAAAAAGAACAACAACAACAAAAGCCGGCACACAAGTTACAACCCTGATTGCCATCATACTCAACGGAGAGAAGAAAGAAAGAGAGATTTGTGCAATCTTTTCAATGAGAAGGGACATTCCTGGGTCTTTCAATATGCTTTTCATTATATGATTATATGATATGATTACTCTCTGAGTAACCATATTCCTTTAGCACTATTGAAGACTGTGATAACGCTTTCTTCTCTCGTCAATCCAGCTTGACCTTTCAAGGCATTATAGTCATTTTTTTTTTTTGAGAGAGAGAGAGAGAGAGAGAGTATGCACATGCCTGTGCAAGTGGGGCAGGGACAGAGAGAGACGGGGACAGAGGATCCGAAGTGGGTTCCACACTGACGGCAGAGAGCCCCATGCAGGGCTTGAACCCATGAACAGTGAGACCATGACCTCAGCCAAAGTCAGATGTTTAACTGATTGAGCCATCCAGGTGCCTCATAGTCATTGTTGCCTCTACAAAATGCTACAGGGTGTGCTTAGCCAGAGCAAGCGAGTAGATGGCTGGATGAGAAAGCCTGGAAAACCACATTGCAGTGAATGTGCCTCTTCTCCTGTAGGGGTCGACTGACACTTCGCATCAGAATCACATTTGCCAAATTTGAGGGATTTCTGAGGCTGAAAACAAACATTAGACGGTATTTTTCCTGGACGTTGGACCAATCGTGGCCCCAGTGGTAGATCTGGGAATTATCTCTTACAATTTGACTGTTTTCACTGGGGATTTGGACGCTTGATGGTGAAGTAAGATAGGCAACATTTTTTTCTCTGAACATATAGATATGTGCCTGCACAGATGCCCTAAGCATTGTGGAGATTCTTGGAAGAAAATGAAGTCAGACTCTAAATCCCTGTCCTCATTACCAGGAAGACACAAAACAATGGACTGGTCTCGGCCCTACAGAGACCTGATTATTAGAACATACCATGTGGTTTCTGCTCAGAAAGCCTCACTCAGAATGTCAGAATCCCCACCGCGACCTAAGTGATCAGAGGCCTCTGAATAAGCTGGTACTAAAACCCACCACAGCCACTTAGGAATGGACATTTGCCTCTAGGGTAATTGTCTGTGGGAATGTAATTATTGAGGGATTAGTAACACTCTGGGGCCCAGGCAGCTTTCCTCCTGACTGAGCACCATATAAAAGTGACAGAGTCTTGTTCCTATCACTTTGTTTTTAATGTTTATTTATTTTGAGAGAGAGAAAGAGACTGTGTGCCCAAGTGAGGGGAGGGGCAGAGAGAGAGGGGGAAAGAGCATCTCAAGCAGGTTCCACGCTGTTGGGACAGAGCCTGACAGGGGGCTCACAAACTGTGAGATCATGGCCTGAGCTGCAATCAAGAGCTGGACGCTTAAATGACTGAACTACCCAGGTTCCCCTTGTCCCTACCACTTTTAAAGGAACTGATAAGCTATCTTACTGCTGTGTGACAATCCAGGAAACACAGCTCCAACCTCAAATAGAAGTGAGATGGAAGTTTGGGCAGCTCTGTTGTGGGTGTGGAACTGCGAAATTCCCCCCTGCCTTCTGCCGTGGTGAACGGCATCACCATCCTTCCAAAAAAGTCTCCAGGGATGATGTCAGGATGGGAGCTAAATCCCAGATTGTTATTCCTGTGCTCTTCTCATGTCATCCCACTGCCTTCCCGTAACCATGAAGATTTTACTGGCTCTGACCAAAATACCTGCAACATGGGGTCTGTGGAATTTGGCTCTCTCAAGTTCCAGGATTCTAAAACAAGAAAAATATCTTGGTAAACGCATTTCCCTGCCATCAAACAGTAAGATCCACCTGTTAAGTCATACTACTCATCATTTAATCCAGAGCTTGGAAGCTAGGCCTCATCCCACATGTAGGCACATAGCCATCCCACCTTAATGGGACAGCCAATAGCCTAGGAGGTAAGACAGAAAAAAATTCCCTTACTCCCAAGAGTCCAACATGCCAGATAAATGCCGTCGAAGAACTGTGCAAGTGAAAAGCAACTTCATCAAAGCTGGCCATCTTCGGGCACGGGATGAGAATCAAGTACTTTCTCTGGATATCATGGATAATTTATTTGGAAGAGCTAGAGTTATTCAGTCAACTTTTGGTCTGTTTTCCATTCTTCCCAATACCTTAGGATGACATAAACATTATGAGCAAATTTTAAGTTTGAAAATGTCTCTCTTGGCATTCAAAAGCAGCCAACACATGAATGGTAGTTAAAAAATTACACAACATTGCCAGTGTACCTTCACACTGCCATTCTTCTGCTGACATCAGGTGATTTCAAACTTCTACAATCCAAAGATAATGTACAGAAGACTATGAAATTTAGAGGTGCCTTGGGTGGCTCAGTCAGTTAAGCATCTGACTCTTGATTTCGGCTCAGGTCACGATCTCATGATCGTGAGATCAAATCCCGCATGGGGCTATGCACTGACAGTGCAGAACCTGCTTGGTATCCTCTCTCTCTCTCTCCCTCTCTCACTCAAAATAAATAAACATTTAAAAAAATTAGATTTATATTCACATCACATACTTATTAGCAATGGGTGAGACAGGCTATGTTCTAGGTCCATAAATCTATCTTTACTAAGTAATGGAAATTGCACTAGGCTTTTCAAATAGATGACTTGAGTAACACCACGCTGTCCCCCTTTTAAGCCAGATTGACTTAAGGGTCTCACATTTGCATATGACTGAGCTCTGATTAATACAGTACCTCAGAAAATATGTTGACTGAAAAAATTAGAAAATAAGTCTTTTTTGATTATCTATTAAGTAACTTTTATAACTAATCAAAGTATATGCCCATTTTTATGATTACAATTTTCTGCAGTAAAAATTGGGATTTTGGAGTTATAAAAGTAATTCTGTATATTTACATATCATGATTATACTCCTTATTTTGAATTAAATGTTTATGGGGAGAAAAAGGAATGGAGAGGGCCATCTTCATCAATCCAAAAAGGATGGTTATTTGACTTCTTGGGAATTGTCTCTCTTTTCATTCCTCAAAAAAGTCAGCGCCTGTGCTAAAATATAAGGGTTTTCTAATCCCCCGCCCCCCACTTAGTTTCCATTCTGCTAATCTGTAATCAAATAGCCCATTAACACTTTGTTTCATCCAGCAGGAAGAACAGATAGATTTTTAAAGATTCTGACATTTTTTAGCAAAAAACATAGCACACCTCTGCATGTTTTTTTTTTTAAATTCTGAATAATTGTTACAAGTAAAGCAATATTTTAATTTAGTGACTCAGGTAACCCACAAACAACTAAGGAACATGTTTCAAAGATTCATTAGCCAGTCTGTTATACAAAACCCAGAACATATTTTCCCAAAAACATGATCTTGTCTTTGGTCTTTGCTGGATAGATTCCTAGGCCACCTCCTGAAGACTGCTTTACCCACAAGGAGTATATTTTAGTATGACTAATTGCTTCTAGTCCTTCAGAGAACCCTAAGCCGGGTCCTGGGTTCCCCCCTAGAGTAATTAAAACCAGGTCCCATCACTGATTAGATGGCTTATCTCAGTTTACCCTCCTATATAAAGTGGATATAAGCATGCATGCCCTTTTAAGGAATAAATGAAATAATGGAAATAATAAAGCATTGAATATAGAGTTCGGCTCAGAATAAATAGTGACATTTTAGTGACATTATAGTAACAATGACTATAATGGTGGTGATGACAAAAACTTTTGAATTCTGGACCCCTCAGAAGCCAAAGGGTCTGAGAAGTTTCCTGCATCGAGTACACATTTACACTGTATTGATTGAGAAAACCTATAGTGAGTATATTAGTTTCCAAGGGCTGAAGTAACACAATCCTGGGTGACTTAAACAATGGCAGTGTATTGTTGCAGAGTTCTGGAGGCTGGAGATTCAAAATTAAGGCTCCTTCTGAGGGCTATGAGGGAGAATCTGCTCCGGGCCTCTCTCCCCGCTTCTGGTGGCCTTAGGTGTCCCTTGGCTGTGGATGGCATTCCCCTTTCGTCCTCACACTGCGGTCACTCTGTGCATGTCTCTCAAATTTCCCCTTTTCATAAGGACACAGTCACATTGGATTAGGGCCTATCCTAATGACCTTATCTTAACTTGATCCATCATTTGCAAAAACCCTATTTCCAAATACGACCCTATTCACAGGCACTACGAGTGAGGATTTGAACCTCTTTTTGAGAGAATGCAATTAAACCCATAACAGTAAGTGAAAGATTTCACTGAGCACCTCTCAGGGAATGTTACGATGGGCTTCACGATGGAGCGGGGGAGGGGATCTCAGCGCCTCCATGCCCACGAAGGGAGGAATGGGGTCCAGTGGAACCGTGGTGCAGCAGTTTGGGATTTATCCAATGTGGGGTGGTGGTGATCCCAGAAACTGCTGATACTTCCCAAAGCCAAGGCACATCACCCACCTTTTACCCAAATAGCTCTCCAAACACAAGCCTCGTGCTTATTTTTTTCTTCCAAGTTTACCTTGTTTCAGATCATTAGATTGCCTCCCTCCCTGAGTTACATAAGCATCTTAAGAAACTAGCTATTCTTTCTGGCTATTAGAGTCTTGAACGGATCATTATATTATTCAATTCTTAGCAACGGTTTTGCAACACCTGGGGTTTCGTCAATTTCTCAAACCTCCTCAAAGTGAAATAAATTTTATATCCAGTTAAAAGTTTACCGCAAGCACAAGCCTCCTAGAGCTTTCAGAGGATGAGGTAATCATGAACTCTAACAAACGACATTAGGGCGTCCGGGTTCCCCCTAAGTTGGGAATCATGGTACTAAACAGCATGCCTGACCTCTGGAAGGAAAACCAACTCCCCCCCTGTGACTAATTTACAACCAGGAAGTAATTTCTCCACCGGGAGCCTGTGGATCAACAAAGCCCGTCCTTGGTCTTCTCCCAGGACTGCAGTGAACCAGGCAGGGGGGTGATCTAGGTTCACTCTTCCTGCGGGAGGAACGACTCCCAGGCTCCAGCAGGGGGTCGGCGGAAGGGGGCTCTTCTCTAAAACTGCTCAATTACTCATGATAATGTTTTGCATCTCCAAACATCACAGCTAGCTAGTTTCAAGGGATATTTTAAGCGAGACAAGTTCAGGTTTCTAACAATCTGGTGGATAAAGAAGCCTCAGCAATACTAAGCTGAAGAAAGGATCCTTTGCTGGCTCACTTCCCTTCTCCCTCTAGCCCAGCTGACCCCTTCGCATCCTGCAAGGTCAGCTGAAAAGTCTGGTCTCAGAGACACCTTCCATGATTATCCCCATCTTCACTATCCTTTACTATATCATCCTAGTTAGTGCCTTCATAGTCCCACAATCTATTGGTAATTATTTCGTTTACTTGGTCTATTGTCTCCATAAGTATATAAGTTTCAGAAGACCAGGAGGCTTGTTCATGCTCTTCTATGCTTTAGTTCCTATGTCTGAGCCTGTGCCTGGCTCAGAGTAGATGTTCAGTAAACATGTGCTGAATGATTACTGTTCTAAATGACCAGCAGGTGAACCTGCAGCCTCCGAGCCCCTGTTGACCAGTGTTCAAGATGTAGAACATCTTGTAGGCTGGATCGAGCAATAAAATATTGACCTGCAAAATATGACTGTCTTCAATATTCACTCTAGCCTAAATAAACAGAAGGAGCCCCGAGGAATTATCCTGCAAGGCTGATTTAGTAGAATCATTGGCACTTGTGTAAAATTTTGGAGAATAATGTCCTAAGCACAGATGCTATTTTTAAGAACTTAACACCAGGGAAACCCTTCTGGGGCTAACTCTGTGGGAATGAAGCCCTTTTTCTGTCATGGGTGATGTATGAACTGATGTCTCATGGAAGGTGGAGCTCAGACTAACTTATCGGACTTTTTCCTTCTGAGTTATAGCTCAGCAAGCAGACTTGACCGATTACAGTCACTGACAAGAGCTGAGCAGTCTGTGGGCTTGTTTACATTACCAAGGAGAAGTGACAATATGGCCCAATTTAGTGCCTACAGTCCAGCATAACTAAACAAATTCTCTTTCCAGTCCCAGTCGAGGTTCACCTAAGCTGGACTGGATTTATGGAAAGCAAATGCCAAACAGAGCCAATCAGTCTATGATGCTCGTTTGGGACCAAATTACTTTAAAAGCCACAAATGAGGACCCTCTAGAAGCTGAATTAGAAGAAATCTCTGTAAGCGATGCAACTAGAATTCTGGCATCTGGAGTTGATGCATGTCAGGCAAGGCTGTTTGCCATAGTTCCCAGGGAAGTTTACAGGGTCACCCAAGAGCCACTAACCAGTAACCATCTCACAGAGATAGGGAGATGCAACAACTCATGAGTGCTTCTGCTGGGCTGTGGACTTTTAATGACAACACTCATCACTAAGTTAAGGGTTTCAAGGACAAAGACCTTCTAGACAAGGCAAGTTTATCTGCTCTCAAGCAGGTCCAGAGATGGGGGTCCATTGGGCAGGAAGTCCTACACAGGACTTCCTCCCCTGAGAGCAAAAATAAATACTTTGGGGGGAAAATTGCACAAAAGATCTAGATCTTTTTTACTTCTACAACTTCTGTCTTATAGAGAGTGGGAAAAGTTCCCATGAAATCTCCCTCACATCCTTTCACAGAAATACATGATGTTTAGTTCCCAAATGTGGTAGCACTTCTGCATCATCTTCTCTTGGAAAGCATTTCCTAACCTTTGTGGAGTCATGGAGCTTCACGAACATAGCCCCTCTAATGGAAGAAATGTAAAACAGTTTTGGGGGGGGGGGTCTCTGCATCCCATTTAAAGCCCATTTGTGGGCCCACTAGAGATCCCTACATTATTGGAACAAAAGTGCCCCACTGTTGGTTTAACACTGGAAGATGTTGGGGCACCTGGATGGCTCAGTCAGTTGGGCGTCTGACTTCAGCTCAGGTCATGATCTCATGGGTTCGTGGGTTCCAGCCCCGAGTTGGGCTCTGTGATGACAGCTCAGAGCCTGGAGCCAGCTTCCGATTCTGTGCCTCCCTCTTTCTCTTCTCCTCCCCTGCTCATGTTCATCTCTCTCTGTCTCTCAAAAATAAATAAAAAATGTTAAAAAAAAAACTGGAAGATGTTGTCATGACATGATTTTACAGAGAGAAAGATGGGAAAGAGAAGAAAAACTGCTTTAGCTCTGTCCTCCCCAAGACCCAGGTCCCCAAGTCCCAATGCAGAGATTAGGCATATGCCAGTGACACACAGGAATGACTTAGCCTAAGAGAAGCTGTCCTGGTTTGGCTTGTTTGGCTACTAAAGTGCCTCTCTAATGATGTGATTCTCTTCCCTTCTGCAGTTACGGCAATTCAATGAAGTTTACTGCCAAAAATAACCATTACAGGTACAATGAACACTGGGATAGGTGTTGTTCTGCTATAAACCTTCGGAAATGAATATTACCACTGCTATTTTACAGATTAAGCTATAAATTGTAAGGGTGGGGGAAACTAGCGTTTTTAAACACCCTCTACGTTTATTATTTCATAAAAATTGGCAATCCTGAAGATGTGTATCAATATGCCAATTTTATTCAGGAGAAAGCTGAATTTAGAAAGTTTGGGTGATTTTCCAACGTCACAGAGTTGGCAGGCAACAGAGCTGGGAGCTGAACCCAGAAGTGGCTGGCTCCCAAGTCCCTGGTCTTTCAGCTGCACCACCCAGCCTAGAAACCCATCTTCTGCTCCTATGGGGAAGTTCCTATCCCAGAGCCAGATTCCCAACCTCTAGAAATGTCACCTCTCCCAGTTGACTGTCTGATCATCAGACCTTCCCTGTACTATCTCATTCATTCTGTATAAACACTCTATGAGAACATATTGTTGGTTCCATTTTGCAACAAGGAAATGAGGCTTGGAGAGATAAAGTGACTTACTCGAGGGCACACAATTGGACCTCTGTCTCCAAAACTTTGTTCTTTCCATCATATCATTCCGCTCCTGCAAAAAAAAAAAAAAAAAAAAAGAGGAATCCATGGAGCAGTCAGTCTCTTTAACGAGCATTCATCATGTATTTGCCATCTGGGGGCTTGTGTTTTGGGTGTGTGCTTTTCTCCACACCATGCATACCTGCCAATACAGTCCACCGACTCCAAGAAGCTCAGGTGTTTGGTCCCCAAAAGCCTGACCAAATGTAAAATGTGCAGGCTCCCCTCTTCTCATAAGGAAGACCAGGAATGCATGAGTGTTCAGGGCTCAAGCTGCCCAGGCTGCTTTTGTAAAGCCTAGCAGACACATCAGACATGTCAGATGTCACCAAGAGTGGCAGCTCTTATAAAGACAGAGCTATAGAAAGGAGTTCTGTCAGACTTTGCAAGTCTTTGCTCCATATCACAGCTGCTAGTCCATGTGCAAGGACAGTAGAGCATGATGGTTAAGAGAAGAGATGTGACACCAGGCTGCCTGGCTCCATTTCTTACAGGCTGGGTCACCTTCGGCAAGTTACTTAATGTCTCTGTGCCTCAGCATCCTCATCTATACAATGGCACGGATACCTCATGAAGTTGTTAGGAGGATTATGCCAGGAAACATTTATAAAGCACTTTGGGAAGTGTTGGTTAAGTAAAATATGCATCAACCTGGGACAAGCTGCTGTGATGATGTGACCATCTTTCACTGTCGGAGTATGTCAGTCTGTTGTCAAGAACTATCTTCCATCCTGGAGAGTCCTGGAGGGCACCATCTAGGACTGGTGCCCACAGAAGCGGAGGCTGTACACCAGCCTTCTCAAGCCTCGAGAAATGCAGCCCAGGTGAAGCCTGCCTTTCCTGTGGGCCAAGCAGTCGATTCCAATTGCAACCCTGCTGGTATATTCCAAGTGGTTGGCTTATCCCAAACACCCCCTCATTCTCAGCCCCACAAAGTGCATCTTATCCCGAGGGAAACTCAGGAGACTCAAACCCCAGTGGCCTTTGAAGCTGTGGTTTCAGGGATTCCCTTAGTGGGGGGAGCATAGGTTCTGGGCCCCCTGTGTGGACCCCCGGGAGGGCTGAGGGCATGACTTTTCACAGAAGCCTTGTCTCCTCCCTCCGCACCTCTGCTTGTTTTCTGGCCAAGCCTTGTCCCACGTGGGGTCACAACAACCTATGGAGGGCTCGGCCTCCACACTGGGCAGCAAATGAGTGTTTCTAGGCTTCTGCAGAAAAAGGTCATTGCCTTAGATTAACGGCTTCTCATCACCCCTCCCACCTCAAAAACTGCTCCACTGAAGAGCTTGGGGGTCTACGAGCCCTGAACTGGTTCCAACTGTGGTGAAATCCAGACGGAAGAACAAAAACCATTTCTTCTTGCGAACGGGCATCAGTGGTGAGGCAAAGCACGTCTGCAAATTGAGTTTGACGGCAACCACCCGGGCCCAAAATTAATCTTCTCAGGCGTGACCCCAGACGTGTACAGGACCTCTGAGCAGCCATGCACGGGGGGGATAAAAAGAGCAAATTACTACTCCCATAATTCCTGGTTGAAAGGACCTATCTCCCGGTGCTCTTTTTCAAGAGGTTTCTTTTCTTTTTAATTGTGGTAAAACACATATAGCGCAAAGTTTACCATTTTAACTCTTTCCAAATGTACAATTCTGCGGCATCAAATACAGTCATGTTATTGTGCAACCGTCACCGCCATCCATCTCCAGGAATTCTTTTAATCGTTCCCAGCTAAAACCCTGGACCTTGTAAATGATAACTCCCCATCCCTCTCTTTCTCCTGGCAGCCACCACTGTATGAATCTGACGACTCTAAGTGCTTGATATGAGAGGACTCATACGGGTTTGTCTTTTTGTGACTGGTTCATCTCACTTACATGAACATCCTCAAGGTTCATCTATGTGGTAGCATGTGTCAGAATTACCTTCCTTTCTAAGGCTAAATAATATTTCATTGTACGTATATGGACATTTTGTTTATCCATTTATTTGTCGTCATTAGACATCAAGGGCTGCTCCCACCTTCTGGCCGCTGTGAACAATGCTGCTATGAACATCAGTGTGCAAATATCTGTTCAAGTCTCTGCTTTCAACTATTTTATTTTATTTTATTTTATTTTATTTTATTTTATTTTATTTATTTTGAGGAGGGGAGGGGTAGAAGAGACAGGGAGAGAGAGAATCCCAAGCAGACTCCAAGCTATCAGCGAGGAGCTCAACACGGGGCTTGATCTCACAAACCTGGAGATCATGACCTGAGCCAAAATCAGGAGTCAGATGCTTAACTGACTAAGCCACCCAGGCACTCCTGTGCCCTCACTTCTTTGGGGGCATATATCTGAATTAGAATTGCTGAATCATATGACAATTCTATGTTTCATTTTCTGAGGGACTGTGTCTATGCCAGACACAGAGGGACTGCTGTGTGTAGCACAGCCGCTACACGACGTTATATCCCCATCGGTAGTGCACGCAAGCCTTTCTCATGCCCCACTTCCTCTGCTTCCTGTACGCACTTCTCTCTCCATTATCATCCCTCTCCCAAACCTATCTCTCCACTACTGCCCTCGGGGAGGCAGTATGACACCGTCCCAAGACCAAAGGATTTTCAGTCAAAGAAACTGAGATTTGAAAATCTATTACTTTCAAGAAACTCAATGTCTCGGCGATTCCTTCTCAGTAGAAGTCTAAGAAATGTTATGGTATCTTCCGATACCAGGAACCATGGTGCCCAATGCAGGCAGAGTAGTTTTTGCCTGTTTGTTCAATTTTTATTTTTCTGTCTTGTTCATCAGGTTTCAGTACCTAGAAGAGCCAGCCTGGCATATGGTAGGCACTAAATAAAAATGTGTCGAATAAACAAACTCTGTCAGAATCCCAGGCTCCTTAAATATTTTTCTTAATCCTGATGTCACATGTCACTGTAAAGCATCTCAAAAGAGATCTTCAAAACTCTATCCCGTATCATCAAATACCCGGAAGCTGTACACAAGACAGAAAATTTTGGACAACATTTAAAATAGGTAGGTTTTTTTAAAAAAAAAATAAATACATAAATAAAATAGGTAGGTTTTTTTAAAACAAAGATTTAACCTTATTGCATTGCATAATTAATCAACAGTTACCATCCACCAAATACTATACAGGATACAAAAGAAATAAAATCAATGATTTCTATTCAGTG
This sequence comes from Cryptoprocta ferox, assembly GCA_028646485.1. NCBI lineage: Eukaryota > Metazoa > Chordata > Mammalia > Carnivora > Eupleridae > Cryptoprocta > Cryptoprocta ferox. The sequence continues at coordinate 157,993,161 of CM053567.1, forward strand.
AAATTTAATTTGGTGGGGCAAGCAAGAATAAATCCATGGAATAAGGGAAGATCATACAAGATGGCAAATTCTGCCTGAGAAGCTTGAAGAAGGTGAAGTCCTTAAATGAGTCTCTTTTTTAATAAATTGTGCCCTGAGCATTTCCCTTGCCCCCCGCCTTATTGAGGTATAATTGACAAATAAAATCATAAGATCCTCAAAATGTACAATATGATGATTTGATATATGTACACATTGTGAAAGACTTCCCACCATGGAGTTAATTAACACACCCCATCACCTCATATGTCTACATGTCACTGCACACCTTCTATGCGTTATATAATGCTGTGTCTAACCCCCGCCCCCAACAACACTCTGCTTCTTCCCAGTTTACAAATGAGAAAATGAGCTCAGAGAGGTCCCATACTCTCCCCACCAAAGGACACCATTAGTAAGTAGCTGGCGTCTGAATCCACATGCAGATCACCCCCTTGCCTGTGCTCTTTAGAAGGCTTCCCAGCATCAAAGCTGGACAGGGTGAGGCTGGTTGAACGTGGGAAGTAAGGGCAGGCACGTAAGGACAGCACAACATGAGCAAAACCACGGGACTTAACCCAAGTCAAGGGCTGTACAGAAAAGTAGAGAAGGTTGATCCTGTCAAGATGGAGCGAGTCATCCAACTTTCAACAATCTTTAAGTCAGGTGGGATTTAAATATTTCTCTCTCCTTTCGGCTCCAAGCACTGCAACGTGTTTGTAATGATAATATTCTGAAAGAGCAGAGGGGAGAAGAGTGGGTGATGAAGGGGAGACCGCAGTTATCTGCAGCCACAGCCAGGCTGTGAGCACAGGTAGAAGAAGGGTGTGAACAGGCTCAGGAGACCTGAGACAGTCCCACGTGGCTCACAGAGGCTGTCACACAGCCCGCCAACAAGATTTCGCAGGGAGATTTAACCACACCACTGGCCCCCAGCTGACTCATGGCTCCGACTACAAAACACAGGCAGTGACAGGCTGGGTGCCCTTGGGACAGCTACTTAGAACTCCTTCACTCATCCTTTGTGAAAGAAAAAGTTGGAGAAAAAGAGAGAAAGCAGCATGAAAACCCACACAGGTATTTCATCAGCTCTTCCCTCTCAACAATTTCCCCTTTCTTCCATTTTTTTTCTTTTATTACTCTTTTTTGGTCTGTCATTATCTCCCAAATGTTAAGCATCACTTGGCTCCTGTGAAGTTCAAATGCAAAGGTAAGCTTTTATTTTCCTAAAAAGACATACTGATGAAAATCTTGAAGGTTCAAATTAAATGTCCAGACGAGGTTCTAAATCATCACTTAGTTCCTGGTCTCTACAGATCTAACTTGGCCAGCTGCCCAGCAGGAAAGTACTCATTCATTTATCTAGGCGTTTGCTTGTTCCACAAATATTTACTGAGCACCTATTATGTGTCAGGCACCGTCCAGGCTCTAAAAGCACAATGGTGACCTGACCTCTGCTCTTCTGGAACTTAATCGGTGGTAGAAGAAAACAAAAAAACAATGACACAAAGGCTCTGGAAGGATAAACCTCTTAAGTTATGGCAGCACATAAGAGAGATTCCTACTTTTATCCTGGAGGGGGTGTCAGACTGGAGTTCTGTCCTCAGTTCCTTACCACTCCCTATATCTGTCCTCTTATCCTGGTTTCATCACAGTTGCCCCTTGGCTTTGAGCTTGGCTACGTGACTTGCTTTGGCCAAGGACATGTGGGTAGAAAGGACAGTATGGCAGTTCAGAACCCAGAATGTAAGAAGCATCACCTATTTCCACCTGCCTGCAGTGAGAGGCAGAGCCACCCAGGCAACCCAGCAGGAGCTCAGTCAACCCACGGGCATTGGGTAATAAGTAATTAATGTTCTAAGCCGCTCACTCGGTTTTGGAAATGTCTGTTACATTGGAGTTAAGTTGGAAGATAGAAAATGTGTCTGATGAGCCTGAGACTTGGGCAAGATGGCCAGAAGATCACAACTAGAAGCTAGTTGCTCTCAGCTGCATACAACATGGTGTCACTCAGAGAAGAACTGGTCAGGCTGCGAGCAGAATTCAGAGGGCACATGGAGAGCCCAGAACCACCTGCACTGGGAAATAAAATTGCTTCTTATTCCCAGATTTTCTGGCCAATAAAAGATTCTCAAGTAAGATACAGCCTGGAGACAAAGATCAAGTCAAGGGTGTGGCCATCAGGATACGGCTTCGAAATGAAAACCAATCCAGTTAACTGCCAGTTAAGCCAAGTCCTCCAGGTAATGACCAAACTCTAAGAGAAACAAGGTGGCATCCAGTACGGTGTTCTCAAACGTTAGCATGCTTCAGAATCACCTGGAGGGCTTGTTAATACAATTACTTTGGCATCACCCCCATGAGATTCTGAGTCAACAGATCTGTGAATGGCCCAAGAACTTGTATTTTGAAAAGGCTCCGAGATGATGATGCTGATGTTGCATGTTTGGGTCACCCTGGTCCACGAGGACATCCTATTCGCTGGACAACCAGGTTAGCAGAAAAGGTAAGGGAAGTGTCCCACAGCAGCCAGATATGCCTAGATTGACAGCAACTATGGAGAGAGACAGACAGAGACAGAGAGCCAGAGACACAGAAACAGACAGTGACGAGGACAGAGAAGCATGTCCCAAGTCAATTTTGACACATGGGTACACTAAAATAAAATACACTTAAAAACTCATAAAGATGTTTTCCCCCATTTTATTCCTTTGTTTTCTTATTTATAACAGATCTATGTGCTGAGAAATTGTGCACTTAAATGAAAGTTAATGGGACTGGAAGGAATTTGGTTGGAGCCATGTCATTCAACTCTTTGAACTTCCTCTAAGGCAAATGCTAGAATCATGGAGGGAGCACTTGTCAAAGCTAGATTTAAAAGTTCTATCAACTGAAAACCCAATTCAATCCTACTGCAATATTTTTTAATGTTTATTTTTGAGAGAGAGAGAGAGAGAGTAAGCCAGGGGAGGGGCAGAAAGAGAAGGAGATAGAAGAGTGGTAGCCGGCTCCTTGCTGACAACAGAGAGCCCAATGGGGGGCTTGAATTCACAAGCCAAGCTGTGAGATCATGACCTGAGCCAAAGTCTGACACTTCACCGACTGAGCCTCCCAGGCACCCTTCTATTGAAATTTTTTTTAATGGAAAGAATTAGGAACTATCAGACTTGCGTAAAGCTTGTACCCAGACATTAGTCCTTCATTTTCTCAGTGCTTGTGACATCTTCTAAAAAGATCTTCTTGGACTTACACGTTAACCACTAATTATACAAATTATACTAATTACACAAATGTTTTCACTGAAGGACATCTTGTTTAACCTGACATACTTGGAAAGATTTGGGGAAAATTAAAATATCAATTTCAATATGCTATTACTAATATAATATTTTTTATGAATTATTTTCTAAAATATATATTTCAGTCCAAACCCTGAATTACTAAAATCCTATGCATAAAGAAACACATATGGAGTAAGATTTTGGTTGGTGTTTTTGAAATTCTTCTTTTAGTCATTTGCAAAAATGTATTACTAAAGATAAATCTCACTTTTCTAAGACAAAATGTGCTTCCTTTCCATTTTTTCATATTTGGCTTGCTCTTATTTGTAAACGCAGAAAGCTATTTTGAGAGTATTATCGGCAAAAACACTTGTAGCCTTGACTAAAAAGAACTACAACTGTGTGAAATGTAAAATGACCTGGGAGCCCCCAACTTGCTCCAGGTTGGAAGTATCCTGAGGAATTTGTTCAGATGCCGAAAAGGACATAGTTTCTCAAGTCTTTTTCGGAGTGACAAGGCAGATGATGGAAATAAAGGACAATTGTCCTTCCACTGCCATTTGCCTCAGGGTGAACTATTGTCCCCAATTCTTTATTTCTCCCTTGCCATGGCTTCATCATGCCCACCCTTTGACTTTGGGCCTGATCATGTGACTTAATATGGCCAATATCATGTGGGCAGAAATGAGTGTGTCAAATGGAAGTATTTCTTTTCATTATTGTCTTCCAATTTTTCCACCTCTGTATGTTGGGTACATAACAGGTATATAAGATAACTTGTCATTTTTGTCTATAAGTATCTGGGTCAAGAAAGGCATGTCTGGCTGGATGAGATTTAGATCATGACATGTTGATCTTGAGCCAATATCAAGACTGAATGACACTCTTTGGAGCTCTAGAATAGGGCTAAGGACATTTAACATGTTGGACAGAAGTGAATAACTGTAACCAAAAGGGTAGACAGTGGTCGGTGGACTTATTGGCCACAATTCTTTACTCTTTTTCCATGCATCCTTACCCTTGCTAGGGCCTTATCCTGCCCTTTGACTTTGGGCTTTGCCATGTGATTTCCTTTGGCTATGTATCAGTGAGCCTTTAACACTTTCCACTTACCTCTACCTTTGCGATGAAAATATACTCTGGCTATATACCACTAGTCCAAAAAAGGTGTGAAACATGTGGAGCAAAGCCACGCAAGCAGATGCATAAATACACACTGCAAAGCAGAGCAGCTCCAGCCACTACAACCTGAAGCACAGCCACCCAGCCCAGCCCAGCCTAAATCAGCTGAACCCCACAAGGCCTGCATGTTTGTTATTTTGCTGGGTTTTGGAGTCGCTTGTTACAGCAAAAGCTAACTGAAACAATGGGGGAATGAAGCCTTCCTGCAGAAAGTATCAACTAAGCTGAGAGTTCAAACTGGAGCAGAAATGGCAAATCAGCAAATGGAAAGATGCGTAACGTCATATGTCATTACGGAAATGCAAATCAAAACCATTATAAGATGCCACCGCACACCTATCATAATGAATAAAACCAAAACACTCACAACACCAACTGCTGGTGAGGACATGAGGCAACAGGAATTCCCATTCGTTGCTGATGGGAATGCAAAATGGTATACCCACTTCGAAAAACAGTTCACCAATTTCTTACAAAGCTAACCATAGTCCTACTGTATAACCCAGCTATTGCACTCCTTGGTGTTTATCCAAAAAAGTTACATCCACACAAAAATTTGCACACCAATGTTTAGAGCAGCTTTTTCCAGAATTGCCCAAACTTGGAAGCAACCAAGATGTCCTTCAATATGGGAATAACTAAACAAACTGTGGTCCATCCCTACAATGAGATGAGCTATAAGCCACACACACACACACACACACACACACACACACACACAAATGCAGGAAACTTAAGTGCAAATCGCTAAATGAAAGAAGTCAACATGAAAAGGCTGCATACTGTATGACTCCAGCTATAGAAAGTTCTGGAAAAGGCCAAACTCATGGAGACAGTATAAAGATAAGGAGTTGATAGAGGTCCAGGGGGAGAGAGGAGGGATGAAAAGGTGAAGCACAGGGGATTTTTAGGGCAGTGAAACTATTCTGTGCAATACTGTAATGATGGCCATGTAACATCACACATTTGTCAAAACCATAGAACATACAACATAAAAGTGAACCCTAATGTAAACTCTGGACTTTAGTTAATAATAACATATCAATATTGGTTGATCAGTCGTAACAAATGTACCAGGCTAACATCAGATGCTACTAAAGGGTAATACTGGGGAGTAGAAAGGAAGTAGATGGAGAACTCTCTGAAATTCCTGTTTGATTTTTCTGTAAACCTAAAACTGTTCTTAAAGAAATAAGGTCTATTAAAAAAACTATAAGAAAATAAAAAGGTAGGAAGAATCCTGCACAGTCTGAAAAAAACAAACAAACAAACAAACCCAAAATTGCAACAGAATTTAGCCAGATGAAAAAGACACGGAGAGTAGGGCACAATGGAATCTGAGTACTGTTGGAGAGGGCAGCATGGACTAAGCCTGGTTGATGGGAAAGAGCATCTCACAGTCTCAGAAATGCATACAGTGAAAGGGGGAAGGGATGTAAATAAAAACATGGCTCACAGGACACTGTACGCTGTGTATCTTAATCCATTCATGCTGCTCTAACAGAACAGCACTGGCTGGGTGGCTTATAAACAACAGAAATTTCTTTCTTACAATTAATGGAGGCTAAGTCCAAGATCAAAGTGCCAGCAGATTAGGGGTCTGGTGAAAGCCTGCTTCCTAGTTCATAGAAGGCTGTCTTCTCACTGTGTCCTTGTAAGGCAGAAGGAGACAAGGGGACTCTCTGGGGCCTCCTAGATGAGGGCATCTTTATATTGGGATTACTAAGAAGGAATATGTATTTGTCTTCATCCCAGGTCCTGGCACAGAGGCTCTGAAACCCTTGGAATTTCCTAAGTGACAAAGTCATAAAGGTGTGGCTGTAATGTTAATGAAGTAACTTTTTGGAAACCTGATAGGTAACCTAAGGATGAAGGCCGGTCACCAAGGGAACCAACCATGTGGTTAGAGAGTTGGAACTTTTCACCACTCCAACCTCTGGGGAGGCGCTGGAGATTGAATTCAATCTCCAGCGGCCCATGATTTAATCAACTGTGCCTAAGTAATGAAGCTTCCATAAAAACCCAAAAAGGACAGGGTTCACAGAGCTTCTGTGTGGCTGAACACATGGACTTTCAGAGTGATGAGCACGGAGAGGGCATGGAGGCTCTGTGCCCTTTCCCACAAAGCCTACCCTATGCATCTCTTACATCTGTCCGTTCCGTTGTTCTATCCTTTCACAATATACCAGCAATCTAGTAAGTGAAATGTTTCTCTGAGTTCTCTGAGCTACTCTAGCAAAGTAATCAGACCCAAAGGAGGAGGGGGTCGAGGGAACCTTGATTTACAAGGAGTTGGTAAGAAGTACAAGTAACAACCTGGACTTACAACTGTTGTCTGAAAACGGGGCAGTCCCTTGAGACTGAGCCTTTCATCTGGGGGGCACCTGGGGGCTCAGTGGATTAAGCATCTCTCTCTTGATTTGGGTTCAGGTCATGATCTCACGGTGAGATCGAGCCATACATCGGGCTCTGGGATGAGTGTGGAGCCTGTTTGGGATCTCTCTCTCTCTCTCTCTCTCTTTCTCTCTCTCAGCCCCTCCCCCACTTGTGAGCATATGTGTGCTCTTTCTCTTTCAAGATAAATAAACTTAAAAAAAAAAGACTGAACCCTTAACCTGTGGGAACTGACACTATCTCAGGGTAGACAATGTCAGAATTGGGCTGAATCATAGGACACCCAGCTGGTGTCGCAGAATTGTGAGGTGTTGTGGTGTCAGAAGCTAGGAGGGTGGTAGCAGTGTGAGAGTATAGGGAGCACACACAGGAGGAAGAGGGAATTTTCCACAGAGGCACTTATCCCAGGCACCAGCTCCACTCTCATGGTCTAATCACCTTCCAAAGACCCCCACTTCCAAACACCGTCACATGGGCATAGGTTTCAGCATTTGTATGGGGATGCAGCACAAACATTCAGTCTATGGCACCATATTGAGGAGTTTTAATTTTATTCTGAGAGCAATGGGGAGTCACTTGAGGGTTGTAAGTGGGGGAAAGACTTGGTGATTTCCGCTTTAGAAAGACATTCTTGTCACATTCTGGAGAGTGATTAGGAAAGGAAAGAAGCCTGGAGGCAGGGAGGGCTTTAAGAGGCTGTTGGCAATTATGGAGGCTAAGTTCAAGTGTGGGGTCCTGGTTACTGTGCTAATTATTCTTCATCTGAGCCTTAAGAGTCGCACTCTGCACCTGTCTCTGCCCTGCTTTGTGCTCGAGAAGGCTGCCCCCCCAAGGACTGCCTCCTGGGGCTCCCTCACCAGTGAGCTTCAGTTGAGTTTGGCTAACAGGAGATGTAACAGGAGACTGGAGGATGGGAGGAGGGAAAGTTTCGAGTATTTACCCCTACTCCCTTCCTTGGTGCTACATGGCCACAGCTGTGTGCCACATCCCCTCCTTGACACAGCATCCTCCTCCTTCATTCTCTCTGGGCTTTGGGAATACAACATTCTCCACTGCCCCTAGCCTAGGAGTGTCCCTATGTCCCTGGAACACCGGTATCCCTGCCCTCTGGGTGCCTTATCTCCCTTGTGTGTTCCTTGAGCCTTGACCACACGTCCCAAATAGTCTTCCTATTAAAGTCTTTATTCGAGCCATCTGGGGTGAATTTAGTTTCCTCCCAGGCTCAACTGATACAGTTGCTTTAATTTAGGTGGTGATGGTAGGAATAGACAAAAGGAAACAGCTGGAGAGATACTTAGGCAGTGAACTTGACAAGAGAACTTGGACACGGCAGGGGTCAGGGAAGGAAGCACAGGTAAGAAAAAGTGGTGGGAAAGTGCTGGATTTTAGCCTAGACCCAGGGTGGATGGTGATGCCATTTACTACCATTATCTTGGTGTGCCTTCTTGGTGCTGGTGGATTTAGGACAAGCCACAATTACAATGACTATACTTGAATATTAGTAAAAATTGTTTTTTTTTTTTTACTGGCATAGTACAGTCACTTTAAAACCTACAGTTCAATGATTCACTTAAGAGTAACTCTCCAAGCCTAAAAACATCTGTCCTCGATTAAACAATAGATACTACTTACAGACTATGTCTGTTTTCAAGGGTTTTAGAGCAGTAATTAATCAGACAGATGAAAAAGCACAGACCACATCATTTTATCCAATTAGGAGAAACCTCTGTAAGTGCAGGGCACCAAACTGTTTGGTTTTGTTGAAATGTATTGTGATGAGTGACTGGTTTTATATCTTCAAAAATATCAATATTTACTTTAAACTTATAGTTAAATTAAAGAAAAATAGAAGTGATTGATCAACTGTCACAGAATATATGGAGGGTGCAATGGGGTGGCTACCACAAGGGCACCATGAAGGAGAAGACGGACATCCAAGACTTTGTGCCTTCCATGGCTGGGGACACTTCAAGCGTCCTTTCTGTGGAGTTGCCGGTTTGTCTCCCATCCATCATCCACCCATGATGGGCTTGTTTCCACCTCTACACATTTTCCCAGAAGTCCATCCTTCCTAGACCTTACCCCTCCTCCACCCCATCCACGCCTGTCACGACCTCAACTACACTGCTCCTGCCACCAAGTCCAGGAAGCCCTGTCAGATTGCCACTACTTGAGCTTTCTGCCTTCACTCAGAAGTATGAAGTAGTGCCATTCTCATACTTCCTCTGAACCACCAGGCTCTTCGGGTAATTAAATTGTTATACTCCACTGAAGTCAGCTGCGGGAGAATTGTTGCCCTCCTTCCCCAAGCCTTCCAGAAGGCATCAAGGAATCCCTGAAGGTTAGCCTTGGACAGGGCATTGGACCCACTCCAGGAGGAGACTGAGACTCTCGATGTTTGGTGGCATCAGAACTAGAACTCGGCCTTCGGACTCCCAGTCCAAAGTTCTCTCCGCTCCCCTCTCCAATGAGGACCTGGCTGGGTCTGTCCTGTTGGTCATTAATCTATCTCCCCTCTCAGCCATACAGGTCTGTCATGAAAGAATTTCAGGGAGTAAATCAAAGTAGAAACAAAAACTATCATTATTACTCAAAATAAAAGACTGCACTTGATAGAATAAAACTGCACTGAAAAAGGCAGCTACTCTCAAAAGAAAAAAAAAAGCCAACCCACATAGACAAAATCCACTTCCTCTCATATTATAAAATCAGAACATGTTCACTGAGAAGAAGAGAGAAGAAAATTAAAATAACCCATAATCACATCACCCACAGACATGTTGGCATTTTACAGTATTTCCTTAAAGGTTTTATTTTCCCTCTTTAAATCCATGCGTGACAAAAAGTTTTTAACATCCTATATAAGAAAAAAGGTAACATTTTAATTTTGAAAATCTCAAACATAAAAATAATACTATGCTATACTCAAGAAGTTATAAAATAGGATAATGGAAAAGAAAGATAATATCTCAGGGACATGGGTAAGTTGGTTTTCTATGGAGGAAGAAAAAGAAGGTACTTGCTTATTTGTGGTTATGCATATGGGATTTTGTAAAAGTGTCTTGGAAGCATCAAGGTGGTTATTCTGGTGCGCCATGCGCATGGACTGTGTCTAGTCATTGCTTGGTAAGTTCCCGGGGCCTCTGGATCTTCTGGAAAGCAGCCAGTGATGCCAGCCAAAGGGCAGCCAAAAGCCTTTTATGATGCCCCATGTCAGAGAACCATTACCCACCCCAGGTCTCTTTCTAGTGTCCTGTAGACCTCAGGCTGGTCAGAAGAGAGGACAATCTCAACACGAGGCCAAAGGGGACACTGGCTTGCTTGAGGGGGTTTCCACGTTCTCGTCCCTAAAAGTACTACCAAAGAAAGGGACTGCCAAGCCCAATCCTTCATAACACTAAACACAGATCCCGAACTGAGTTCTAAGCATGGGCCACGCCCTGGGCAAATGTAGGGTGTCCCCAGGCTGGGGGAAGAGACTAACACAGATGTTTAGATCTCGCTGAATTTTAGCACAACAGGATCATACAAGAATTCAGCTTCTTCCCATTCCAGGGATCCCAAGTATAGGGGTAGGAGGCTCACCTGTGCTGAGGAAACATTCTGGTTTCTCCGATGAGAAGGTAATTGGGATGATGGCTAAGAACAGTGGCTCTGGCGTCTAAAGACCTGGATTCAAACACTGCTTCTGCCAGTTACTCTCTGCCTGACTCGGGGAAGTTACTTAATCCTTCTTTGCCTCAGTTTCCCACCTGTAAAATAGGGATGATAAAAGTACTAGTGGTTGTTATTTCAAAAAGATATATGCACCTCATGTTTATTGAAGCTTTATTTACAATAGCCAAATTAGGAAAGCAATCCAGTATCCATCAACAGGTAAATGGATAAAGAAGATGTGGTGTGTGTGTGTGTGTACGTGTGTGTATATATGTGGAATATATAATATGGAATATTACTCAGCCATAAAAAAGAATGAAATGTTGCCATTTGTAACACAGGATGGAGCTAGAGAGTATTAGGCTAAGTGAAATAAGTCAATAAAAGACAAATACCATATTTCACTCCTGTGTGAAATTTAAGAAACAAAACACGTGAACAAAGAAAAAAAGAGACAAACAAAAAATAGACTCTTAATATAGAGAACAAACTGATGGTTAGCAGAGGGAAGGGTGGGATGGGTGAAACAGGCAAAGAGGATTAAGACTACGCTTATGCTGAGGAGCACTGAGATATGTAGAGAACAGCTGAATCACTATATTGTACACCTGAAACAAATAATATACCGTATGTTAATTATACTGGTTTTTTTTTTAAAGTACTAGTGGTTGTTGTCACATGGTGGTTGTGACCATTTAAAGTAATAGTGTATGGAAAGTGTTGACAGAGTCCCCAGGGCCTATAATTTCTAGCTATTACAGTAATTAAAGGATACTCCCCGTCTCCACACACACACACACACACACACACATACACATTACACATTCCCCTCCCCACAACACACACACTCACCAATGACTCCGAACTTCATGAGCACACAGATCTGTCAGGCACAGCCCTCTTCCATCAGGAACCTTGGGACGCAGGGCAGAATGCCTCAGTAATGGGGGGTACCCTACTTGGGCCCTAAAACAGGCCTTCTTGTGCCTAGAATAGCATAAAGTCTTTCATGCACCTGTTTGCTCTCTCTCTTTCTACTGGATCTCAAACCAGTGGACACAAGCGCTGGACATGAGCACTGGCTCATGTGGCTCCTCCGAGTAGCTCTCAGAACCCTTCTTGTGAATTAGACCAGACACCCTCCGCTACAACCAATACAGCCTTGGGCCAGGCATGGGTCTCCACCCCTCTTGCCCTCTTGCCAGCCCTCTGTACGGGAGCACCTCTGCGCCCCATGGCCTGAATAGGAGGACAGAGACCATGCCGCACCATCCCCTTCTTTCCTCCCTTCTCTCCTTGCCAGCACCCTACCCCAGACTATTCCCTCCTTCTCCCTCAACTCCCTCCTGGAACAACATCAGCAACAAAAAAGCCTTAATCTCTATCAGCTCATGCAGACAGATATTGGGTGGGAGTAGGGAATATCACCTACACATTAGAGTTATCTAGTATGTCAGTGAGCACCCAGCCAGGATACCCTATTAATATATATGATCTCATTGAATCCACCCAGCACCTTTCCATTTTATAGATGAAGGAACTAAAAGCCAGAGAGGTTAAGTGACCAACCAAATGTCACACAGTGGTAAGTAGCAGGGAATATCACACTCAGGCATGTTTTACTGCAACATTTGTTTACAACTACTAGTCAGGTACCTCATAGCTAATATGATCCAACTTCTGAATGGTTAAAATAAGCGCTACTGAAAGCAATCAAATATTAAGATGTAATCAGATATTATCAAAGCAGTTATACAAAGAATTCTGTGAAGTAAATAAAATATGAATCAATATATTTATCAAAAGTGATCAAAGTATAATTAGGATGGGTAATCAAATCAATCAAGTATTAATATACATTAGCATTTTCAACATCTAATTATAGAGCACATAATCAAAATATAGTGGTGATGGTGGTAACAGTCCCTCTTCAAAGTTCCATCTAAATATCCAACATTCTTATCCAACAAGAGCCAAATCCAAGCTCTAATGAACATTATGGATAGCCTTCCCTGATCCCACAAAGACCCCTCTAATTAGGGTGTTTGTATAATTTACCTTTTAAATTTTAGAGCGAAAGTGTAATTCAGTAATTACACTAGGTCCATAGGTCCCAGGCAAACATGGCTGCATAGACGCCCTACCCATAATCAGCTCTATTCCATTCCATTTAATTCGACTCAACCCAAATTTTTAAAAATAATTAAGCCCACATATTTTGCAGTACTGATGCGAGATATTTGAAATATAATGGCCGCAGGGCACCTGGGTGGCTCAGTCAAGCGTCCGACTCTTGATTTTGACTCAGGTTATGATCTCATGGTTTGGGAGTTCGAGCACCACGTTGGGCTCTCCACTGACAGTGCGGAGCCTGCTTGGGATTCTCTTCCTCTCTCCATCTCTCTCTCTGTTCCTCCCTTGCTTGTGCTCTCTCTCAAAATAAATAAACTTAAAAAAAAAAAAAAGAAATATACTGGCCAGTAAAACATCATTCCTGCCCTTATATTTCCTGTTAGGAGAGACAGACAGGTAGCTATTAGGAAAGTAAGCCACAGTACAATCAGTTCTACAGTGGGGACGAAACGGAACGCTATGGAAACACAGAGAGACAGCATGGTTGCAGAGATCTCCCACCTGCATAACACACCACCCTAAACACAGTGGCTTGAAATGACAGTTGTTTTATTATAGCTTATGGTTTTATGGGTCACAAATGCAGGCAGGGCTCCGCTGCACGACTATTCTGTTAATCATGGCATCGGTGGAGGTCACTCACTGGGATACATCTGGTGTGGGGAGGGGACAAGGCAGTTCAGAGTGTGAGGAGAATGAAGACAGAATTTGCACTGAAACAGATGCACGCCAGGGGCGCCCGGGTGGCTCAGTCAGTTAAGCATCAGACTTCGGCTCAGGTCATGATCTCAGTTGGGTTCATGAGTTCGAGCCTTCTCTGCTGTCAGCACAGATCCCACTTCAGATCCTCTGTCCCCGCTTCTCTCTGCCCCTCCGCCCTCTCAAAACTGAATTAACATTTAAAAAAAAATAGAGGCACACCAGATGGTGACAGCGAGTTCAGAATCTGGGACATAAAAGGTGTTTCATAAATGGGAGTGAATGAACAAATGAATGGAAGGACAGATAAATTTATCGTAGGGAAGAGTGGGGCAATGGGTGGGTAAATAATGCTGTGTGTTTCTGCAGGGGAGAGGAAACGGTCACCACCTAGCATGCGACGGGCCATCGAAGCGGAGCTGGATGGGGGGCAAAGCCACCACACGGAGATACAACTCTGCCTTCCTGCCCTGGCTAACCTTCTCATCTGTGAGGAATGAAGGTTGATCCCCTGGAAAAACACGGTTCTAAGCCCCCTTCAGGCTGTGACGGCCACGGCTGGCCTTGCCATCTTTCCTTCGTCCTTCCTTCCAAGTTCTTATCCTGACTGTTACCTTTTAGGCAAAGTCGCCTGGATATGTAGTACTAAACTAATCATAACAAGTCCCTTTCACAATAGCTATTAAGCCACTACTAGCATGTATACAGCCCTGAGCTAGTTCTCAGCTATGTCATTTGCACACCGCATCTGTGTGCCACCCGAATATTTTTTCTTTAAGTCAATGTATTCTTTTTTTTTTAATTTTTTAATGTTTTATTTACTTTTGAGAGACAGAAAGAGTGCAAGAGGGGTAGGGACAGAGAGAGAGGGAGACACAGAATCTGAAGCAGGCTCCAGGCTCTGAGCTGTCAGCACAGAGCCCAATGCGGGGCTCGAACTCATGAACCGTGAGATCATGACCTGGGCTGAAGTTGGATATTCAACCGACTGAGCCACCCAGCTTCCCCTAAATCAACTCATTCTTTAACTTAAACTTTGTTTTAGCCTCATCCTAAACAGACACATCAGTGAAACCATGGATCTGGTGTGCCTGTGGTACTTTTTTCTCATTACACATTTACACATGTGTAAAACTTATACTACTATAAAATAAATATATTCAAAGACAAATATTTGTTGGCCTGCTACTTAAAATCACCCCCACTTACCACAGACAGTATGTACACCATACTTGGAGAAATGCTGCTAATAGAGAGATTTTTGTTAGGAGTATAGGGCACTCTCTGTGTCGTCACAAAGCATTACATCTGGTAAGAGATCAAGGGGGAGGAAGATTTCACAGGAAGTGGATAGATGGAAACAAGGCACACTATAATCAAATCCCAAGGCATGTGGCCACGGCGGGAAAGAAAAAAAGAGGTCAGAGAAACAGAGAAGCTGGTGGGGGACAGAAAGGCTGCCTGACGAGGAAGGATTAATCCACGCTGAATCTACTGATCTGGGTGTGATACTTAAAATCCACTGAAGGCTCCCGAGAGCTGCAGGACAAATGGCAGACTTCTCAGCACACCCGCCCCCTGGTGAGAGGCCTGTGTCCATCCCTGTGGTCTAATATCCCAGAATTCTCCTGGACGGTCTCTTTTACAAACTGTTGTTCTTCAAACACACCATCCTCTCTCCCTCTCCTGTACATCTGCACTCGCGCTCCATCCACCTGGAAAACTCTCCTTTTCTTCTGTCTTTCGGGCAATTTCTATCCAGTCTTTTTGTTTTTTTAATGTTTATTTATTTTTGAGAGACAGTGCGTGCGCACACAAGCCAGGGAGGGGGAGAGAGAGCAAGAAAGAGAATCCCAAGCAGGCTCTGCCCTGTCGGCACAGGGCCTGATGTGGGGCTCAAACCCACAAACTGCAAGATCATGACCCAAGCAGAAAGCAGGAGTCCAAGGCTTAACTGACTGAGCCATCCAGGCGCCCCTCTATCCAGCCTTGTAAACGCAGTTCAAACATCCCCCCCTTCCCTCATGACCGCTGGTTAGATATCATACTGCCTTCATGCAAACGACAAGGGGTTTTACTTCCTCTGGGTAAACAGCGGATGGAGGGCCGAAGTACTTGGTGAGCGAATGGCACCCTGTACAGATAAAAATGCAACCCTTCCCCTGGTGTCTGTAGCCCTGTACCAGAGCCCACAGGCTGGATTTCTGTCCTCCTGACCTGGCACCCTTGTGCAGTGCACGCCCTAAACAACATGAGTGGCAGACCTGCTTTCTCCCCACCGCACAACGCAGGCAGAACTCACTGCATTCCCATCTCAGTGTATTGATTTATTCATGTCCCCAGATAGGCAACAACCGAAGGTGGAAAGAACCTCATCTATCTCTGTATCTGTGAAAACTAAGAGAGCACCTCCAAAGTGGAACAGAATGCATATTTGCCGTGCATATAATGATCCACATACACGTTGAAATGATCCAGAAAACAGTAAGTGTTTGGCAACTTTGAGACGAAGGAATGGATTTGAAATTGGACTTTTCACTCTGTGCCTTCCCCCATGGCCCAATACATAAATTGTGCTGACTTGTTATATTGTGTGAGCAGAAAATACGTGCAAGTGGCCACGGAGTGCAATGAACAACAATGACCGAACAGCCAGACAGAAAAACCACCTGCCCCTCCTTCTAGTCCAAAGACTAACCAGTTGTTTGAGGCAGGGATCACACCTGCCCCGTGCCATGATTCACCCTAGAACTAGGAAATAATATTCGTGCAACAAATATTGATGGAACGAAGAAGTTAAACACACGTTCCTTGCTTATCTCATTATATAATTTAAATAAGGATGGGTGGATGGATCTGGGCTTAGTACACCCAACAATGTGATAAGAGCTAAGTTTACACAACGAGATTCAGGTATTTTTTAAAAAGCTGTTGTTTTGTCACCGTAACTGTTTACATCAAGATCATTAGCCCCATTCCTGTTGATTGTAAAAAAGAGACTTAAACTTATTCCAAGGGAATGAATAAGGTAAAAGTTTATTGAGAATTAGACTTTTGATTTGAGATGGTCTTCCAAAGGAGAGAACTTCTTAGGACTGGATAAAAATCATGATACAAGAGGGGAGCCTGGGTGGCTCAGTCAGTTAAGCGTCCAACTTCAGCTCAGGTCATGATCTTGGCAGTTTGTGAGTTCAAGCCCTGCATTGGGCTCTGTGCTGACAGCTCAGAGCCTGGAGCCTGCTTCAGATTCTGTGTCTCCCTCTCTCTCTGCCCCTCCCCTGCTTACTTACACTCTGTCTCTCTCTCTCTCTCTCAAAAATAAATAAACATTAAAAAAAATTTAAATCATGATATAAGAGCCCAGAATTGGGGGAAATGGCAAGGTGAGAATTTTGAGGCAAGGGATTCAAAGACATTTAAGGCACAAACTGTTGATGCTTTCCACTGAGGAGTTGGGAAGAACCTTTTGGGCAGACACTGTGTTGAACATCTGCCTGGACAGGGGACTCCTGGAAAAATAAAGTCAAGCTAATGAAGTACAAAGTCATAGTAATGACGGCAGGAAAGTGTGGCTCGAGTTCTCAGCGCCCAGGCTATTCGTGAGGATTGGGTTCTCAGGTAGATAAGACTTTCTGAACTTTGGTCTAGATGGAGCTGAATATTTAGATAGCACTACCTGGCACCCTCAGGGAAGCCCTTTCAGCTTCTGAGGACAAACCCTATGTCTACAAGGTTAAGGATAGAACAAATTGCAAGATAACATAACAAAGGGCATCCAACACAGTTTTTGAGAGTTAGGTAAGACTTCTTAGAGAAAGAAGCACCTAAGCTGAGACCTAAAGCATGAAAAACATCAGCCAGGCAAAGGAGTATGTATGTTGGTGTGGAGGGTAGGTTCCAGGTGGTAGGGACAGCATGGGCCCGGGAGCAAGGGAGAGAAGAATGCCCTGGAGAGGAGCACAGCACTCAGGAGGGAGAAAGGGCCAAGGTTGTGGGACACATCTTGAAGAGCCTTGTAAATGGTGTGTGCTAAGGAATTTGGACTTTTTCAGGAAGGCAATGTGGAGCCACCGAAGAATTTTAGGCAGAAAGGAAAACCATTGTCTGATACACATTTAAAGAAAATGGAAAATGGTTCTGAGAGGGACATGTGTGCAGGAAAACAGTTCCACCATTCACAATGTTGGCATCACACTGACTCATTTTTATGTTCTTCTCACACTTCAGAATCCCCAAATTCATGGACTCACAGGCCCCCAGGGGAGAAAAGAATCCTTAAAATCATCCAGGCCAGCACCTCCTTCGCAACCTATACTGCAGACCAACAAGGATGCAATCCTCTTCTTGACCGCAGGCTGGAAGCGGAGGATGGGGCGGGGCAGAGGGGCTGAGCAGGACACTGTCACTGGGACACTGAGAGATGGAGCAGATCATGGGAAACAACCTTCTGGTCCATCCACCCACCCAGGCAGTGATTGACTTCTCTCCACACCGACCCGATCCAAGTTAAACACATGCTTTTCAAAACATGGAGAAATGTGTACCCAGAATGTGCCTCAGCAACTCAAAAGCCAATTATGGTCCATCGAATCTAACCAAAGCTGATTTCCTCAGGTGGCCAAATGAGAGGTCAAATGGCCAGTCCTGAGGATTTCCACAGAGCTCTGCCAAAACATGAAGTTCTCGGCACGTCCCCAGGGCCGACAGCTCAGCTGCTGAAGAGTCAAGCAGCTGAATCCTTTAATTTCCCTCCCTCTCCTGATAATTATAAATATGACACAGCAGTGAACTACAGCAAACTCCCCTAGAGGTCAGGATTCGGTGTTATTCACAAAAGAAACAAAAAATCCTCCATATTTCATTTCCCCACATGCTCATCATTTTCACTAATCCTGAAAAAACAAAAAGACAAAGAGGGACTATTTGCTGATGAAAAAAATCTACATATCCATATTCATCTATTTATATAAATAGATTTTTGCTCCCATGCAGACGGTGTGCCTTTTCTGTAAAACTGCGATGGTGGGAGCTCGGTTCATGGAGAAGCTGTGAGCGCCCTCTAGAGGAGTTTTGTCTCTATTGCATGCACGTCAAAGCTGCTCTTGTGCAGGCTGAGTTGTGGAGAGAGCATCAATTTCATAGGATATACATGCAAAGTTGAGGTCCATTTTCAGCTTCTCTTTTTATGCATGTGGCTTACAACTCTGGGCCAAAGCCAGTGCTGTGATCAGAGTTAAGAGCTGGACGGGCTGAAGTTTTGAGAGCATCACCAACCACTGGAAAGATGCTTCTCTCTCTGCCCGGGTGACCCCGAGCTGAGGACAGCTCAGTACCCCATGGAGGAATTCAACCAGGAAAAGACGTCACAAGTCCTTGGTGTGTGCTGTCCTCAACTGCGTGCTGGCGGGCAACATCATCGCCCAGAATGTGAATCTCTGTGACCGCTACACAACCACCTCACTGTCCTTACTCTGAGGTCCAACTAACCTTGGCAGGGGACCAGTCAGTACCATTATGGCCACCAGCAACTCGCATTAACTCCTTAAAACGAACTCCAAGGAAATCCTGGAAATGTTGCATCAATAGCTATGGAGTGAGGCACCGTAAACCAACAAAATCTTGATATAAATGCCCTTGGAACTCTTCTTGAATATAATGCTTAGGATTGAGGACGATTGGGTAATAGCAAAGTATGAAAATTTGCTTCAAAAAGACAATAACTCACATGTGAGAAGCCCTCATGTAAGGTGTGACTGGAAACCATGTGTTATCTTCATTCGTGTCATCACGAAAAAAAATATTTTTTACTTACAGACAGTGCCCTTTTCTGTATAGCACACTGAAAATATTTGAAGAGAGATCCCTGGTGATTCACCTTCATAAAATGCTGAGTACAATCTCATTAAATTGAAGGGAAATGATGTGAGGGAAAATGAACTTTGAACTGATTTGGTTTGAAAATAATAATATTAGACATCTAGGTAATTCAGATAGCAGTTGCTTCAGACTGTGTCGAATCCTGGATCTGGCACTGCTGCTTCCTCTTGGTGTGGTGACGTGAGCAGTTTCTGGAGCCAGAAAACCCTGATTCGACACTGTTTGAGGGTGCAGATCCCAGTCCACACACATGAAACAGAAAACGTTAGTTTCCCTAATTTAGCTTCATTTTTGTAATGAGCACCCATTCCACCAGGGGACAGAAACACGATCCGAGTCAATTACGGTTCTTTCTTGTTTCTCCCAGGTGGCACTGGTAAGCCGAGCAGCCTGTGGACCTGCCCAACCACTGAGACCTCCTCTTCCCATCAGATTTCAGCCGCATCTCTCTTCACTGTCACCACCAAGCATCCTCCATCCTCCCCAAGGCCCCCTCCTCTGGTCTGGTCCAACCCTGTGCCTCTCCTTAGTGTGGGGGGCCACTCTGCGGCTGGGGAGTTCAGTGAGGCTGCCCCAGGTGCAGCCAGCTGTCAAGCATCCCACAGCCATGCTCCTTGGGGTCTCATCCCCACCTGAGAGAGGACCACAGATGGCTCTGCCCTTGAACCCTACCCCCTAAAACTATCTGTGCTCTTATTTTCCCTGGCTCCTCACTCCCAGCCCGGCTGGAGGATGAGGCGTGAGAGCCTCCCTTTCTCAGGCACCCACAGTATTTCCTCACTTCCTCTTCTTCAACTCTCCCCACCCCAACTGTGATGGTGAACTTTATGCATCAACTTGACCAAGCTACGAGATGCCCACTGAGCTGGGAAAATATTATTCCTGGGTCTATCTGTGAGAATGTCTCCCAAAGAGATCAGCATTCAAATCAGTGGACTGAGAAAAGAAGGTGGCCCTCACTGATGAAGGTAGCATGCATTATCCAATCCATCGAGGGCCTGAATAGAACAAAATCGTGAAGGAAGGACGAATTTGCTGTTTGAGTTGAGACGTCCATCTTTTTCTGCCTGTGGACATTAAACTGGTTCTTGGGCCTTCAGACTGAGACTCAGGACTTATACCATCGGCTACCCTGGTTTTCAGGCCTCAGGGCTTGGACTGAAGGTACATCACTGGCATTCCTGGGCCTCCAGCTTGAGGACTGCAAATTAGGGGACTTCTCAGCCTTCAAAATCATGTGAACCAACTCCTATAATAGATCTCTTTCTGTTTCTCTCTCTATATGCTACAGGTTCTGTTTCTCTGGAGAACCCTGACTAATATGCCAACCCAGAGAATCTCCATCTAGCCTGGAGGACTGGGGCAAGGGCTTCACCTTGCTCTGAGTCAAGTTTTCCTACACTCTGAGATGCCCACACAGTTTCTGTAATGATCTCAGATGTCCATGATGCCAGGGAATCTAAACACTGCAGGGATTGGTAGAAGGGTCAAGATGAGAAATACCAAGGGGAAAAGAGTATGTTACTGCTCTAAAATTTACTCTAAAATTTAGCTCCTCATTCTCTCTGAACCTCTGTTTCTTCATCAGTCGAAGGAGAAAATGGCATCTCTCACATAGGGTCATGAGAAGGGTAGACATTAAACTCCTAGCTCAGCACCTTACAAGCTAACCTCACCCCCATCCCTGCTCAATCTGTTAGTACTGTTGGAGAGCAAAGAGAGTAGAGATCAGTGTCCAGAGCAATCTCTTTCCATTAAAGAGAAAAGGCAGGCGGAAAAGAACATAGACACCCCCAATATGACCAGCAGAGGAACCCAGGGAGAAAGAAGAGCTTGGCACACAACTGGGAAAAGGCAAGAACAGAGGGGTAGAATGACTAGGCCCACCGACGGCTGTTCCAGCCACACATGTAACACGCTTCATTTCAGGAAGATGGATCCAGATGCCTGCTCAGCCACAACGACCCATCCAAATATTACATCAGCAGCCACAGGGGCAGGGTTTAGCAGGCAGATGGTGGCCCAGCCACCCAACACCCCTGGCCTTCAAGTCTCACTTCTGCCACCTGCTGGGCAAAGTCCTAAAATGGAGCACCACCTCTGATTCTCTACTCTTGTCCAACTGACCACCTTCATGAAACTCTGCCATCCATTTCACCATGTCCCTACCCAAATGTGTTTCATTTTCAAATGACACTTCTTGGATTTCATACATCTTTAGCAACACTATCTCATCCAGCCAATTAGATGGTAATTAAAGAATTTCCCAAAGCTCCAGTTCCTTGATGTCAGAAAGCCATTTGCTTTTCTCTGACATGTCTATTAGTCTATTATTTCCATTTAGCCTATTTGTACACAGCACTCTACTGCTCCAGACTCTCAAATTACTGATTTTTATGCTTCTTCCTTAGCACTTAATGTAGTTCATAAATTTCACTCTAAAAGTTTATGCATAAATCACACTAAAAGCCCAAGTTGCTAAAGAAAAGTAGCAGCAAATCACGCCTGGTATATCAAGCCACCAGCATCAATTCTACATTCACACACTTCAAATTAAGGGTCCCCTGGCCTCCCATTATTTAAATGCAGTTTAAACTTTTTCTTACAACTTCCCCTGACATTATATCAAGCCCCAAACTAAAAAAAAAAAAAAAAAAAAAGGAACATTCAAAATATTTTTTGTTGGTGTTGTTATTCAATATTGAACTTCCTGAGGTGTATGCATAAAAATCATGCATAAAAATCACCAATGAAAAACGATTCCCCTGAGAAACTATTTTTCACTTCTGGCCAAGGTGAAAGGTTCTAAGTTCAAAGTGCTCTGGAAGAAAATCCGATAGACAGATGGATAGATAGATAGATCTGATGCCTGTATATGACTTAGGCTGATGTCAATGGCATTGGAGGTGACATGTGGCTGACAAAGGCAAAGCCATGTCATCAGTGACTGACAAACCCTAACTGACATAGGCCTAGACATTGACCTTAACCAAACTGGCCTGGTTGCATTCCATGGGAGTAATTTGGCCATGTCTTTTGGAAATAGATGAACAAGTTTCGGGGAGCTATTGTATGTGGAGATATTTTTCTTTATTGGTAAATAAATATTCCACCTGTGAGATGCAGAGCATTCAAATGAAACATCAGTGACCATTCTGTGCCTCCCTTTAAAAGGCAGAGAGTTTCTCTTAGACAACATAATAATAATAATAATAATCGGCACTTTTCATCCTCAAAGCAATTTTCACACATTAAATAATCAATCTGTCCAACATCTGTGTGAGGTGGAGGAATAAGGATCATTATTTCCACTGGGGAGAGAGAAACGATGAAAAAGCTGAGTGGCTGGGGCTCCGCTGAGGTCAAGAAAATCCTAGACTGAAAGTCGGGAATCCACATTTCAAGAGGTCCTGCTTTGGGACTTGAGACTGCAGGATCAGCAAGGAGGATATTACAATATTCCAGGTAAGACTTCCACTCTCCGGGTGATGGAGACAGGGGTAGACATTAAAAAGAGAAGCCAGGATGCTATGGGAGACCATCAGACACTACCAAGAAAAGAGTCCCTTAATTTATTAATTCATTCACTGGTTCATTACTTGATCCATTCACTCAGCACCTTGCTGAAGATGTGTTGGCTGAACAATGGAATTTATCTGTTTACCACTAATTGGGTGTCTGCCAGCAACCTTGTAAGATTTGGGAGACGCTAAATGGAAAAGGCACAGCCCCCGATCTTAATTTCCTAATGTATGACATGGAGATAAAAAGTGCTGACCTCTCCATCACAGAGATCACTAACTCCTATCAATTCCATTTCTCAGGCCTCTCTCCAGATGATCCCATTCTCTTTATTGTCATCACTACAATGGCCCTTGCTCTGGTCCTCATCATCTCTGGCTACAGGTCTCTGTCCTCAGATCCTGCTTCTGTTTTACTTCTAGAGCATTTTTCTATGTGATGCTAACACTCTCTTGCTTAAATGCATTCAGTTATGGTCCGTGTCTTCCAGAATAAATTCCAAACAAGGACCACCCCATTCAAGCTGATGCCTCTTCCTCCAGTCTCATTGCCCTTGCGCCTTACACTTCAGCAATATGAAAATAGTCTTGGTTCCCTGAACACAGTATCATGGGGTGTTTTGTTTTTGCCTCTCTGACTTCTTTTATGTTTTCTTTCTGCCTAAAACGCCCTCCACTCGACCACTCTACCTGGCCTGTCTGCTGAGCCTTCATCCTGCCCCCCTTCTGGGTATTCCCTGACCTTCCCAGGCAGGATTTATCACTCTTCTGTGTGACCACATCACCTTTTACACACGCCTCTTGAAATTATGGGTGTCCCTAGTTATCCAGGGATTCACCGCATGAATATTTGCTGCAATGAATTGCAAAAACTTTCACCCAACAGCCTCTCCCCAAGTCAGAAACCCGTCATAACAAGTCTGCATGCTTAGGTGGTGTGCAAACACAGGAGAGGGGGAGCAGCATGCCCATCAGTTGTTCTACCCAAAGGGCCTCAGTGCAAGCACCCATCGTTCTGCATTGTGCATTACTGTTCTCACATATCCCACAACCTTCAGAAAAAATGTCACCGAAGATGTATCTGAGAAAGCAGGTAAGTGTAATATGTCTGGGAACGTCCACACATTAGAAGTGACAACCTGTGCTCAGAGAGGTAAACAAAGGACCCACATTTGGCCATGTATGCATCCCATCTACTGTGCATACTATTTTTTCTATGCATGAGAAAAGGCAAAAAGAAATGTTAATAATATCATTGGTTCTGGAAAGCTTCAACACATATGGCATGGTATCTTTTGTTTTTTTAAGTTTTTATTTAAATTCCGGTTAACATACAATATAATATCAGTTTCAGGTGTACAATATAGTGATTCATCACTTCCACACAATATCCAGCACTCATCCTAACAAGTGCACGCCTTAATTCCCATCACCTATCTAACCCATCCCCCCACTGACCTCCCCTCTGCTAACCATCAGTTTGTTCTCTATAGCTAAGAGTCTGTTTCTTGGTTTACTTCTTTCTCTTTTTTCCCCTTAGCTCATTTGTTTTGTTTCTTAAATTCCACAAATGAGTGAATATCATATGGTATCTTTCTCTAACTTATTTTGCTTAACATAGTACACTCTAGCTCCATCCATCATTGCAAATGGCAAGATTTCATTCTTTTTTTTATGGCTGAGTAATATTTCATTGCATATATATATCTTCTTTATCCATTTATCAGCCGATGGACACTTGGGCTATTTCCATAATTTGGCTATTGTAAAGAATGCTGCTATAAATGTCGGGGTGCATGTATCCCTTTTAATGAGTATTTTTGTATTCTTTGGGTAAATACCTAATAGTGCAATTGCTGGATCATAGGATAGTTCTATTTTTAACTCTTTGAGGAACCTCCATACTGTTTTCCAAAGTGGCTGCACCAGTTTGCATTCCCAATAACAGTGACAGTGGGTTCCCCTTTCTCCACATCCTCACCAACACTTGTTTCTTGTGTTGTTGATTTTGACCACTCTGGCTGGTGTGAGGTGATATCTTATTGTTGTTTCAATTTGCATTTCCCTGGTGATCAGTGACATTGAGCATATTTTCATGTGTCTGCTGGTCATGGCATGATATCTTTTAAATCTAGAGAAATGCTATGTTCAATGGACCAGTGGCCACAATCAGAATGGGATGCACTGAGGGTAAGTTCTTATTGAGTATTTTCTAGACATAAAAGTAAAACCTGATTCCTATCTATTGCTCTTCAGTATCACTGTATACTGCACAAAACGATAAGGAGTTCATTAAGTGCTAAACATTAGATGACTGGTGTTTAACATGTTTTATATTAGATAAATATATATATTATAGATGTTTACAAGTGTTTTGAAAGACTCTTGGAGAAACCGATTGGGATTTTTGGATTGGATAGGGACACACTATTATTTTTCCAATTTAAAACAAAGGAGTGTAGATTCTCCTATTGAAAATAGGCAATCCTGGGGCACCTGGGTGGCTCAGTCAGTTAAGCGTCCAACTTTGGCTCAGGTCATGATCTCATGGTTCATGGGTTCAAGCCCCGCGTCAGGATCTGTGCTGACAGCTCAGAGCCTGAAGCCTGCTCCAGATTCTGTGTCTCCCTCTCTCTCTCCCCTCCCCTGCTCATGCTGTCTCTCTCTCTCTCTCTCTCTCTCTCCCTCTCTCTCTCTCAAAAATAAATTTCAAAAAACATTAAAAAACAAAAAGAAAATAGGCAATCCAACATTTTTTTAAAATTAAATTTGGATGAAGATGGCAATATCTACTTGCACAGTTGTCTTACTTAATTCCCCACAAGACTGAGAGGTCCTGAACTAGGGACTTGTGTTTTGTTTATCTATGTATCTTCAGACATAAACACAATGCCTGATGCTTAGCAAATACATAATGGATGGATGGATGGATGGACAGATGGATGGGTGAATGTATGTTCTAACTGCAATATTACCAGGTGTCTGTTTCTCTGGAATCCACCAGTGGACTCTCTCTTGTTCTGCTCTCATGCAGTGGCCAAAAATTTGACTTCTCTGTCTCCTTCATGATATGACAGTGATGTGAAAAAAAAAACCTTGGAAGCCTGTGTTGAGAGCATGAGACATTAAATAAATGCAAGTGACTTAATTGTGGCTGACTGAGTAGAAGTAGAAGCACAATCCCAGAGGCCATCACATTCACTCTTGCCCCTGGTTCTTGCATCTGATCTAGTTTAGAGTGAGGTATAAAGTCCTAGAAAGGCATCACCCTCCTTCCAGAAGAAAAATCAACCTGGTTCCTTTCCGATAGGTACCTTCTTCTGGAGAATTTCTCTTTGCCTTATCAATTTCCTAACAGGGAATCATGTTTGCTCTCTGCTCAGGTCTGTCTCTGTAGCTACCTGTAGGCTCTTTTAATCATGCCTATAGATCAATAACCACCAAGCCACAGGCCCCACTGCATTCTCCATCAACTGAGTATTTATAAAGAAAAAAAAACAAGATCCCCCAAGGGTTTATTGAGTTTTAAAAGAAGTTTTCTATAGCCTTATTTGTAAGTGACCCTTCCCACCTATTATATGAGCTAAGAATCCAAGCACCCGCTCCCAGGAATCAATACCTACTCAAACTGCTCCATCAATATGCACGTTCATTTATTCCCTTCAAGGTTATCTTGGCTCCTTCAGGGCAGACACTCATTTTCTCCATTATAGCCATGCCCTTTTGGTTAGGTGAAACTAGTCAAAGGGAGAAACATCTCGTACAAGGACATCAGTGTGTGTATTTGCAGCCCTAAGAAGCAGGCAGACCTCACTGGCAAGAGGGGTGGGAGTGTGTGTCCAGTATGTCCACTCGCTTTTCTTGTTTATCCAGGGAATTTGCTGCCTGAACATAGCCTCTCCAGGATTCCCCGGATAGACATCAAGGTCACCAACTATGCAGGTAAAGGAAAAGCATAACATCTTAACCTATTTTGTATCATAGATCATCTTGGCACTTAGGTACCTAATAAATGTTCACTGCATGAATAAAGCATACTATCCTCCAATTTTGAGGATAACCACTTGCCCTCTGACCTCACCTCTCTGACAGATCTAAAAGGAGTTACGGTTTTCCAGTTTGTTTGGCTGTTTACTTGTTAGAATGAAGTGAGTGTTCTAAACTCCTTACGTGCCAAACTGGAAACCAGAAGTTGCAGGCATAATTTTTACCTTGTAAATTTGGACAAGAAATATCTCATTACTTTATATATATGTATGTGTCTATGTTATATGTAAATCATGCCTATACACAAAGTGTATATAAATCATGCCTACACACACACACACACATAACTATATAAAGCACTGTTTTAAGTGCTTTATTTTCTTTTCAAAGCAACCCCAAGGAAACATCAAAGACAGGTTCTTTTATCAACCCCACTTTATAGGAAAGCAAACGGAGGTTGAAAAAACTTCACCAAGAAAACACAAGATTCTGGCTCCAGTCACTTAGGTAGGTAGCCCTTTCAAATTCAACTTAATTTGATCAAGCCCTCATCCTCCTAAATGGGAGGTTCTTACTCCTCCTTGGGTTGTGGGATGTCGTATTCAGAGGAGACCATGGCTGGGGGTGCGGGTGGGGAGGGCAGCACTGTCCCCGCCCATGAGCTCTGTGTCCTTGTCTGCTCATTCCCTGAAGATGAGCAGCTCTGCTCACGTGTGCCCCTGGCTTTGCCTGGAGTTTGCGAAGGACACTGGGTAGTGGTATAAATATGGAAACATTTCATATTTTCCCATCACGACTTCCAGCTGTGCTGCATCTAATCCCCTTCCTTGTTCTTCCATGACATCTTAGACAGATTTTATAACTTCCCGTCACTTTTGATTATTAGAAGTCCAGTCCTGTTTCAAGCTTACCTCAAAGGTGCTTTGAGTCTCATTTCTTGCTCTTTCTTCCAGCAGAGGCCAAGGGGAGAGCGTCACGGTGCTAGCTTGGTGTTGCTCTGAAACATCTCTGGCCCCTCAAAGCTGGCTTCTGTGGTGGGACAGTGGCACCATGGTCAGGAGGGACTCAAACCTCATTCTGATTTGGCCTGGATTTGAATGGCAGTTTCCTGTGTAGATGATGAAAGTGGCTTTCTTGGGGCACTCTTCAGCTTCACCTCAGCTCCTCTGTCTCTAAGGGCTCTCTCACAGAGGCAGTCGTTACTTCTGGCTCCACCAGGAACCCACGCTGTCAGCCACTTATCTGAGTAAGGTCCTGCCTGGCTGGACGCGGCAGCCACCGGGCCACTGTGGGCCTCTGGTCCCTCCCTGGGAACCTGGGAACACTGCTCCTGCTCCATATCCCCCAGGGGCCTCTGGGAATAGGAGTAGGTGTGCCTTCATCCTTTCCTTCCCAGATTTACTCACTCCCTTCCTACTTTTTTTAAAAATGTTTATTTATTTATTTTGAGAGAAAGAGGGATAGAGAGCAAGCAAAGGAGGGGCAGAGAGAGAGAGAATCCCAAGCAGGTGCCAGCAGGGCAGGGGCTCAAACTCACAAAACCAGGAGATCATGACCTGAGCCAAAACCAAGAGTCAGATGCTTAACCAACTGAGCCATGCAGGCTTCCCTTCCCTTCCTACTTCTTGAGGCTTTGAAGTGGCACATGTTCTATTGCTGAGCAGAATCGTCATGTTCAAGTTCTCCCAAGTACTGCTCCAACAGTAGCTTGAGAGCAGGCCACGACAGCTCAGGTGGACAGCGAGATGACTTTCTCCCCTTGACACAGACATCCCCAACCTCTACAAGAGGCTCTGGAGAAGCCCTTCCCTCCCTCTTCCACAGAAAAGAGTGGGGATCTTACCCCAGCGCCACACTCTGTAGACTGAAGAACTGGATGGCTCTTTCTCTTACCCCATACCCGTGCTCTCTTCTGAGGAGGGTGGCTGGTGGCGTGACCATGCCGGGGCTGATGCTGTGGCCACTTGTTAAGTCCAGGGAAGACTGGCTGGCAGCAGGGTCACGTGAACTTTCAGTAGCACCGGGCTATACTTAGTTCCTCTTGTTTTTAACTCTTAGTCCCAATTACAGGACAACAGGAAAAGTCCCTGGGGGACCTCCCTGGAGCACGGCTGTGGCCTGAGCTGCTTCTCTCTGCCTACTTTGGAAGAGACCGTCAGAGTTGCTCTGCCTGCCTGTGGCACGGTTATCCCCTAACTCCACTGAGGACATGGCCTTCCCAAAGAGGAGGAGTAGAGGGGAGGACATGGCATGTTCTTCCTCCTCTCTGAGGCTTGGGGGTGAACGGGAACGAGAATTGAGTGCTCCGTGCCACTACTTTGACACACTTCCACATTTATGCTTCTCAATAATTCTAGGCCTAGTAGATACAGGTTAAGCAACTGAGTCTAGTAACTTGCCATTTTCAAATGCTAGCCTATGTCTGAAACCTCTTTCTAGCACAACCCTGCTTGCTGTGAGGGTAAACCCTGGAGGCAGGGAGAGCCAACCATGGGACTTCATGATGGGACGTTTCTTATAGCATCGGCTCATGTTGATGTTAAATATGGTATGCCTGCGTATCTCCTCTCCCTAATTAAATCATAACTTCTCTGAAATCAGGAATGCATTGATCTTCCCCACCCCACACAGCATTTAGAGCAGTGCCTTTATGTGAAAGCTTCATAATATTTATTGAATGAAGAAATTAAGGAATAAGAAACAAAAAATATTGAGTACAAATACCCTGACTCCGTGACCTCATCTCAATAATGGCACAATGTGAGTAGTAAGTATTCATTACTTTATGTGGAATTGAACAAATTATATAGACTTTGATGGGTGTGGCAGGTTTATGTCAACAATGAGAGAGTCCAAGGACAATGGTATAGGTTTCACTGAGAAATAGAATTTGAAGATTGGGATATAGGAAAAAACCAGGAAAGGTTTTGACAGAAATGAAATAAAATACTATTTGCAAATCTCCTGGCCAGATGATGTCTTTCCGACATTTTCAATGGAAACTGGCTTGTACTAGGAAACAAAGTGAAGATTCTTGAAGGATGTGTTTAAGTCTGACTGCAACTCAGTCATCTCAAATTTTCTTAGTCGCTTGGGAAGAATAATCATAAAAAAATGAGACTGTATTTATGTGTGGCTTGTAGAAACAGTTTTGGTTTTTTACAGTTGCACATCCTATTTTCAAAAGGTCTTTTTTTTTTTTTTAACTTGCAGCAATGGCAAGGGATCGATATTCAATCAGTCTGTGCAGAAGATGATGACGGATTTGAGATCACCAGGGTCTGGAATAATATGATGCCAAAAAGTCAATAATTCTCATTCATTCATTCAACAAACATCTACTGCATATTTACAGGGCACCAGACATCAAAATATCAAGATAGATGATGTAGTTCCTCTCTTCAAGACACCACAGTCTTCCTGGGACCTTTGATGAATGGACAGCTGGTTTTAACACAGTGGGGCAAGTGTCATGGTAGAGGCAGGCGGGGCTGTCATAGGAGCACATAGGGTGGGACTTAATCCAGACTCTGGGGGTGTCAGGAGAAGCTTCTTTGCAGCCGTGATGAGTGAGGAGTGTTCTGAAGGATGAAGGCTTAGCCGGATGAAGAAGGGGGGAAAGTACACCCTAGACAGAAGAGAAAGACACGCGAGACAAGGCCAGTGTGCCTGTGTGATGACCAGCTTTTTTTCCCTGGAATCCAGGCAGAGCACTAGAGAAAGTGTCGAGCAAGTGGCATCTATTGCTTATGATCAGGAACAGAAGTCTAGATCTCGAGGAATCAAACTGCATTCTTGGCATTTTTTTAAGCAATGTGTATCTATAACATATAAAAAAGTCAAGTTTTAAACTGTGAGCAAGACAGGTGCACAGACCATGTGTAATCACAGGAGCCCTGAACACAGGAATGCTGGGTGTCCTGGGAGTTGTCTGCTTCCACCCCTCCCAGTACCCAGAGATGCGCCACCACCAGCATCATGGGGTCATCAGCTGCCAGGGGGCATGCCCACAGCCCGGGGCCCAGCCTCAGCCCTCAGTACCATGGGTCCTCCCAGGCTCCTCTCCAACCGTGGTCCTCCTGTGCCTGCACACATGCCTGTACCTTTCCACGTAGGCCTCAGAAAGGTACAGTTTTGCTTTACCGTTGCGATGGGCTTTCGGAACATCAAGCTTGGGCCCAAGTGGTCCTGTGTCATCTTTCTCAGTGCCTGGCTTCAGGGATGGATGTGAGGAGAGCAGTGACAGGCTCCATCAGGAAGCCCATGACAACCCACCTGGTCTTAACCCCCCAGAGATCCTACAACCTTGATAGTACTCAGTGAGAAAAAGGGAAGTGTCCAAGCTTGGAAGGCAAGCTTCCTCACAGGCTGGCTTTCTACAGGGAGAGAAAAAGACACTGTTTGATCTCTGTGTCCAAGACTGCAGAGAACTCAGGCACTCCATCCAGGTGGAGCAAAGCCTCTGGGCAGGAGGGGAGCAGCTCTCCAGGCCATGCATTCGGAATGAAACAGGACTCCAGTCCCGGGCTGGAGGAACGGGAAGGGGGAATAGGAAGAGAACTGGCAGGTCTGGGCCAAAGGATCCAGAGCATGACAGTAGTGCCGGGGAGTAATATTTTAGGAGGAGAGTCCTCCTGACAACTTCCTTCTCTCTCTCTTTTTTTAAGTTTATTTATTTATTTTGAGAGAGAGAGAGAGAGAGAGAGAGAAAGAGAGAGAGAGAGAGGGCATGAGCAGAGGAGGGGCACAGAGAGGATCCCAAGCAGGCTCCACACTGTCAGCACAAAGACCGACTTGGGGCTTGACCCCACAAACCGTGAGATCGTGACCTGAGCAGAAATCAACAGTCAGATGCCTAACCAACTAAGCCACCCAGACACCCCAACTACTTCCTTCTCTTGCACAAATCTGCATCAAGGTCATAAATACAGTCTCTGCTGAGAGGCTGCCTCCATCAACAAGCTGCCATAAGCTACACACAGAAAGGACGGGACGGATGCCTTTTATTACACCATTTGTGCAAATCAGAGTTCATATTAGGCGCCAACCCACTGGTAAAGTTCTCTTGGCCAGAAAGCGGATCTGGGGAGGGGAGCTAGTCAAAAATAAGCTGGGACCATTCACAGGCAGCTCTCTCAATACTATGAAACCCAAACATCGGGTACTTGGCCCCAAGTCTGGTAACAGATGAGTCAACTGGTGTACCTAAAATGAGACCCTTTGATTTCTCTCCAATCCACCCCCCAACCCCCTGAGCTGACTCGCCCTAGTGTGAGGACGTGAAAATCCAGAACCAGGGATAGAACTGCAATACGAACATGTTCGGAAGCACCCAGAGCTAGCAGACTGTGGCTGGTGGCAGAAAAATACGATTTAAAATGTAGCTAGACTGTGGAAAATTCTTCCAATTATCCGACATGTAGAATTTAAGTGGAGGTTTCAGTTCTCAACAATGCCTCATCAAAACGGGAGTTCTACTCTGTTAGGCATATGCTCCATAATGCAGCACGTATAATTATAAACATGCCATGTATTATTTCTATCTTCTGATGGGGATCTCAGGAAATAGAATATACAGAGTCCCTGTGTCCATAAGCCTACAGTGGTACAACCAACAGTGAGTGCCTCTGTGTGGGAAGTCACATGTTTCATGCATCCCAGTGGATACTGAGTCACACCTTACCAGATCTGAAACGTCTGGTCCCCATGGTCTGGCAGCTCCAGATAAAGGCATGCAAATGTGCCACCAACACAGCAAAATGGCCTGAAAAATAAATATTCCAATGACAAAGTTCCTCAGTCAATACATGCAATCTGAGTAATTTGATTATATAATTAAGTAGCTCCATACGACACAGCAGCCTTCTAAAAACTGCATGTATATTCTCCTTTAAATGCCTTCATTTCAGATTCATTTTGGATATTTTTGCAGATTATTGATTAAATATGACAAAATGAAACATTCTGGTAGAAGCCAAAAACGTGAAAAGAAACCCTTCTTATAATTGTCTGTCCTTTTAAGTATTATAATTTGTGGTGATTTATTTTCTCATTCTAAATAGAGATTCACTTTCATGCCTAATTTTATATGTATGATTTTGAATTCTGTTTTTTAAAGAGGGCTCCCAAAATTGCATAAGTTCCCAATTCCACAAAACTGGGACTGCCCCTGCTATCCAATTATCATGATGCTAACTTGTCATATCCAATTTGCCTGCTCATGTCTGCAGATATTTAATGAGTACTTACTATGTGCCAAGTACTGTGTAAAGTGCTCGGAATTTTTATTTGCTTTTCAGGACTATTCCTTTATAGGAAACTATCAGAATATTTTCCTGGTCCATCTGAGAAATAATGCAAACCTCTAGAACTCAGTACATTAGAAATATTATTTTTTTTAATTTGTACTCCTTGGAAATACTTTTAACTATAAGAAGATATAAAGTGGAACTATATGGAGTTTGAGTTTTCCTCAAAGCTGGAATTCTCCCAGGTTAGATATGCTAAAACCACTTTTTTGTGAGTTTTAATTTGGTCGATCATCTGTAATGGCCTAAATTTTCTTTAAAAACTAGGAATTCTGGGATTGTGCAATAGCTAAATATTACAGTTTTTTAATGGTGTCTCTTGGTTTCTCTTGTTGTGACTTTGTTTATTTTATTTCCCTACTCAGTGATATTTGGGACTCTCCACCATGTGTACTTTGGCTTGTTTCTTGAGGTAGCCCTATGAGGCTGTCTTCTTTGTGGACTCTGTCTTTTCCTCCCACTCTTGCAGATCAGAGTATTGTGGCTTCAGTCCTTCTTAGTTTGATAGATGCGGGTGGGCGAAAATTACAGAGCTCCCTATTTCTCCACCATCTTGCCCCTCCTCCTTAAATATTACAGTTTTAAAAAAGAACCCCATGCCATCTTCTGGTAAAACATGTATTAGTCAAATATAACTTCCGTGCAAAAGAAACGTTAATTAGAAGTTTGACTGTATTTACATGCCATCCGGTAACGTTTAATAGTAACAACGTAGTTAGATACCCCTTCTTCATAAAAATTTATGCTGCTTTTCTATATACAGTCAATCCAGGTTTCACATAATATTATCATCTCATTCTCTGAGCCTTTGCTGGACTCTCAGCCCTGTGACTAAGCTTGTTCACTAGTGTATCTGTCACGCCTGGAATGGTTCCTG
The DNA here is from genome assembly GCA_028646485.1 of Cryptoprocta ferox. Taxonomy (NCBI): domain Eukaryota; kingdom Metazoa; phylum Chordata; class Mammalia; order Carnivora; family Eupleridae; genus Cryptoprocta; species Cryptoprocta ferox. The sequence continues at coordinate 158,027,095 of CM053567.1, forward strand.
GCACACAGTACACACTCAATAAATATTTGTTGGACAAACGAATGAGCCATTTCATAACTTTCCATTCAGGAAATAGGAGTGTGTTTCACCTTCCCAGCCAGAGAAACCTTTGGTTGTTCCAAAACACTAACTACCAGATCTTTTAGACTATTTGTTTCCTTTCATTATGCCTAATGTCAGATTTATAAGCATTATCCCAACACAGAGCGCCTAGATAATGTATGTGCATTATGATGTTTGACTCCCTGTCAATGTCCAGTTCCGAAAAGACAGCCTTACAGATTTGTAATCATCCAGCCAATCTGTCCCTCCAAATCTGCGAATTTCGGCAGGCCTCATAACAGAGTATGATCAGTTCTGAGTGTGAAATTCCAGGCATACAAATAATGATGACAGCGGTCAATTGCTTTAACAATGCCTAACAGCCCTTTCCTGGGGCTCAGCGGTTCTGGTTAAAGTACTTACAGTTTGATTATAGTGAGTGATTATTACCTTATCAAGAATCATCTTATGTCTGCCACGTTTTCCTTTTGGACAGAAAAAAGGCCCCATTAATCCTCAAATCACTCACACTCCATCTTTTGCTCATTTACATCCTCTCTGTGACTCCTTTGCTTCATTCTTTCTGGCTCACAAGACTCTTTCCGGTCCAGGACATTCGTATTTTGACCATATTGATAGACCTCCAAATCTAAATTCATATTCTGACAAACGGTGTTTTTCTTTTGTGAATTTATTTTTAGAAAGCCTCAAAAATTAGAAAAAATAAATTTTATGAGTTCTACATTTAACCAACAACAGTAAACATAGGTAAGAATTAATACAAAATTCTGCAAAAAATTACAAATGGATTAATACAGTTTTTGTCATTATCTCTGTGGAAGCTGATGATGGAGTTTGTGCTCAACTGTAGAATTCAACTTGTGAAGTTAAAAACTGTTCTTTATGTTTTTCAAACATTTCTTAGAAAACCTGAGCAATTCATTTGATTATCAAAAAAGATCTTATATCAATTACTTTAATAATCCTCCAAAAGTCAGCAAAAATGAACTGATGAACCACGTGGCATAAAATCTTGGAATTGTAATCTTTTTCCATAAAAAGCTTTTTGGAGAATTTTGTTTTCTTCTGCTTCTACTCAGCAAACAAGGATTGAGGTAATAACTTAAGGATTCCATTTTGAAAAGACTTCCTAGCAACAGAAAACAAAATATCCTTGAAATTATTCCATGCTTTCTTCAGATAATCCTTTCAGTGGCTTTTAACAAGTTTTTGTTGGTTTTTACCAAATAGAGCAAAACTGTTCAAAGGTTTTTAATATATCCCTTCTCAAGGTGGGCAATTCTCCTTCCCAGACCCTTTCACCAAATCCACATCACAATGAATAGTTAACAATATTAGCAATTTTCTTAACAATATTAGCAATTTTCTTCTGAAATTCTTTTATTTTTAGAACGAAACCATTCACATTTTTATCTTGTTCTCCAATTCTGATTAAAATGCAAAAATTCACATGGAGAAACACTTGCCTCTCCATTAAAAAAAAAAGTGTCAAGGAAAATTGCAATGGCCTTGTTTTGATTTAGGGTCTTTGGAAAATGTCTTGACAATGGAACTTTTTCAGCTGATAAAAACTAAGCACGTGATGATCAAAACATTATTAGTATTCTTCTGAGAACAGGCATCTGTATCAGAAATCTTATGTTTGAATAGGACCAAATTTGTCTTTGATAAAATCACACAATTATTTCAATGTCTTCACTCGTATTATAGAAATGTAACAAATTTTGAATAATTTTACAATAACAACTTCTATATCAAGTGAAAAAATCTAATGAATTATTAATACAACCGTTGCACATGTGTGCCATGTAACTGATTCTTCCCAAGATTCTGATATTGCCATTACTGGGAAAGAATCTCCAAGCTGGCCTGAGAAATACTGCATGACACATTGACAAATGAATCAACAAGGCTGCTGATGCTGAACCCAGAGGAAAGATGGTCATTTAATTGGCCACTTCAGTCACCTGGCAGGATGTCACTTTCACGAATTTTCGCACTCATTTCAGTGTTTTCATTAAAGTATCTTATTAATTAGTATACATCATGAATTACATCCACATATTCAGAAAACATTTTAAAATTATAATTATATGCTGGACAAGTAGTACAGGTAGTGTCTGAAAGAACAGACTCTGGAAGGAAATTGTGGGGTTCAAATCCTGTATCAGCCACTTGTCAGGAGATACTGGTCAAGTTACTTCACTGTGCTTTGCACCTCAGTATGCTTATAATGATATTAATAATACTGTCTTTGAAGAGTTACTATGAGGATTAAACACATTAATATTTGTATAGTGCTTAGAATAGTGCCTGGCACATAGTAAGTACCATATATAAACATTTAAGTACATTTGTGTCTAGATGAATATATCATGATTCTAAGATCCAATGTTTCACTTGATATACCACATTAATAGAAGAAAGGATAAGAAACATATCCTTTCAAAAGATGCAGAAAAAGCATTTGACAAAATACAGCATCCTTATTTGATTAAAAACAAACAAACTTCAAGAAAGTAGGGATAGAAGGAACATACCTCAACCTCATAAAGGCCATATTTGAAAGGTCCACAGCTAATATGATCCTCAATGGGGAAAACCCAAGAGTTTTCTCCCTAAGGTCAGGAACACGACAGAGATGTCCACTCTCACTACTGTTGCTCAACATAGTAATGGAAGTCCTAGCCTCAGCAATCAGACAACAAAAAGAAATAAAAGGCATACAAATTGGCAAAGAAGTCAAACTTTCACTCTTTGCAGATGACATGATACTCTACATGGAAAACACAAAAGACTCCATCAAAAAACTGCTAGAACTGATATGTGAATTCAGCAAAGTCTCAGGATATAAAATCTACATACAGAAATCAGCTGCATTTCTATACATCAATAATGAGGCAGCAGAAAGAGAAATCGAGGAATCAAACCTATTTACCATTGTACCAAAAACCCTAAGATACATAGGAATAAACATAACCAGAGAGGTTAAAGATCTATATGCTGAAAACTAGAAAAAGCTTATGAAATAAATTGAAGAAGACACAAAGAAATGGAAAAACACTCCATGCTCATGGATTGGAAGAACGAATATTGTTAAAATTTCTATGCCACTCAAAGCAATCTACACATTCTATGCACTCCCTATCAAAATAACACCAGTGTTCTTCACAAAGCTAGAACAAACAATCCTAAAATTTGTATGGAACCACAAAATACCCCAAATAGCCAAAGCAATCCTGAAAAAGAAAAGCAAAGCTGGAGGCATCAGAATCCCAGACTTTAAGCTGTATTACAAAGCTGTAATCATCAAGACAGTAGGCTGGCACAAGAACAGACACATAGATCAATGGAACAGAATAGAGAACCCAGAAATGGACCCACAAATGTATGGCCAACTAATCTTTGACAAAGCAGGAAAGAGTATCCAATGGAAAATAGTATCTTCAGCAAATGGTGCTGGGAAAACTGAACAGTAACATGCAGAAGAATGAACCTAGACCAGTTTCTTACATCATACATGAAATTAAATTCAAAATGGATGAAAGACCTAAATATGAGACAGGAAACTATCAAAATCTTACAGGAGAAAACAGACAGCAACCTCTTTGATCTTGGCTGCAGCACCTTCTTACTTGACATGTCTCTGGAGGCAAGGGAAATAAAAACAAAAATGAACTACTGGGACCTCATCAAGATAAAGAGCTTCTGCACAGGGAAGGAAACAATGAGCAAAACTTAAAAGGCAACTGACAGAATGGGAGAAGATATTTGCAAATGACATATCAAATAAAGGGTTTGTATCCAAAATCCATAAAGAACTTACCAAACTCAACACCCAAAAAGCAAATAATCCAGTGAAGAAATGGGCAGAACACATGAATAGACACTTTTCAAAAGAAGACATCCACATGGCTAATAGACACATGAAAAGATGGTCAACATCACTCATCATCAGAAAACTACAAATCAAAACCACAATGAGATACCACCCCATACCTGACAGAATGGCTAAAATTAACAACTCAGACAGCCACAGATGTTGGAGAGAATGCAGAGAAAAAGGAATCCTTTTGCACTGCTGGTGGGAATGCAAACTGATGCTGCCACTCTGGAAAACAGTATGGAGGTTCCTCAAAAAATTAGAAATAGAACTACCCTATGACCCAGCAATTGCATTACTAGGTATTAATCCAAAGGATACAAAAATGGTGAATCGAAGGGGCACAGGCACCCCAATGTTTATAGTAGTGCTATCAACAATAGCCAGAGTATGGGAAGAGCCCAAGTGTCCACTGACTGATGAATGGATAAAGAAGATGTGGCATGTATATATACAATGAAATATTACTTGGCAATCAAAAAGAATGAAATCTTGCCATTTGCAACAATGTGGATGGAACTAGAGTATATTATGCTAAGTGAAATAAGTCAGTCAGAGAAAGACAAGTATCATATGATTTCACTCATATGTGGAATTTAAGAAACCAAATAGATAAACATAGGGTAAGGAAAGGAAAAATAAGATAAAAACAGAGAGGAAGGCAAACCATAAAAGACTCTTAAATACAGAGAACTGAGGGTTGCTGGAGGGGAGGGCTAAATGGGCTAAATGGGTGATGGACATCAAGGAGGGCACTTAGAATGAGCACTGGGTGTTGTATGTAAGTGATGAATCAGTGGGTTCTACTCCTGAAACCAATACTACACTGTATGTTAACTAACTTGAATTTAAATAAATAAATTAAAAATAAAATAAGATCACACAATACTATTATAGTTTTCTTGAGCTTCTGGAACAAGGATGTTTTTCACAGTTGTTAATCTTTTGTTTGTGCAGATGAAAATTTGGTTTTAAACAATATGAAAATTAGCTTAGATGTACAATCCACATATCTAAAACTATGATTGTGCCTTGTGATATGAAAAGCAATGCTTGGTTTTTTTTGTTGGGTTTTTTTTTTTTTTGCCATAAATTCCATTTCAGCAGAATTATATTTTTGGTAAAACTAAAGAGCAAGCTGATCTTTGATTGACTATGTGAAGTTGCAATAGCCCCACAGAGGATTCCATTGAAGTCTTGAAGAAAACAAGCACTTGAACAGATAAATGCAAGGAAGCTACAATTTGCATCAATAAGCACAAAGAGCACATCTTCACGAAGCAACGGGGAGAGAATGGGCTAGGGATGGCCTGTTTTGAGCACAGCTTCTCAGATTTCCCCTGTGTCCTCATGTGGGAGATGTGATTAGGGCCGTGGCTCTGCTCTTCTGTTAGACCCTGCCAGGCCACAGGAAGCAACCTCTGCAGAAGCGATTTAGTGTCTTCCACCCCGACAGCAACCTTGAACTCCAGCACTGCTCCCCATATTACAAAACCATAACATCTGGATCTAGCCTCTGGTTCTGGGAACCATCTCTCCCTAAGCCACAAGAGCTACCTTACTCCATTCCACAGACTATATCAGGGGATAACAAAGTACAAGCCATGGGTCAAGTCCAGCCCAGTACCTGTTGTGTATTTCTTCCAGCCCACCAGAATGATTTTTACATTTTTGAAGGGTTGAAAAAATAATCAAGAGAAGAATACTATTTTTGTGACAGGGGGAAAAATATATGATATTCACATTTCAGTGTACCTGTGCTGTTTTATTTGAACACAGATGTGGTAGACAGAATTCTAAGATAACCCCCAATATTCTCAATTCCCTGGTATACATGCCCTGTGTAATTTCTCCTCCCCTCAAGCGTGGGTGGGACCTGTGAGTATGATGAGGTATCACTCCCACGATCGTGTTACCTTGGATAGCAAAGCTGAAGTGACTTTGCAGATGCAATTAAGTCCTTAAATCAGTTCAGTGTGAGGTAACCAAAGGAAGACTACCTTGGGTGGGCCTGCCCTATTCCAGTGAGCCCTTAAAGGATGGCTTAGGACTCTCCCCAGTCTCCTGCTGAGATGAGTAAGATGAGATAGTTCATCTAAGCACACTGCTATAAGTGAGCTGCAAGGAAATGCATTCTGCCAACAAGCACTTGAACTCAGAAGATCCTAAGCCTTAGATGAGGCTTATAACAGCTTGATTGTAGCCTGAGCAGAAGACCCAGCTAAGCTGACTCCTGACTTATAGAAACTGTAAGTTAATAAATGTGTTCTGGGTTTTTTTAATGTTTTTATTTTTATTTTATTTGTTTGTTTGTTTTTGAGAGAGAGAGAGAATCTTAAGCAGGCTCCACACTCAGTGTGGAGCCCAATGTGGGGCTCAATCCCACAACCCTAGGATCGTGACCTGAGCTAAAATCAAGAGTTGGACACTCAACCAACTGAGCCACCCATGTGCCCCTAAATGTGTATTGTTTTAAGCCACTAAGTTTGTGATAATTTATTACACGGTAAAGCAATATGACAGCCATGCCCATTTGTGTACATGTTGCCTATGACTGCTTTGGAGGCTACAACAGTGTAGTTGAATGGCTGCAACAGAAACTGTACAGCCCACAAAACATATATTTCCAGAAAACATTAGCAAACTCCTGGGTTATATATAATTATGACCCATCATCACACATACCAACCACATTGTAACCATGATACAGGGATATGTCTGTGGTTACACTTAACAGGATGAAGGCTGAAGAAAGAACCGATACTCCATTAGATCACCGGGTTGTATACCTGAAACTAATAGGACATTGTATGTCTATCAACTCCAGGAATAATTTAAAAAACATAATAAATAATAAAAGTTTTATGGGGGGCAAGGATTAGAAGAAACCTGTCTAAAAAGTGTTGTTAGGTCCATGATTTTCTGATTCCTCATTTTTTATACTATGAGCTCCTCATTCATATATACTATGAGTTCATATATGATTAAACTATTATAGAATGAAAGAAAAGAAATAACAGATGTCTTGCTATAAGCAGAGTTCATCTTCCGGATGAAGGTACAAAAACTTAGATGTGGATTGCAATGCTTCCTTAAGGAGTTCTATTCTTTTGAATAGTCTTATGAAAAGGCTCCTTTCTTTTCTAGACCCTGAATTCATCTGGAAACAAACCAGAATTTTATAATTAAGTAATCTGAACTTCAAACAGCTTTAAACTACAGACAATGTGACTATGCTTGGGTATACAAGAAATGCTCAACACTGTTACCACCTTATACTGCAGTCAACTTTGTCTGGCAGCTACAATTACATAGGCTTTGACATTAATGCTGTTTGGGTGAGTTCTCCATCCAGAGGTACCAGCATGCATGCCGTTCCCACATAGCTATGGCTGGACACGATCGTAGCCCCTGTGTGCATGGTTGTCTGGTTCACCAGTGTTCCTTCAACCTGAACTCTCTCCTGCCACATCACGGTCTGACTGATGCGTTTGTTCTGAAAACGTGGAATGTCTACTCTGCCAGCTGGGGATTCAGCAGTAAAACGGGAAGGTGGGAGCCACTGCTACATGCGTACGATCTAGTGAGGAAGACCTGCACTAAATAAGAAATTAAAAGTGAAAGAAGTGAGTAAAGAAGTACACTGCTATGGGAACACACATCCAGGGTCCTAGATTAATAGGTGTCCTGGAAGCCTTCTCTAGGGAAGTGTTATGTAAGCTGTGACCTAAGAATCTACAAGAACCTTAATAAACATGCCTGTTTTGGGCACCCTCTTACACTGTTGGTAGGAATGTAAACTGGTGCAGCCACTCTGGAAAACAGTGTGGAGGTTCCTCAAAAAATTAACAAGAGAACTCCCCTATGACCCAGCAATAACACTGCTAGGGATTTACCCAAGGGATACAGGAGTGCTGATGCATAGGGGCACATGTATCCCAATGTTCATAGCAGCACTTTCAACAATAGCCAAATCATGGAAAGAGCCTAAATGTCCATCAACTGATGAATGGATCAAGAAGATGTGGTCTATATATACAATGGAATACTACATGGCAAAGAGAAAGAATGAAATCTGGCCATTTGTAGCAACGTGGATGGAACTCGAGGGTATTATGCTAAGTGAAATAAGTCAGGCAGAGAAAGATAGATACCATATGTTTTCACTCCTATGTGGATCAGGAGAAACTTAACAGAGGACCATGGGGGAGGGGGAGGGGAGAAAATAGTTAAGGAGAGGGAGGAAGGCAAACCGTAAGAGACTCTTAAATACTGAGAACAAACTGAGGGTTGATGGCAGGTGGAGGAGTGGGGGAAATGAGTGATGGGCATGGAGGAGGGCACTTATTGGTATGAGCACTGGGTGTTACATGGAAACCAACTTGACGATAAACTATAATAAAAAATAAAATAAAATAAACATGCCTGTTTCTACTCCAGTGAAAACCGGGAAGTCTTAGCAGTGCATTAGAATCAGTTGGGAGAGTCCATTTAAAATCCTGAAGCCCAGACTATACAAGAGACCAACCGGAGCAGAATCTCAGGGCTGGGACAAGGGCAACAGTACACCTTCTAGATGATTCCAATGAATGTCCAAAGCTGACATCCATCTTTTCCTCTCTCCCTCCTGTTCCAGAGGAGTGTTCCCTCTGCCAAGCTAAAGCAAGTCTCTCCCACCCATTCTTCAGTGCTCCATCCCTCCCACCCTCTCAGAACATCTAGTGAAGATCTCCCATCTCCTATTTTGTCAAGTTAATCCAGTGTCACTATTGGCTCCCTCCTATTAGCATTTGTTCATGTTCAAGTCCCATATATATATATTAGTCCCCTAGATCCCACCCACTCACTTTAGCTGCCACCCTCTCTCCTACTTTTTGCAGCCCAACTTCCTCAAAAAGTGGTCCACACTATTTCTCTATTCCTGCTCTTCAAAGAACACAGATCTGGTGTCGACCTCCAGCTCTAGCTCCTTCTCACTAAACATAAGGAACCCTTTCAGCCCTCATCCTATACCATCTCCCAGTAGCACATGCCATAAGTGGGTGCCCCCACACGCCATCTCAAAACAGTCTCTCCCCTTGGAATTTCTTGGGGTTTTAGGCTGGATCTTTTTCTATTTTTTACCCCCTACCCTCCCTCCTCAATTCTTTCCATAGGTGATCTCATCTCCTCCAAAGGCAGCCAAGTGCCATCCCTATGCTGCTGAACTTTTGAAGTTCTATACCCGTGTTTATCAAATTATGGTCTCTGCAGAGACTAAAAGTTCATTCCATAGCCTAACTCCAGACCTACCAAGTAGTCCCTGAGAGCAGGGCCCAAGAAACTTAATTTTTAACAATCTCCTCCAGATGATTCTTATGCACAGTCAAGTTCAAGACTTGCAGTTCCAGACCCATGTATCTAACTGCCTATAGCCTATTTACACTTGGAAATTTCAGAAGCACTTTAAGCGCATCAAGTGTGTATGGACATTCCTAATGTTCACCAGCATCCAGTTGTCCTCCTTCCTGGGTACACAGAAGATAACACATCATAGACCCCTTTGCAGTTAGGGAACATCATGGGACTAGCTCTGTGCTGCACAATGGACTGTGAACAAAAGTGACATGTGTCACTTCCAAACTGAGGCAGTGAATGACAGATTTATCTGCTACTGCCCTGGAAATCTAGAAGTCACCTGGAAATCTGGAAGTTGGGATGAGACAACAGAGCCACAGGATGAAAGTGACTGGATTTCTTTCACTGTTTGGAGGCGAGCTACTCTAGAGAGCCACCAAACGCACAACATTGTGTGAGCAGGAGGTAAAACCGTGTTGGTGTCACTCAGATTTTGTGATGAACTTATTATAGGGGCATTATGTAGCTCATCCAAAATGGAGACACCTGTTCTCTCTGTATCCTCCCATCTCCAATCTGCTCCTCTCTCTAGTGTTCTCACTCCACTCAGTTGATGGGACCAGAAAATTCATGTCAGTAGTGAGTGGATAGTCTCATCTATTTTTCATGTTTTTGTAGAGAAGGAATAGTCATCCTCTCTCCAGAGGGGAGCAATATTGAAGAACTCTTCAACTCAGTTTCTCCACCATCCCCTGATAGGTAGATGGCAAGAATGAGTTACTTACCTTATGGGTAAGATTCACTGAACCACCTTTACTGTCACTTATTTTACATGCCTTGACACTGTACTTTAATCCTAACCTAGTTCTCAGGTCTGAGCTCAGTTGACATAGAGCTGAAAAGGAAGGAAGGAAGAAATTGATGTCATCCCTAAACCTAAAGAAACAGAGACCAAGCTACCTTGCTTTCCACAATATTCCCAGCACACAGCTTATGGAAAATAAAAATACTTGTTGACTCAATGACCAACTTCATTTAATGACTATTTGCTGAGACACTGGAATTTCATGATATTTCAACTGTTTACAGAGAAAACAGTACAGGACTATCATATAAAATCTGGGTACATAGGCCCCATACTTCCTTTACCACCAATATTCCCCCATACCTAACTCATACTTAATTTTTCAGGCATAAGAGAAGTAAAACCTGGCTCATAATATTCCTTCCTGTTCCCCATATCCTTTTTTCTTCTTATTTATAGGCTGATTTTATACACTCAGGGTGGTTAAGGACATAGTCTGCTCATGTCTTTGTCTTATGTCAGTCTAAATGTTGGTATTTCCATGTTTGTAAAGTTTTCTGAATCTTATTACATGGTGCATTATTCTACTCTAGAATCCCTCTGTTCTTATCCTTAAGAATTTAAATTAAACTAAAAGCTGACCTTGTGTCATTTTCCTCCTTGTTTGAAATTCCCTTCATTCTGTTTTTGTAGGGTCCTGTAGGGCAATATTTGTGTATCTACTTATCTCAATCGTTTATTTAAACATTCACAAGAGCCCACAAGGTGCCAGGCATTGGGCTAGATGTACGGGACAAAATGGTGAACAAAAACCGATGCAGTGTCTTCCCTGAAAGAATTCATGGTCTACTTGGGGTAGTAGACAGGTTAATTAATTTATTGCACTAATGAAAGCAAAATTACAAACAGGGAAAAGAGCATTGGAAAAAGAACATAGTTCTATGCCTGCATCTTAACAAAGTCATCTGACAGAGACTGGAAGCTACTGGAAAGGGATTCCCAAAAGATACAAAAGAGGGAGGCAGTACTAGGAGGGGTACAAATGGGGGTTCACATCCAAGGACTCAGCAAGGAATTGTAAAGTCCAAGGAACTGAAAAAGGTGAGTGACTGAAGCAAAGAGGAGTGGAAAGGTGGTGGAGGAAGGGTTTATGGGCAATGGAGCAGGGGTATGGTCAGATACGTATTTTGAAAGGATGCCTTGAACTTCAGTATGAAGTACAGGTAGCTTAATGAATAAAGAGAGGCCAAGTTGGGAGACTAATCCATCTTTCCTGGCAAAAATGATGATAAATTGGTCTTATGCGTGTCCGTGCAGAATGAGAAAAGTGATCCATCAGAAAAATGTTTGTAAGGTAAAAGAACGTATAAACTTTGACAGCATCCATGCCCCTGGCACTGTTCTAAGCACCCTATAGCAGTACTGTTGGACGCAGTAGCCACCAAGCGCTCATGGCTAGAAGCACATTGAATGAGTCTAGTCCAAACTGAATTGTGCTATAAGTATAAAATACAGATTCTAAAGAGCCAGAACAAAAAATAATGTAAAATACCTCATTAATAATTTTCTATTATTACACATTGAAATGATAATATTTGGGGGATATATTGGGTTAAGTAGAATATATTATTACAATTAATTTCACCTGTTCCCCTTTCCTTTTTTTTTAATGGGGCTACTGGAAAATTTTAAATTAAATATACGGCTCATGTGCTACTTCTACTTGACAGTGCAGCTCTAGACATACCAACTCTCTTAATCCTGCCAACAACCCCTTTAGGCTAAATACCACTTATTGGAAACTGAGGCATGGGGACCCCAGTTCTAAAATGGCTACCAAACAAGCAAAAGGAGAGCTAAACTTTGAACTCATATAATTGGGTTCTGGAATCTACACTCTTAACAACTACATTTGCACTGCCTCTTGAAAGGCAGTGATGCTAACACCTCAAATTTCTAGATTTTGCTATAGTGGCCTAATCACTGTTTTTATAATTAGGGATATGGAATGCAAATTATAAAAATCAGCTCAATATCTTTTTAATGTATTTGCTGTTGATGGACTCTTTTGTGTCTAAGTACAGATTATGTCTCTATGCCTCCATTTTCTCATCTATAAAGAGCTAATAATAAAAGAATTTATCTCCTATCATTGTTGCAAAGACTAAATGAGATGATACATGTCAATTTAGAATAGTGCCTAACACACAGTAAGCTATTATAAAAATTATTAAAAGTTTATGATATTTGTACTATTTTGTTTATACTTTGAATTTGCTTCATTTTATTCTTTATTTACCTTTTGCCTCTTATTTTAGTTCTTATCTTGTACTCTGTTAGTTTAAAGGTAAGCACAGTTTGGCTGTAAAGAGTTAGAATGCTCATCTGAAGTCTATGCAAAAATATACTAGAACTTTTCTTAATGTCCTAGAATTGCAGCTAAGGCCCAATACACCATGTTGTAAATGTGCCGTTATTTAGGGATAGTCTTCTCCCTCCAGGGCTTACAAGAATTGCAAAGAAATATTTTTGGATTAGTCCTATCTTCCTTTGCATCACCCCAGTCACTATAAAGTGGAGATTAAGAGTGGGGAGGTGGCATTAGGGGGAATGAAGTGTTTGAGACTGTTCCTTCCACTCATCCTAACAGGGGCCTCAAGAGACTCACTGGTGATGAAAGGACGTCCTGAAGGAAGAGGGGACCAGCCTTTCATTTGGCAGTTATGACTGCTTAGCTAGGAAGACTTGCTGACTTGTCCCCAGTGCTTGTGACCATGTAAAAGATAATTATGGAGAAGCGATGTGGCAGGGCGGGAAAAGCAGGCATGAGACTGCCAGGGAAGAGGAAGTGGGGACACTCTCTTGAGTTTGAGAAGAAGGTATGCAAGGTAGACCTTGCACTGCTGAAGAATTAGCTCTGGGAGCAGAGATGGGGACTGTCACAGCATGAAGGCCAATGAGGTGTATCCATCAGAGAAATTCAGTGGAATGCACAAGCCCAGGGTCCACTGAAGGATGCAGCTGTATTTTTAAAGGACCTGCTAAGGCCCAGGGAACTACCTGGGAGTGAGTCCCAGGCCAGTGGACAATGATGACTGACCACCATCCACATCATTCCTATATGGACACTGAGCAAGAGGAACGCTCACAGACAACTAGAGGGAGGATGCGAACCTGCCCAGGATGGCAGGAAGATGTCTGTCTGTCCTTTTCTCCGCTCCCCTAGCACCTTAGAGAAGTTGAGTTCTTAGAAGGAAAAGGAGACATCCAAGAGCGAAACATCTTTACTACAGGTTTTTGCTTTGTGGTTACCATTAGGCTTACATATGACAACTTACAAAAATCTATTTTATGTTGATAACAACTTTGATCCCACTGTAAAGCTCAACATTATTATCTGCCCCCAGTGTTTTGCATCTTTTTATCTGGTATATCCCTTAACTAATTAATATAATTCTAGTTATTTTTACTACTTTTTTCTTTTAACCTTCATACTACTTTATAAGAGATTAATCCACTACTTTTACTATATTTACCATTCCAGTGGGATTTATACTTTTACATGTGTTCTTGTTACTAATTAGGACCCTTACTTTTCAGCTTAAAGAAGTCCCTTTAACATCTCTTGTAAGGTCGGTTTAGTGGTGATGAAGTCCTTTGGCTTTTGCTTGTCCGGGAAACTATCTCTTCCTCACCTTTGAGTGATAACTTTGCCAGGTAGAAGATTCTTGGCAGGATGGGTCTTTTTCCTTTTACCACATTGAATATATCATGCCACTCTCTTTTGGCCTGCAAAGTTTCTGCTGAAAAATCTATTGTTAGTCTTACAGGGTTTCCCTTGTATGTAACAAGTTGTTTTTCTCTGGCTGCTTTTAAGATTCTCTCCTTGTCTGTAACTTTTGACATTTTAATTATGTGTCTTCCTGTGGGTCTCTTAGGATTCATCTTACTTCAAACTCTCTGGGATTCCTGGATCTGGAGGTCTGTTTCCTTCCCCAGGTTAGGGAAGTTTACAGCCATTATTTCTTCAAATGGGATTTGTGCCTCTCTCCCTCTTCTTTCTCCTGGGAGTCCTGTGATGGGAATGTTCGTCCATCTGATGTCCCATATGTCCCTTAAGCTATTTTCACCTTTCCTCATCCTTTTAGCTTTTTGCTGCTCTGATTGGTTGAATACCAGTGCATTGTCTTTGAGTTGATGGATTCTTTCTTCTGTTTCGTCTGGTCTGCTGTTGGGCCCCTCTAGTGTATTTTTCACTTCCATTATTATATTCTTCAGCTCTGTGACTTCTTTTACTTGGTGTTACCTTATATTTCATATCTCTTTGATGAAGTTCTCACTTTGTTCATCCTTTCTACTCCCCAGTTTGGTCAGCATCTTTATGACCATTACTTTGAACTCTTTATTACATGAATTGCATATCTCTATTTCATTAACTTTTTTCCCCCTTGAGGTTTTATCTTGTTCTTTCATTTGGAACATATTCCTCTGTTTCTTCATTTTGCTTGGCTCTCTATGTTGGTTTCTATATGGCAGATTGAAACAACCACCTCTCCCAGTCTTGGAAGAGTGGCCTTGTGTAGGAAATGATGCTTATTCAACCCTGCCTCAGCTTGGTTTTCTCTCAAACCTCTGTGCTTGTCCAAGCAAGCAGCCTATTATATTTTCAACAGCTCCCAGTAGTTGAGGATGTGCCAAAACCTGTCATGTCCCAAAGGGGAGGATGTCAGCATTTAGATTCATGATGACTAAAGCCAGACCCTCAGGCATCAGCTTTTTAAAGTGTGCAAACGTATATGGTCCTATAGGACTGCAAATGCAAGCCCCCCTGGCCACCAGAGCCAGGCAATCAAGGGGCATCCCCTGGGTGAGAGCTGCAAAAACTGTGGCTCCAGACACACAAAGCAGGGCACGCCAGAATCATGGAACGCTCCCTCCAGGAGACATGGGCACTCTGGAGTGCAGCAGAGGGTGAGCATGAAGACAGCACCTGCCCTGTGAGGTCTCAGGAAAGAATTACTGTCCGCCCCAAGATACGTGCCTAATCAGAAGCCCACCCCTCAGGCCGCACTCATGATGATCAGCTAATAGGCTTTCACCACAGAAAAACCAAGCTCCTGGGCTTGCAGCCTCTTGCTGTGCCCTAGGGGTGATAAATATTTAAGAACTGTTTCTCTGTTGGGGCGTCTGGGTGGCTCAGTCAGTTAAGCATCCAACTCTTGGTTTCAGCTCAGATCATGATCTCACAGTTCATGAGTTCGAGCCCCACGATCGAGCTCTGAGCTGACAGCACGGAGCCTGCATGGGATTCTCTGTTCCCCTCTCTCTGTGCCCCTCCTCCACTCTCTCTCTCTCTCTCTCTCTCTCTCTCTCTCTCAAAATAAATAAATAAGCATTAAAAAAAAAAAAGAACTGTTTCCCTGTTGGTTATAGTCCTGTATAATTCACAAGCATAAGCCCTACTGGCAACCAAAGCCAGGCAATATAGGGGTGCCTCCTGACAGAAGTCAGAAAAATCAGGGTGTTCAACAGGGGTAGGAGCTCCTTCCCAGGGGACATGGGATTATTACAGTCCTATGGAACCAGGAACACAAGCTCCTCTGGCCTCCAGAGACAGGTGAACAACAGGCATCCCTTAGACTACTTTATAATAGCTTCGGTTGGAAGTCAAAATAAGAGCAACCTTGAACTAAGTCCATGCTGTCCTTTTTGGCCATCTTTACCACTGGTCAGGCCTCACCCACATACGTACCATTCTTCCTCTCCCTCTCCCTAGGCAGAGACATTGCTAATGGATCATAGCACTCTTTCCTGCCAAGCCCAAATGTGGCCCCATGACTCTTAATACTGCACTTAGGCGGCTATTGCCATCCAACCAGAGTTAGCAAGATTGGACCTAACCTGCCAACCCTAACTGAGACTGAACTTTACACTGAAGACAGAAATATTAAACAACTCCAAGCTAAAGAAATTAGGAAACCAAAACCTGTTTGTGCTATCACTATTTTTCAAACCAGAGAAGGCATGCAATAAAGAATATGGCTGCACATCGGCTATCTCACTTCAGATTTTGCTAGTTTTCCTGGCTTTTCAAACTCATATCTATTTTAAAGTTTCCTCTCCATTTCCAAGCTGCTTCTGATTCATTCCCTTCTCATATCCTCTTAAACATGGTGGCCATTCAGTGGCTAGATCTGGCCTCTCCACCTAAGAGCACTTCTCCTCCATTTTAGACCTTCCAACATTTAATACCCTCTCAGTGTCACCATCAATAGAGCTGTGAGTGAGCTCAACCTTTCCCTGGAAGTGGTGATTTAATGTGTGAATTATACAGTTATTAGAATGGGTGTCAGGGAAACAGTGTAATATATGTAATGTGGAGGCTGATGGGGCCGAAGGAGCTGGAATCGTCTGGATGATTTCTGGCACTTCTTTTAATGCTATGTCAGTTATTCTTATGACCAATCATTCAAAGCTGTCTATTACCTTCTAATAATAATAATAATATTTTTCACTTAACGTTGCACCTTTCACCAGAGGATTTCAAAGAGCTTTGCAAACATTCATTAGCACTTTATGAAGTGGGCAGGTAATATATAAATACCAAGTCACATGTCCCTGAATAGCAGCCATTAATAGTTCCCTTGACACCACATTCAGGTTAGGGCAGAAACAAAATAAGACCATATAAATGAAAAGTCAGGCGTCATCATTATTGGCATTTACTGCGAATCCACAGAATCCTACCAGAGATAAGCTTCATTTTCTTGTCTCTTAGTGTGGCGGGAAGGACGGTCTGTTTCCCTCCTCTTGCGACCTCTCCCCACACACAAAAACACCTCTTCCTGAGACATAGACAGACCAATGTACACACAATCCAGAGCACTGGATTCTTTTAGCCTTATGACTCTATGAATCCCTGCTTGACAGGGGAAAATTCTCACTGCCCTAAAGATGATTGTTACACAAGTACCCTAAATACCTTGAGCCCTACCTTCAGAACAAATAGAATGATTAAATGCATACCAGAGGCTAGGAAGGAGAAGCTGCCAGACCTCGGAAGGGAGGGAGGGGAGTTAGGACAAGTAGTTTGGGTATGAGCAATGACCACCTGAGAAGCAAGCACAAGAGGTGACCCTGAGAGCCAAGGTTCCTGGTACCCCAGGTGAGGAGCTGGTGGCAGAAGGGAGAGGTGAGGAGTCATCTCTAACCCCCATCTTCTATGTTATTTGTGGGAATTAAAAGATACAATTAGAAATAGAACCGAGAGCCGGTTTTGTACATTCTTCTTGACGTGTGTGTGTGTGTGTGTGTATGTGCGTGTGTGTGTGTGTGTGTGTCTACCTACCAGGATATTAGTCAAAATAGGTCAGATAAGGCTATGGAAATAAAGATCCCCCCAATTCTTCAGGCATTAACACAACAAAAGTTTTGTTCACACTAAATGCACATAGGGGGCTTCTTCAGGACATCTGTCCCCCATGTAGTGGCTCACCATTCCAGGCTCCAGTCTTGGGTTTCTCTATCTCAACGTGATACTTCTTGGTTTACCATGATAGGAGAAAGATGGAAATAATACATCAGCATTTAATTCCTTTCCCTAGAAGGGACACGTCATTTTTATTTCCAGCCTTTTGGCTAGAACTAGTCCCACTCTTCCACCCAACAAATGGAAGGATAGGAAAACATACTCTTTCATAAGTCTGAGGACGGAAGGAAAACTGGAAATATCAGTGAGCATTAGCAACACCTATTACAACCAGTAGGTACACAGTCCTGGTTTACTTTGGTACCAGGGCAGCAGAATCTTCTCTAAACCTCAAAAACAATGTGATCGAGCATAGCATAAGAGTGTATCATTCATGGGTTGGTTTGCCTTGCCTCATGCTCTGCGGACATGATCAGTTTGAAGGTAAAGAAATCCTCAACATGATAGGGGTCGCTTTGCTTCTTCCTGCACAAACCTTCCTTCCAAAAATTATTCCTGTTGTGCTTTCTCTTTCATTTTTACCCAGTAATAAAGAAAAGACTGGGTTAACATATTTCTCCTTCCCCAATCCCATATTTCCTTTATACAAAGAGTATTCCCTGACTCCAAAAACAGCATGCAATGGGGCAAATCCGTTGAGCCAATGCTTCCATGCTTTCTAAGAAAGTTCTGTCCTCTCCTTTAAATTCAAGAAATGATGATCATTACCATGACTTATGTAATATTCACACTTGATTACCCACCAATGCATTATCCATATTGCTTCTTAATCATTGTTGATATTATTACATTAGGAAGATATTTTTCATATTAATTCACGCACTATCTCTTCTTTTAAAAAAGGGACTTTTCTTATGGAAGGTTTTTCTTAAACCAAAACAGATTTTGTATTCTCCATATCAGAAAGAGTATGAAACACAAATGTACTAACTCCCTTCCTCCCACCCCTTTGTAGCCCCCTCAACCCTTCATTCTCACCCGGAAGCTCATTCAGAGCAGTCTACTGTGTCAGAAATATGCCGGGACAAAGAGGAAGAAAAGGAGAACTCCTCGTGTCACAACTGAGCTCCCAGCAATCTTTGGTTCTAATTCTTTCTAAAGGTGGACAGAATGAATTTGAGAAGTACAAGACTAAATGCAGGGGACTGTTTCCATATTTCCTGTCTATGTGACTTTGGGGAACTTAATTTCTTGACTAATTTGTTTACCTATCTGTAGAAATGAAACAATAATCCTGCTGATATCATAATATTGTCATAAGGAAAAAATGAAATTATGTATCTGTGACATGGCACAAAGAAGGTATTAAAATTTATCTCCACTTTCTGAAAAGTTTGCTTCATCTACCTCTCTCTCTCCTTTTCTCAATTTCTCCCTCTGCCTCTCTTTCTCTCCTCCTCCTCCTCCTCTCTCTCCATCCCTAATCTTTCCCAAGGCAAAAATTGAGAGGCCCACAATGAACTTTCTTTCCCCAAGGCCTAATCCCATTAGGCCTTTATTCAAGACAAAGCTCCATTAGATCTTGGCCAAGTGAAATTCCATTAGGCCTTAAACAAAGGAACAAGTCTTTCATTATATATATATATATATATATTAGGAGGTGTCAAGAGAGGAGAACTGCTGATAACAAATCTACATATACTATTCACTATTCCTTAATACAAGAACATGTGCAGTGATCCTTTAGCGTATCTTAAGAAAAATGGTCTTAATATTAATACTCTCTCTTCCAAGTTGAAGTAGAACAATTGCATAACAGACAGCTAAGAGGTTTCAGGTGCCACATACAGAGGGTAACAAGTTAAATTCTTCTAGAGGAACTTCTACCTTCAGATTTGCACCCCCTTATTAAAGTACCTCCCTCGTGCTTCCCCATGAATCTCAACCCATCTTTTGGGAAACCTCAGCCTCTCCTTTTGGAGATTTGCCTCAGTTGCAAATCCATCCTCTCCCACACCCTAATTCAAGGTGTGTTTCTCCAAGTCTGAGTAGTGAAGTGTATAGCAACACCTTGACCAGGGCTTCAGTGGGAGGGTTAGTAGGGGCAGGCTCCCAGCTGCATAGCACTGCTCAGCATCAGGAGGACACAGACCTACCAAAGTGAATCCATTCCTGACTTTCTGCTCTATCAGTGTGAACTGAAGGCACATCTATTTATTCTCCCCAATTTTATAGCTAATAACAGCTGAGCTAAACAGACACATCTTCCAAAGACAAAGAATTCTTATTCATTCATCCTACAGATATTTATTGGGCACCTATGTGTGCCAGAAACTCTCCTAGATTTGGGGGACAGTTGCTTCTCTCACAAAGCTTGCATTCTAGTAAAGGGGTGTGGCGGATATCTTCTGTTTGCCCTACCATATTCTCTCTTCCCTCTTTTCAAGTCAACTTTATGTCTTGGAGAATGACCTTTATGGATTGCATCAATTGGTAGTCTTGCCCTTCAGCTTCTGGTTGGGTTAGGCCAATAAGGAGCACCAGTAGAAGTTTGGATGGAAGCAGGAAAGCAAGGTCTGAGTGTTTATTTTCATTGACACCTTGTCTGCTGGGCCACAGTTCTGTCAAATGGTCTCTCCTGTAACTACAGCTATTCTCTTGAGGCTCAAATAGCTGCTCCCAGCCCCTGCCCCATTCAGGCCTTGGGGTATTAACAGCTCTCTATTATTGTTGCTGCAAGTAGTACCTACCATCCCTTGTTGGTTTCCCTTCACCTCCCTAAATCTTTGTAAACGATGCTTTTATTAACCTCTCTTCAACTGTCCCATGTGAACAGAATGTTTTCTGTGGGACTTCACTGATGCAGAGGAACAGACACACAATTAAAATCATTCCTGATACTGCTTATAAAACCTAGATGATTGTAAGAGGAGACAGGGTGGAGGTGGAAAGGCATTATACAGGGTAGTCAGGAAGGGCTCTTTGAGTAGGTGACCTGATTAAAGAACAGAGTGCAGCAATGCTCTGGAACAGAGCCTTCCAGACAAAGGGAAAAGCAAGTGCAAAAGATCCAAAGCAGGAATGAACTCTGTATATTCAAAGAAGGAAAATGAGGCCAATGTAGTGAAGGAGGAGAAGTGACATGGTGATGGAGAAGCAGGCAAGGGCCAGATCAGGTAGAGCCCTGGCCAGGTTAAGGAGTTTAGATTCCATTTTAAGTACAATTGAATGAGATTAAAGGGATTTAAACAGGAGAGTGGCATAATTGGAGTTACGTCTTTGACAGAATGCCCTCAACTTGATCTGTGAGAAGAGGTACTTGGGGACAAAGGAGAAAGTGGGAAGAGTCCACTGGAGTCTCTGGCAGCAGTTCAGAGGGGAGGTGATGGTGAACCTGGACTAGAGTAATGTGCTGGAGATGGACAGTCAACAGTGTTGGGATATAATACATTTTGGAGGAAGAATGCACAGGATTTCCCAGTGAATGAGATGTCAGGAGTGAGGAAAAAAGGAATCAATGGTGACCAGGTGGCTTGGGGCTGGAGCCAGACTGGGGGCCGAGGGAGGGGGCAATTTATTTTTTTTAATGTTTATTTATTTTTGAGAGAGAGAGAGAGAGAGAGAGAGATGGCAAGTGCAAGCAGGGGAGGAGCAGAGAGAGAGGGAGACACAGAATGAGAAGCAGCTCCAGGCTCTGAGCTGTCAGCACAGGGCCAGATGCGGGGCCTGAACTCACGGATGGCGAGATCACGATCTGAGCCGAAGTCGGATGCTTAACTGACTGAGCCACCCAGGCACCCTGGTAGGGGGGCAATTTAGGTCAGATATGAAAATGGAGATGTCAGGCTAAAAGATATAAGTGTGGGTGTAATCAGCATATAGACGGGGATTTAGCGCAGAGGAGTTGGACAAGCTGACTGAGGGAGGGAATGCAGTTCGTCAACAGCATCTAAACCTGGAGAGATGAAGAGAAATCATTTTCTAACTGCTCATAAATTTCAAGGTGCTGTTCTCTCAAGAGCGTCGCTGTGTCACATTAATATGCAGAACAATGTTTAGTTTCTTCCCTTCATTTTCTGTTTCCAAATTGTGTATCTTCAGGCCTGCAGAAAATAAGAAAGAGGCCCAGCTATGAGCCATATACTTTCAATAACTGTACCTTAGAAATGCAAAGAGGTCTTGAGCTCATAGGGATGACCTGATTAGTTTTTTCCCATGGACTCTCTCTCTCTCAATTTGTATCTGGGGGAAAGGAAGGGATAGCATTATTCACTCTTGTATTCAGCAAACATTTACTGATTGCCTATGATGGGACAGTTTCTAGCTGCTGAATTTAGCAGAAAACAGGAAAGAAAACAAAAACCCCTGCCTTTACAGTACTTACCTTCTAGTTGGAGTAGACAAAAAATAAATAACTAATACAATTTTAAATTTTCTTTTTAATGTTTATTTATTTTTGAGAGAGAGAGAGAGAGGCAGGCAGAGAGAATGGGAGACACAGAATCCAAAGCAGGCTCCAGGCTCTGAGCTGTCAGCACAGAGCCTGACATTGTACTCAAACTCACGGACCGTGAGATCATGACCAGAGCTGAAGTCAGAAGCTCAAACAACTGAGCCACCCAGGTGCCCCAACTAATACAATTTTAAAAATTAAATGATACAGTATCTTACAAACTGGTAATAGCTATGGAAAAACTACATCAGAATAAGGGGCATTCAGATCATGGAGGTGGGTTACGATTTTAAATAGGGTGGTTGGTGGGGGGCTCTCATTGGGTAGGTGACATTACAGCACTGACTTGGAGGTGAGGAATTAGCTAAGCCGATTAGGGGATAGCATTTCAGGCAGAAGAAACAGTAAGGGTCTAAGTCAGCAATGAGCCTGGCATGTTGAAGGAACAGCCAAAAGGTCAGTGTGACTTAAGTAGTCAGGCCTAGACTGCGCTCCTCCCCAACACCCACTGAGTACCACTTGTCTTTCAAAGTGCTGTTCAAATCCTAGCTCCTCCATGAAGCTCTCCCCAGAGCCCACCATTCACACTAGTCTTCTCTCCGGAAGACCTCAGTACCCACAAATGAGATCACAGCTTAGAAGTTGTATGCAGGTATCTTTATTAATTTTGCTTCCACAAATAAACTCTGAGGCTTTCTGAATTCAGGGGACCATTCTTTGTATGTCATCCATGGCACATGATAACTAAATAATAAATATGTTTTGATTTATTGACTAAATGAGCAATTCTTAAATCGTTTATATTTGACTTTGAAATGCAGGCACATAAATATGCATACACATATGTCTAGAATCTTCTCCTTGTTTATAAGCACTGACCCCTTCTCAGGATCTGGCTTTAATATCAAAAGATTCCAAGATGGACGAAGGGATGGAAAGGTGAGGAAGTTTCACGCGATAATGACTTGTCTGAAAAATGAATGCTTGAGCCACAGAATTCAAGAATAGATTTTAAAAACAGTACAGGACAAGAGAAGTAGAGGGAAAAGGTGAAAAGGAAGTTCTGTAACTTTTGTAACTTTAAAACTTTTAACCACATGAATGTATTATTTCTTTAAAAAAGGGGGGAGGGAACTGTGGGAGAGACTATCTTGGTAACAGTCTAGGTTGGCAAACTGGACAAATGTTTTGCTCTTCAATGGGTTTTCCGAAGTTGAAAAAGAAAGCTGATGTCCCTGGTAGTCTGCAGCATTAATTAGAAAGATGAAATTTTACTTTGCAGTTATACTTCACATTTTCCATTCTACTTGGTGCAACCCAAGAAATAAATGTGGGCAATGTTATAGGAAGAGCCCTTTTCCATCCATCCTCATGTTGTTGCCCTACACCAGAGTCAAGACTTCATTTCTTGTCCTCTAGGGGAGTGTTAGTGAAAACACCTGCACTTCCTCTCTCTCCTCTGTCATTGACTCCTCTCCACAGAAGAGGATGAGACTGGAAAGAGCAGGGCAGTCATGGGCATGTTAGCCAGGAGCCAGGGCCATTCCAGGCAGTGAGGGCCATTCCAGGCAGTGGGAGCCAGCTGTGGCCCACCCTTTCCCATTTGCACTTGGCCTCTCAGATCTGCATGAGCTCAACAACATGGATAGCTGTGTTTCCTCTCCCAATCAGTTTCTGGCAGGACTGGCCAGTCCCCACCTTTCCAAATGTGGGCTGAGGAAAGTATCAAAGGTTCTGCTTTGGAGAAGGAAGAAAAGGCTTTGCCACATCTTCCAGGTTTCCTAGTAATAAAGCTGATCATCAGGGTGCCTGGGTGGCTCAGTCTAATTTAAGTGTCCAACTTTGGCTCAGGTCATGATCTCTTGGTCTGGGAGTTCGAGCCCCGTGTCAGGCTCTGTGCTGACAGCTCAGAGCCTGGAGCCTGCTTCAGATTCTGTGTCTCCCTCTCTCTATGCCCCTCCCCCACTCACACACTGAGTCTCTCTCTCTCAAAATAATAAACTTTAAAAAAAAAAAGATGATCATCATTTTACTCCTTGTGTTCTCAATTGGTTAAGCACCTACAGAAAGGGAAGGGGGATTAATTAGCACCCTCAGACTTCCAACATAATTTAATTCTCCTGATAATAAGGCATCTTAGGGAAGTCCCTAAGATATTTCAATATTCAAACACATCGGCACCGTTTCATCTAGTGATAAAGCAAGATGACTCCACAATGATTGTTCCAAGAAACAGTGGCAAATCTTATGACTCTAATGTTTCATGTCATAAGATTGCCAAGGAGATATTTCCAGCTAAGAAATTCTCCAGAGTATTCATTTTAACAAATAAGAAGTAAGACTATTAAAGATATAATTTAGTGCTGATGGAAATTTTCGAATTGTAATTGCACATCACCTGCACTGAGGCACTGAGGAGGACACAACATCACTTCAGTGGTATTCCTAACAAAGATGCCGAACATGGAATTGGCCATAAGGAAACAATCAGACAAACCCAAACTGGGGGACATTTTACAAAATAAGGGACCAGTCCTATTCAAAAATGTGAATGTCAGGAAACACAAAGAAAGACCAAGGAACGCTTGCAGCCTCCTGTAGTAGGCTCACAAAACATTGACCTCTCGATGCAATGAGTGATCCTGGAGTGAAAAAAAACAACCAGAAAGGACACTTTGGGGACAATGGGCATGTTAGATAATGGCCTTGTATCAACGTGAAACTTACTAGATGTGGTAAGTTCATGATGTTGCTGCACTTGATGTTCTTAGAAAAACTTCACTGGCAAACCATAAGAGACTCTTAAATACAGAGAACAAACAGGGTTGCTGGAGGGGGTGTTGTGTGGGGGGATGGGCTACATGGGTGATGGACATGAAGGAGGGCACTTGCTGGGATGAGCACTGGGTGTTATAAGTAAGTGATGAATCACTAAATTCTACTCTTGAAACCATTATTACACTATATGTTAACTAACTTGGATTTAAACTTTAAAAAAAAATGGTCACCGATATCATCATGATCTCTGCAATTTACTCCCAAAGGTTTAGCAAAAGATAAATGAATAAACTATATTATATATCATACATCATATCATAGAGAGGCATAGATACAGTGAAAGTGACAAAACAGTAATAATAGGTGGATCCAGGGGGGCATACAGGGCAATTCATTCTATTAGTCTTGCAACTTTTCAGTAGACAGGAAACTTTTCAAATTAAAAGGTGAAATTTAAAAAAAAAGATACTCCCAACAAGATACCATAATTCTTATGTATTCTTCAAACTTTGAGAGAGGATTAAATAAGTCTTGAGGATACCATAAGAGACAGAAAATCATTTTGTCACAAATCCCCCATGTCTCAGCGTACTGAGGCTGTAATTTAGGTCACCTCACATGGGGATCTAACCAGCTAAGCCACTGCTTTCCAATCTGCATGTCAAAAACAGACCCAGGGTAGAAAGAAGTGGCCCATAAATTGGGACTTGCTCCAACTTGTTCCACCTGGGGGCCATTTGTCAGCCCTCTTTACCTTTCATCCTTCTCTGGGCTTGCTTCCTTCCATCTTCCCCATCCCTACTTCAGGTTGTCACTATGTTTAAAAAATACAACTGTGCCTTCATAAGGGCATTTAAAAAATAAAAAAATTACCCAACAGTCAGACTCAGCAATATTCCAGATTGTGTTTTGAAAATATATTCACACTGCCCTCAGGCCTTTGCCAGGGAAATAGATGTGTGTAAATGCACTTTATGACAGGCCTCTTTATGATATCAGTTTTTATAAATTTCCTTGAAAAGGATCCAAGACAGACATGCCTTATGCCAAATAGCGTTAAGGTGAGGTTTCAATATATAATTATGACTACTTCATACAATTCATTTCCATCATAAATATCAGGTAATTTGCAAATTTCAATTTTCGTTACAGAGTCAGGGAATCTCCCCCTCCTCTTCAGCAGCCCCTCCCCAAAGTGATGCAACACATATGGGCCCTCAGTGCATGTCAGGCACTCCAGAAATATTACCTTATTGGATATTCATTACATTATTAAGTATATGGTATTATCTCTATTTTACAGACAAGAAAATTGAAGCTCAAGTGCTTAAATCCCTTGCCCTTGTCATATGATGTAGGATATATAATAAGACACACAATGTGTTAATAGGGTAGCAGAGCCAGATCCAAGGCCAGAGCTACCTGACTGCATAGTCCAGATCTTAACTCTACTACATACCTATTTCCCATTGTCTGCAAACCACTGTCTTGGATTCCATTTGACCAACATAAGGCCATGCAGACTCCAGAATCTGGAGAAAATTCTAGGAGATGCCAAGTAGGAAAGCAAGGACATCCCCTACCATAGGAAGTATAAAAAGTCTTTTCTGTTTAAACCCTCACTTTTTTGCTGAATTGCTTGAACTTCACACTCGCAGGAAAAGGAAAAACCAGCCACTACGTTTTATTCCCATTTGTTCTCTTACTGAGATCTTCCTGGACAGTTCAGGATGGTCTTTTGAACCAGAATCAAGTTCTTCTGCCACCCAACCAAAACTTCAAAATGCCAGTTTTGCACAGACTATACCAAAAGCTTCAGGACATAACTCACACATAAAAAAGTACAACACTGAATATGAAAATCTGAAATACACACTGCATAAGTAATGACCGTAAAAAGCCAATGATATTTTAAAGATATTTTAAAGATTTAGTATTTATCATTGTAACACAGCTTTTCTGTTTGATGTTATACAAAGCAATGAGCTCACTTCTGAATCAATGCTATTTTATTGCTTGCTGTTATATTTATGGAATGTTACTGTGAACAAAGCAGAGCAGGCCAAGTCTATTCCCAACATAACCTATAAATAATGTAAGTAAATAAACTAAGCAAATCTTCATGAAGCAATGCATTATTTACTATTCCTTGTTGCTGAAATATGAGTTTAAATTTTGGTTACATATTAATGTAAGATCTTAGCCATTTCTAGGTCTCCTGGGGGAGTCAAATCCTGAAGTTTAACTCAGAATTAACCTTGCATGCCTTCCCAACTCTGTAACTAGCAGCCACATTCCTCCCCACAGCCAGAAGCTACCTACAGAAGCGAAGTCACCATCGTAGGCCAATGACCTCAAATTAGCCCAATGAAAACTACATTAGCATCACTGTGTAACTAACCCAAGTGGGTGTTCTATAGTCTTTGGCCAGTTGGGTTTTGCGGGACAAAATCAGGAGGAGGACCAATTGAGACTATTTTACTTTCACACATTATACTCTGAATGGGAGTCACTCAAACTGTCTTCAAGTTTCAGAGTGTTTTTAAAGATTCATTCATTCATTCACTCAAAAAATATGAGTTGAGTCCTACCACAGTGCCAAGTTCTGTTCACATTAGGCTGTCACAGCGAATAAGACCGGTAAGGGACTCTTTACAGAGATCACAGTCATAGGGGAGTAGAGAATTAGATAGCAAACAAGTAAATAAACGAACAAGTTAATTTCAATAGTAAGGAAGAAAATAAAAGAGAGTAATATGATAGAAAATAATGGGGTCACTTTAGAAAGGGAGGCTAGAGAATGTTTCTATAAGGAACATTTGAACTGAAGCACCCTAAAGACTAGTAACTTTTATCAGAGTTTCTCCTTCTTCTTCCTCCTCCTCCTACCCCACCCCCTTTTTTTTGTCTGTTCACTGCCAGCTAAGGGCCACTGATACATGCGGGACCGTTCAAGCCCTGGTGAGAAAACATTCCAAGGTAAGCTCAGGTGGAGTCCCCTTGCAGAGAGGAGATAAGAATAATGGTAGGCAAGTGCCAACGAGTGGAGAGCCATCCCTCACAGAGAGGGATGATGCCTGGGAACACAATTCAGTAGCAACAGAGGGATGAGCGCAGGGTGTGAGTACCAGCGGATCACATCAGAAACAGAGGTGGGACAGCAGAGTTGCAAACAAACCAAAGGTTGAGTGCAGCCATGGGCAGCTTGGATGGACTCAGGAGGAAGGACCTGGGGTATGAGCTGAAAAGACGTGACTGAACTGAAGGCAGGAAGTTCTGACCTAGAAGCCAGCCAGATTCCATCACCTCCTTCATTCATTCCTAAGTGACCCTTACTTAGGATCACTCACAGCAGAAGTCGTTTCACAGCCCCAGGATGCTGGAGGTCTTACTCTCATGATGCGGTTGTCCTCATCTCTTACCATGCTCCCTGACAGACTTAATTATTTGAAATGAAATAACAAGAAAACATCTCCAGAGGTTTCTCAATCAATGCTCTGCCTCTAGACAGAATAAATGAACAAACTACCCAGGACACAGATTAAAAGCTTAGTTAGATGACCATGCCCTAAGTAAATTTGTAAATGGAGTGAAAGCTACCTTTCTACCTACAATTGTAGTACCCTTCACTGTGTGAAGTTAATGGGCCATCTTTTCCTCATGTCTAACATTTATTTCAAGCTGTCTGCACTTGTTTTATTAGTCTGCCCCCTCAGTGAAGTATCAGGTGGAAAAGACTATAATAAATGAACTCATTCTAAGTAGTCAAGGACTAAAAAAATGGTTTAATGCTAATCAATTGTAACCATTATTAAAGATTTATCCAGAGGATGAAAGTGAGATGGAGGAGGAAGAATGGTTGCCATATACCAAGGACGCTAAATAAGCCAATTAAAGAAAGGTACAAGAAATTGATTATTTTTATTTTCTAATTTTTTTAGAGTTTATTTATTTATTTTAAGAGAGAGGGAGAGCATGCAAGCAGGGGAGAGAGAAAGTGAGAAAGAATCCCAAGCAGGCTCCATGCTATCAGCACAGAGTCTGACATGGGGCTCCATCCCACATCTGTGAGATCATGACCTGAGCCAAAATCAAGAGTCAGACACTTAACTGATTGAGCCACCCAGGCACCCCTGATTATTTTTTATTGACAGATACATAAGAAAAGTACGCTTATAATCATACAGGTCAATGAAATTTTCAAATTTCATGTACTCAGCACCTAGATCAAGAAATTGAGCATGATAAGCACCTCCCCTCATGCTCTGCCCTGTTACTCCTGCCCCCAGGGACAGATACTTTCTGGACTTCCAACACCATTGATGAATTTTGCCTGCTTTTGTACTTTATGTAAATGGAATCATAGAGTGTATTCTTTGGTGTCTGGCTTCTTGTGCTTAACATTACATTGTGAGATTCATTCATAATGTTTCCTGTACTTGCAATTCTTCATTATCGTTGCTGTATAGTATAAGAAGTTGTCTTATAAATGTCAATATTTGACCCTCAGGACTGAAGCCTAAGCACACTTAAAGGGGAAAAATATAAACTCATCCCCAGAGTAAAATTAACTCCCTTGGAGGAAATCATTTTTATTTTGTTCATTGAGCACTGAGCTCATAATGCATTCTCCTAGACTTTCTTATTTAATTTGAAATTTACATCTGAGCTACTCTTAACATCAGGATACAGACAAATAACTTCAAGTCACAACCCTTTCTCACTACGAGAGAAATGAAGCCAAGCTGTTCTCTTGCTCCAATTTTATTTCTTTTCTCACAAGTAACTCCGCTTGAAGATACACCAAGAACAGCTGCCAACAACCCATCCTCTGGGACACTCATCCAGCTCATCCAGTCAGTTAGTTGTTGGCATGCGTTCATAGGTTGCAAATATCAGAAAGTGCTTGTGATCATTATTGAGGCAATTCTAAGCCTTGCAAACACACACACACACACACACACACACACACACACACACACACACAACAAAGGCCTGGGCTACTATGCTCTCCAATTCCCGAGCGTGTGCTTCACCCATGCCATCAGCTCACCTCTCCTTAATAACTCGCCCCACATCAGATGCCTGGGGCATAGTGAATATGAGGAATAGTGGTGGTACACCAAGAGATGCCCAGTTCTCACTGGAGAGCAAAGCAACTCTACTTTTTACTAGGACAGCAGGAACTGTAAAAAGCAGTAAAAAGCAGTAAAAATGAGACACGTAGAAGTTGGCGTCAGTTTGAATTTAGTTGTCATGCCATGTCTGGCAGGAAATGGTCATGGCCAGCCTATGAAAATTTCTAATTACTCAGTATCTTGAAAACCCGAGATTTCAAAACAGCAGAACATTTTGATACTTACAGCTATACGTATGGTTCAGTAAAACAGCCTGTAAAGCCCTCAAAGGTCTTCTAAATTGGTGGGAGAATAGAACATTTTCATTTGGAATAGGTATAGTGCCCTTTGCCCATATTGAGAGGCTGTGTGGGGCAGTAGGAAGAATACCATATTCCAAGTCACATGTGAGAGTCGGTAAGCCTTACTGGCTGTGAGACTGGTGTCCTTTGAGAACTTCCAGGCCCTAGGTGTCTTCTCTTTGGAGGCTGATCCCATATAATTTCCCAGCCAAAGGACTTTTTAACCTAACTTTTATAAATTGTTCTTACTGTCCAATGTAATTGTTTTTAACATTGGTAATTTGAGTATAAAGGAAAGTGCTTGGGATTTGGGGATCTGGGCTTTTAGGGATCTTTGGGAGGATTTACTTCCTAGAGTATATTTGGAAAAATATTATCTGAGAATTGACCCATTCTCAATAAGCTGGTTTTCTATTCTCAGGCAAAAAAAAAAAAAAATTAGGCAGTAGCAAGAAGTAATGCCAGACAGTGCACCTTGTGTCCACTAACGGATTTGGTCATTTGAACATTTTAAATGCTTTTTGTTTTAATTTAAAAGGAATATGTACTCACTGTAACAAGTGACACAATCTAACAATAGATTTTAAAAAATTATGCATCTCCCTCTTCGTTTCCCTCTATCCTTACCTTCTTCCCAGAGAAAACCAATAGTAACAGCCAGCTGAGCCCCTTTATTCCTTTTTTGGTATATATAAAATATAGATACAGAAATTGGATCATACTCTTCACATAATTTTGCAGCTTGGTTTTCTTTCTTGAATTACATTATGGACATCCTTCCAAACCAATAAACAGAGGTAGAATTCATTCTTTTAAATGGCTGCATAAAATTCCAATGTATGGATCTCCTTATTCAATAGTTCTGCTGATGAAAAGTGAGGTTGTTTCCAGTTTTCTTGTTTGTTTGCCAATAAAAGCAATGCTGTAATAAATATTAGTATACATGTCCTTATATACCAGTGCTTTATTTCTATTGGCTAGAAGCCCACTCACTTTGCAAGGTCAGAGCTTAACTACATTACTCATTTTAATAAAGATCGTATTACTTTTTTTTAATACATCCAGACTATTTCTTATATGACAAGGTAGGGATTATAAATTTTTTTGTCTTCCACATAGGTAGTCACTTTTGCCAGGACCTTATATTAAATAAACCATGCTTTTAATAAGTTGCAGTGCCATTTTTGATACATGGTAAGGTCCCATCAACACCTGGATCTTTTTCTGGTGTTTTTAACTTGTTTCTCTGATCTATTTATCTGATTGGATGCTGATACCAAACAATTTTTTATCGTCATGGCTCTGAAATTAGTTTTAATATCTAGTAAGTATGTCTTATTATTCTTTTGCATAATTTTTCTTGACTATTTCAAGATACTTATTCTGCCATTTGAACTTCATTATTCTCTTTTTTAAAATCCCATTAAGTTTTTGAATGAAATTCCAAATATGTGTGTTGATTTCCAAAGAATTAAAAATTTGGGGCACCTGGGTGGCTCAGTCGACTGAGCATCCGACTCTTGATTTTGGCTCAGGTCACATCCCCAGGGTCATGGGATCAAGCCCTGTGTTGGGCTCCATGCTGAACATGGAGCCTGCTTAAGATTCTCTCTCCTCTCCTCTCCGCCCCCCCCGCCCTCTGCGCCTCTCCCCTGCTCATGCTCTCTCTAAAAATGAAATAAAAAATTTTTACAGTTTTACAGTTTGAAGTCTTCCATATAGAACATTGTATGCCTCTCCATTTATTCAATAAGATTTTTTAGTTTTTTTAAGGGGGGTACAAATCTTATAAAATTATTCCTATGTATTTTAAAATTTTTATTGCCATTATAAATGGAATTTTTTTTCAAAATCTATTTCTAGTTGACTAATACTAATAAAAGGAAAAAATACAGATTTTGTATATTTATCAAATAACAAAACACCTTACCAAAAGCTTTCATCCAATCTGGTATTTTTTTAGTATCGTGGGTTTGCTAAATATCCAGTCATACCATCACCAAATACAGCAATTTCATCTCTTCTAATATTTTTGCTTATTATTTATTTCTCCCATCTTATTTCATTTGCTACTACCTCCAAATCAATGTCATCATTGTGGTAATAGAAGGGAGCCCTATTTTGTCCCTGATTTTAAGCAAAATAACTCCATCATTGGATTGTTTATTATATTTGCTAAAAGAATGTGATAATCTTTACATGCTTAAGTAAATTTTCCTATATTCTTATTTTGCTTGTAGTTTTATCAAGAATGGCTATTAAATCTTATAAAATTATATTACAGTATCTAATGATTTAATAATCCTATGATTTTTCCCCTTTTAGTTTGTTGATTTGAGGAACTATCACGTAGATTTTCTGATATTAAAACACATCTACATTACAGAAATAAATCCTACTTAGTCATGGTGTGTTATTCATCTTATACAGGGCTAGATTCAGTAAACTAAGGGTTTATTTAGACTTTTTGCAACCATATTTATAAGTGAAATCAATACATAATTATCAGATTACATTGGCTTTGTAAAATGAACTAAGGAACTGTCCACTTTTTCTCTATGGCCTGAAATTATTAAATAACATAGACATTTTCATTTTACTTTATAATAACTTGGAAAAGTATTATCAGATATTATTAAGGAGGATACTATCTATCGTTATACAGTTTTTAAATATGACAAGTAGATGTTTGGAAAAGTATGTAAGTTGACTAAAGTCAAGCAACCAGTAAGGGGTAAAGCTAGGAATGGAACATCAGGGTTCTAATACCAGACTTGGATCTTGTACCACCTCATTCCTCCAGGTAAGAGCCTCAAAATTAGACCTAAACAAAGGTTAGCAGAAATCCCATAGCAGGCCCAACAAAAGAAAGCCACCCTTTTGACTCAATAGAGCAGTAATATGCCTTGCAAAGGCTTCTGAGAAGCCACGACCACAGAGCGATCCTTTTGGCATTTGGTCCTTTGAAATGGGATCACCCAGATGGAGCAAATGGACCACTAACAGTGATTCAATATGGCAGATTCACTGAGGCAACCATGTAGGACTGTGCATAACTGTATGATGATAATTCACGTATATATATAGTCCTTTATAATTTACAAAGAGTATATTCAGAAAGGTTAGGTCATTTGTCAAAATGTCTACCATCCCATAACTCCTTAAATCATGTTCCTTGTATGTTTCCTTCACAGCATTTATCATTCTTATTGCAATTATTGTATTTATTTGTGCTATTTGTTCTTTGCCTTCCCATTCCTCCCCAACCACAATTGGAGGTAATATAAAAGCAAAGGCCATATTGTATAACTGTTTTATCCACAGGTCTAAACACTGCGAAAAGACATTTAAAACATATTTGTTATGTGATTGAAAAAATAAATACCATATACCATTTATACCTAATGTGATCCATGTTTAAATCCCATATAGAAAGAATACCAGCTTTCCCTCCAGATATGGTGGTACCACTACATACACACTGAGGAATAACATTGCTGCTGCCTCTCTAAATATAAATTGTGCTATACATCCAAGTCAGGGTTCTCCATATCAATCTTATACAATCACCTTATTTGACAGTGACATTCTTTTTAAAGGCAAATCAGTGTGAACTCTCAATATCCCAAATTAGATCAAGTACACAAGTTCAAATGAGTTGGCCATTAATTACTCACCACCACTGGCCCAAGTTTGAAACCACGAGATCTCATTTTTCATTGGGCTGACATCCTGAAAGGCACCATTTATCAGGAGACCTCCCTTGTATTTTTTTCTTTTTCCTCCATTGTTTCACTGAATTAACCAAAGTAATATTAAATAAGTTGCTAAATACAGATATTAGCTCATTTGTAGCTAATTATTATAGGTAAATGGTGCAGTAAATGAAGTACCCTACACCCTCCCCTGGCCCTTTTTTTTTAAGCTTTTGTGATGTTCTCCAGGTAAATCCCATGCATAATGTAAGAGTGGCAATGTTGTTTGCATAATAAGCTATTTTCTACCACAGAAGCAGAAACATTTTATCGCTATAGAGAAAGCTCAAATTATGAATACATTTTCATATAAGTTGATTTATGTGAAAATTACAAATAAATGCAGAGCTGAGCTGCAAGTGAATTGTTTGTTCCCAGTTCAAGGAGTAGTGTTATTTGAAATTAAAAAAGAAAACAACTCCACCACATCCTGCTAAGAGAAATATTTTTAATGTTATTCAGACTGAAGCACATACTATATGATCCAAGAAGAAAAGCATTACCTGGTCTGGCAGTAGGACCTGAGATTGCAAAAGCTAAGATAAATATGTCCACTGATTTTGGAAGCCATCTTTTCATGGATAAAAATATACAGGACATATGATATATACAGATATAGATCCATGATATATGTATTATTACTTGCACTTGGACTGAAAAGATTCTCAGCAAACTCTAACTACTTCTTTCAATAGTCAAAGGAAGTTGAAGGAGTGAATGGAAGTCCATTATCACCTTGGCACAAGTAAAAGCTAAATGTGTACTGAAGACATGAAAATGGTTTTGTGTAAGCCCCAAAGCTTCTCAGACATCTGCAGGACTCTCAAAGTGGGATGCACATTTTTATTTCTAGGCAAAACATTGGAGGTAGAGAACTTATCTTACTAGAAGCCCCCTTAACTACTACACCAGTACAGTGTTTGGCTTCCAACTAGTTGATCTTTAATAGGGATATAAAGCTGGCCACAAAGCTTTAGCTAACATCTCAGATGTGGAGGAGTTGGGTTTTAGGGAAAAGAGACATCAACATGGCACCCTGGACACGTCTACACAGTAAAATAAATGTGACCTGTTTAACAATTCAGGCAATATATGTCTGTACTTTTCCTAGCCCTTTAAACTTCCCTACTTTATCCTCGTGATGGGTCAGGATCACAGAAGACACCCCAACCAGACGATTGCCCCAGACCTCAGCTCATTTATGCTTTAATTGCTAAGTAATTTCTTACCTTTCAAGTTCTTAGTTCTGATAATGATCTCCGACTTCCTTCATATTTTGTACCCCTTCCTAGCTCCTAAATGGGCTTACTGGACTTTGCTGTCTTATTCAGCTCTTGGCTCTGCATGCGCCCCAGAATCTGACTGATGCTCAAAGCCTTGAGAGAATCCTATTTCCTGCCCCAGCCAAATCCCAGCCCCACCAAACACCACTCCCCCTTCCTATCCTCATCCCCAAACCACAGAGAGGCCACTCAGAACAGTATATATAAGATAGCTAGCCTAAACATGGACCTCAAGAGTCTCATCTTTACTAGCTATTTGTTGTCAAATCACTGACTGGTGAAGAGATGCTGCATATGTAGATGTGACCTCTGTCATTTCTAAACCGTTGATGTGTGTGTGTGTGTGTGTGTGTGTCTGTGTCTGTGTAGTAAGTGTATTCCAGTCAAAGCACAGACAGGCATCATGTAACTTGCTTGGCCTTGTTAGATCAAAGAGACCAAAGCCAGTCCCTTCTCCAAGCCCCAGATTCAGGTATTAAATTACTACCCAAGGATCTCTGTCTGCCACATCTGTTCTGTTTTATTTCGTATCTGCATTTCTGCCTTCTCTTCAATACTATGTTGGGAGACTGGGTCAGATGTGAAAATAAGTAATGTCGGGGAAATGCTATCTTAATTACATTGCCTTGGATTTTCACATTCAATAGGTCAACAGACAGGGAGGAAATACTTGATCTACTATTTCCACACCCTTGAATTTTAGTCTAGTAACTGATACTTGAAACTTAATAGTAAGAAGCCTAGAGAGGATGGTCTGTCCACATCTCTTCCTCATCTACTATCCTCTGACTCTTTCAATATGAATAGCCCAAAAATAAGCATATTTCTTTTTAAATTAGATGAATGGAAGACTCACTCCAACAAACACCACCACAGAGTTTGCGTCCCTTGCCAATTCAGAAAGATAAAAGTAAAAAAAAAAAAAGTCTTTAAGGGACAAATACTTCATGAGCCCATTCATATGAAGTACCTAGAATAGTCACATTCATAGAGGCAGAAATCATAACGGTGGTTGCCAGGGAAAGGAAGGGGGAGAAAACAGGGAATTAGTGTTCAATGGGCACAGAGGTTCATTTTTACATCCATCTGCAGGTAGATAGTGATGATGGTTGTATAATAATCTGAATGTATCTTATGCTACTGAACTATATGCTTAAAATGGTCAGGAAGGTAAATTTATGTTACATGTATTTTACCACATATATACACAAATAAAGGATATTTATTGAGTCACATTTTTTAAAGTAAAAAGGACTTTTAAAATCAGCTTTTCAAATTTTAATAGAACACCTATTGAGTCATTGATTTATCACCTATTATTTGCCTTGCACTCTGCAAGATCATGGGGATAGAGTATTTATTCCAAGAGACAAATACTCTACCCTCATGGAGCTGAGAACTTGTGGGAAGAAATAGATACTAAAAAAATTACAATCTGAGGCACCTGGGTGGCTCAGTCGGTTGAGCATCCAACTTTGGCTCAGGTCGTGATCTCATGGTTTGTGAGTTTGAGCCCCACATCGGGCTCTGTGCTGACAGCTCGAAGCCTGGAGCCTGCTTCGGATTCTGTGTCTCCCTCTCTCTGTGCTCCTCCCCCCTCTAAAAAAATAAATACACATTTTTTTTTAAGTTACAATTTGATGAGGACTTTAAAGCAAAAGATAAAGCTGTGCAGGACGATTTGGCAGACATCACCCTCCTCACCAGGTTGGCAGGATCAGAAATTGAGGGGTAAAGGACAGTTCACTAGGAGAAAAGCTTCTAAATGGATGTTTGGCCCCACATGTGTCAATGTACCATCTCCCCACTAAGGACTCTTGAATTCTGGATTTTCTATAATGCTTGTCACCCAGCAGTGTCCTGGAGACCAGACTCACATGGAAGACAAACATCCTTCTCTTAGTTCAGTCTCAAAGGGATTGGGACCCAGACATTAGGTCAAGGTCAGTGATGCAGGAGACAGCATATTAGTCTACTCCACCACCTTTCCTTTCCAAAGTTCTCATTGGCATTCACTGAAACATGGAATTCTCTAAGGGCAGTAAGGTTCCTTATAAAGCTGGAAGAAGTTCTTAAAAAGCAAAATGGTTAGCTAAAATTTTGTCATTAATAGCTCAATAGTCTGTTACACATTTTACTGTTTCCATATCCCCATGTTTACCAATCATCCAGTTAACCTTATAGTTAAAGCAATTTTCCATCATTCTTGATATCTGCACTATCCCAACAAATAGCACAAGTTTGGAAGCAATATCCCCTGTACCCTTCCTACTTTAAAAACATACACACACACACACACACACACACACACACACACACACACACACTCCCATCTCTACTATATTACAAACTTCACAAAGGCAGGGCCCAGGTCTGTTTCATTGCTTAATGAATACTCTCAGTGGTTCCTATAACATCATAAATGCTCAATAAATAGTTCTTAGGTGAATCCCCTTCTCTGTGCCAGCTTCTGAAATCCTTGTCACATAGTCATGACATAGCCTCTGTCATATATAGACATGAAAAAGCAAGGTTTGGGAGTCAGAGAGACCTAGGTTTAAATCCTGGCTCTGGCTCTCCCATTTATTAAAAATATGAATTTAGGCCAATTATATATATATATATATATTTATTTATCTATTGGTTATTTATTTTTGAGAAAGAGAGTATGCGTATGAGAGAGAGAACATGAGCAGGGGAGGGGCAGAGAGAGGGGGACAGAGGATCCAAAGTGGGCTCTGTGCTGACAGCAGCAAACCCAATGTGGGGCTCAAACTCAGGAACTGTGAGATCATGACCTGAGCTGAAGTCAGACGCTTAACCAAGCCACCCAGATGCTCCTAAGCCAATTATATTAATACTCCAAACAGCAGAGTCCACACCTGTGAAATGAGAATAGTAAGATATTTCTCAGTGATGTTAAAGAATGCAAATAGATGGTGTACATGTGTGGCACATAAAAATACTGTGAAGAGGCACAGGTGATTAGTTCCACTTTACAAAAGAAGATAGTGTGACCCACTGAAATAACTGTCCCTAGGATGTAACTTCATCAATTTCGTATGATTGCTTTTTTTTCTAATGTTTATTTTATTTTTGAGAAGAGCGCAAGCAGGGGAGGGGCAGAGAGAGAGAGGGACAGATGATGCAGGCTCTGTGCTGACAGCAGACAGCCCCATGCCGGGCTTGAGCTCACGGATAGCAAGATCATGACCTGAGCCACCCAGGGGCCCCCATATACTTGCTTTTAAGCAAAGTAAAAAGGGTAAAAAGTGGAATTACTGAGATTGGGGCTGAGTCCCATTTATGAGATCAACACAATGTCTTGCACCTCTGAGAAGGGTCTAAAAATCAAATCATAAAGGACAATATGAAACAAGCCCAGCAGTGCTTCTCAAACCAATGTGCACACGGATATCACCTGGTGACTTTTTGTTAAAATGCAGATTTGGATTCACTGGGGTGGGAACAGAGATTCTACATTTCTAACAAGCTCCCAGATCCTGACAGTTCTCCAGACTCCTGCTATCTACAGACCACACTTGGAGGAGCCAGGGTTTTAAAGCACATGCAAAACATTGAGGATTATCACTCCAAGGGCCATACCATTATAATGATAATATAGAACCATCTCATTTCTGTGCTCCATGCAATGACTTCCCCCAAGTACTGTGATTTTCTCTCCATGTCTTTTAAATGCCACAAAATCATACTTTGACCCTGGCCAAGCTCCTGGTAGGCAATATTTTTAAGCTTAGTGCCATCTTGTTTGTAGTTGCCTTGGCTTTTCCCCTTTTCAATCTGCTGTCAAGTCGGTGAACCAGACTCACATCAAAGTCAATTTGAATTAGTTTGGTACAATTTCAACAGATACTATTTCAAAGGGTTCTGCTAACTTCAAAAATAATATTCATTACCTGGTTGTTGAAGGAAACTGCTCTCAGGATATTGTGCCCTGCCATCCCCTAATTTGGTAATTCTATCAGGAAAAGCAATTAAGTTTGTCTGACATGACTTGTTTTTATAAATCCATGATGCTTACTGCTCTTAATTTAATTCTCCTCTTACCACTTATAATTTCATTCTCATCTGACAGTTCGTATTTTCTCTCTGAGTGATTTTTCCCCCTTTATATTACTAATCATAGAAAATTCCATGAATAACATCAGGCTTTGGGTAGGGGGGAAACTAGAAAATGGTGGGCAGTGTACAGGCTTTCCTCAGGGAGAACAGGAATTTTGTTCCTTATGATTTCCACAGCCCCTTACTGCAGTGCTCGGCACAGAGACAGTGCTCAGTAAATACCATGGTGTATGATGCACCATGCCAGGCAGTGTGAAGGTAAAGGAGACTGTGACCCAGGCCTTTCCCCATGTTTTACATTCGTCAGGAGGCAGACATTTAAAAAAAATTACAAAGTAATCTGGTAGGGGAAGGGAGGAAATGGTATTATGACAAGATTTCCAGTGGAAACTAGACCTTGACATTTTATTTTCAAAGCTGGAAAAACTTCCATCTAAGATGCCATAAGCAGTTTCTGTCCTAGTCCTTGGAGACCTGAATTGCCTTTGACAATGTACACATTACAGTAGCACAAAGGAGAGGGTGGTCAACCATCCTGGAAAACCTGAGCTCAGGAAAGACAAGAGGAAAGAGAAGTCACCTGCTAAGGTTTCAAGGGATGAACAGTGGTTGGAGGAAAAGGAGGTAAGAACCTGTTTCGTACACGGGAGGTGTTCAAAGCCATAAACCTGTGCAGCTATGTGGTATGTTCAGGGAAGGATAGGCATTTGCTCTGGTCAGAGCATAGAGCTCTGTGAGGAAACAGTCAAAGATGGATTCAACTTTACCCAGGAGCCAGATGCTGAAGGACCTT
This sequence comes from Cryptoprocta ferox, assembly GCA_028646485.1. Classification (NCBI taxonomy): domain Eukaryota; kingdom Metazoa; phylum Chordata; class Mammalia; order Carnivora; family Eupleridae; genus Cryptoprocta; species Cryptoprocta ferox. The sequence goes on from CM053567.1 coordinate 158,067,176, forward strand.
GTATGCTGAGCTTAGAAATGTAATTGCAATAGGGAGTCACTAAAGTATTTTTAAGCAGGGAAGTGAGATGATAAGATGTGTGCTATCAAAAAACTTAATAATGACTGAAAGAATTTAAGAGATGGGATTTAATGGGGACAAGACTGGAAGCAGGACAAGAGGTGACAATTGCAATAGCCTAGGTAAATGGTAACAAGGGTTTGAAGCAACTACTACTAGTAGGAAAGGTTACCATAAATGGCATGCTTATGATATGTGGGCACAGAGCCAACACATTGCAAGCATTATTTTACTGAATTCAGAGACCTAGGGCAAGAAAGGGGGTAGGGGGGGGAGTTGAAAGACTATAGGTGGGAGGATCAACAGTGACGTACTGGATGTGGGGAGGTAAAGGAGAGAGGGGAATGTAGAACGATTTCCCTATTTTGTGACTTGTTGATGGCAGTGTCTTTGATCAATTTAGGGAAGATTCGAGGAAGAATATTATTTGAGGAAAATATCATAGGTTTGACTTTTAGTATGTAGAGTTTGAGGTGGTCATGGAACTTTTGTGTAGAAATGGACAGTTGAATAAATGAGTCTGGAACTCAGAGTTTTAGGCAAGAGACATGCTTGGGGATTTCCCCATATATAAATGGAAGTACAAATGGCGGGTGAAGAAGGAAGGCCACACAGATGAAAAAAAAAACAACAAAAAAAAGCAGAAATGGAAAACACCAATATTTAGTGATGGGCAGAGAACAAAGAAAAGGGAGGGAGACTTAGAAGGAATGTTAGTTAGAGAGACAGGCTGAGAACCAGAGAGGATCTTTCAAGATGGCCACAGGAGAAGACAGGTCCAAAAAGGACAGAGTGGTCGACATTGTCAAGGCTGCTCAAGATATATTCTATACATTTATTTGGACATGAGAGGCATTATTTGTTCATCCAATGGGGTTTACCTGCACACGGATCTAATCCCTACTGAAAACTTTCTTGCCTGTTAGAATAAGGCAAAGATGGACGAAAAAGCACCCTCTGAAACCGATGGCAAAAAGGCATTTGAGATTAGTCATCTATTGCAAGTGAGTCACCCCACAATGGTCCAGCAATGTCCTGAGTAGGAGGGCACTGAAGTATGAAAACATGAAACAACCACCTACTATATTGTATGGTGATTTGCCTAGCATGAATTCATGAACCTTAGAGTTGAGTGGGAGCCTTGTGCTTTTCCTTAAGAATAACAATGGGTATTGGAGAAAAAGAATGGGCAATAAGCACATGAAAAGATGATCAACACCATCAATCATTTGGGAAATTCAAACCAAACCACAATGAGATACCACTTCACACCCACTAGAATAGCTGTTATTAAAAAACAAAAACAAAAACCAGAAACTAAGAAGTATTGGTGAGGATGTGGAGAAACTAGGACCCTAAGCCGTTGCTGGTGAGTATGTAAAATGGTACAACCAGTATGTAAAATGGTACAACCACTGTGGGAAAAAAAATTTCTTCAAGAAATTAAATATGGAATTAACATATGATTCAACAATTCCACTTCTAAGTATATACCAAAATAATTGAAAGCAGGGACTCAAATAGGTTTTCGTATACTCATACTCTTGGTAGCATTATTGACCATAGCCAAAAGCAACCAACTGACGAATGAACAGTAAAGAAACTGTGGTATATACGTACAATGGAATATTATTCAGCCTTATAAAGGAAGGACATGCTAGCATATGCTACAACATAGATGAACCTTGAAAACATTATGCTAAATGAAATAAGTCAGTCACAAAAGGACAAATATTGTATAATTCCACTTACACCAGGCTCCAGGTGTAGCCAAATTCAGACAGAGAAAATGGAATGGTGTTTGCCAGCAGCCTGGGGCCAGGGAGAATGGGGAGTTCTTATTTAGTGGGTACTGAGTTTCTGTTTGGGAAGATGAAAAGGTTCTAGAGATGAATGGTGGTGGTGGCTGAACAATGTATTTCCTGCCAGAGAACTGTATATTAAAAAATGGTTAAAATAGTAAATTTTATGTTATGTATATTTTGTCACAATACAACAATGTGACAAATGAGTATTGGAGAAGAAAATGGAGGTTATTTTCTTCTAAGATTGCCTGAGAGAGAAAAGGTTCTGATTGTAGAGGGTTGGAGCAGAAGGGTTTTTCAGAAAAGAAACATCCCTAGAAAGAAAAGACCCTTCGTTGTGCCACAGCTAATAACACTAAGAGAAATACTAATACTACCAATACTACTACCATTTGTTGAGTGTTTATTATTGTTTTAGTAATGCTAAGTATTTTATATGTTTTCATTTTCAAAACAAAAATTTAAGTAAAAGTGACTATGCCTAATACGTAGATAAGGAAAGTGGGGCTCAGAGACTTTATGCCAATTGTCAAAGCCACAAGGAATAAGAGGCAGAGTGAGGATTCAAATCCATACGCTCTCACTCACTTCACCATGGTTTGGGACTCTGTACCCAACTATCATGCAAGGCTTCCATTTAGAATATGTTTTAATTTATCCAGAAAACATTAATATTAACATAGGAAATTGTCTTGTTCCTTAAGGTGAGAATAATCTCCACCAAAAACTAACCAATAGGTATTTGTCTTATGCATCTCTTGGTAGACGTAACATAGAGGAGTGGCTGTAATACAGGGTCTGCAGCCAGGCAGCCTGGGTTCCCATCCTGTTTTTGTCCTTCTAGTTGGTTAACTTTAGGTAAGTTACTTAACCTGTTGGAGTCTTAACTTCCTCACCTGAAAACAGGGATGATATGCTAGGATTAAGTGAGTCAACACATGTAAAACTGATAGAATGGTGCCTGGTCACTAGAAAGATTCAATTAGCATTAATGATGTATTTTTTATTATTTTAAACCATTTTGTGCCTCTGGTGCTAATACTGGATCATCCACACCGAGAATCAAATTTGAAAAATCTGGAGGTACCTGAAAAGCTCTGGTGTGTTCTCAGGACCAATCTCCAACCTTCTCTCTGCAGCTCCCCAGTGGTAACCCGGAGGAAAGAATTCAAGCAGAGAATCTACTGTGTGCAAGGACTGTGCCAGAAGTCAAAAAGGTGAAAAAGATTTCATCTGGATCCTTGAGGAGACCCTACTGAGCCAGAGAGATGGACATAAACAAAAAACTGAGATACAATATGCTACAGGGTAAGAGAGTGCTTCAACTACCATGGAGACAGATATAGAAATAATAAAGATGCCTGGGTTCTTACTGCTTCTTTTAAAATATCTCATTAGTTTATAGGTTCTCAGAGTACAAAGTCACCTCCAATGTCACCAATGGAGTCCAACCTTTATTTTGTGGAAGCCCCCTGGGCTGGATAGTTAAGAAACTATCTCACAACTCAATCTTTTGCTTTCTTCTCTCGCATGGATGTGGATTTGCACATTTGGAATTCAAAGAAAGGAAAGTACCTTTAAAAAGAGGAGGGGTTAAGAGTATACTTGTCTTGATGAGCACTGAGTAATACATGGAGCTGTTGAATTGCTATACTGTACACCTGAAACTACTATAATACTGCATGTTAACTACACTGTAATTATAATACATACATACATACACGCATACATACTTCATCAAGAAAAAAACGCAGAAATTCAAAGTTATTATTTCACAGAGGACAACTTCAGGATATATATCAGGAAGTATATCTTTTGTCAGTGGTTTGAGAAGGAATCTCTACTACTTGCTTTTTTTCCCAGAGAGAAGAATGCCTAGGCTCTCCTCCAGGGCAGATAAGTTCCAAGTGGCTACAGAGCATGATAATCCCTTAAAATCATAAATATGGGCCACTGACACATACACAAATGCTCATAGCAGCATTATTCATGAGAGGCAAACACTGGAAGCAATCCAAATATCCAAGTAATAATAGAATGATAAATGAAATGTGGTATATTCATACACTGAAATATTACAGAATAATGAAAAAGAACTATGGATACACTCAACAACAGAGAATAACCTCACAGACACAGTGCTGAATAACATTGGCCAAACATGAAAGAATATATATTGAATAAGTCTATTTATAAAGTCCAAAAACAGGTAAAACTAATCTATGTATTAGAAGTAAGGGCAGTGGTTACCTCTGGACAAAGAGGAGAGGACGTGGTTGGTAAGTGGAAGTAAGAATCTTCTAGGTTCTTGATAACATTCTATTTCTTGACTTCTGTGTTTATTTTATAACAATTCATTAAGGTGTACATTTATGATTGGTATACTTTTCTTTATACATATTTCAATATAACTGGCTTATTTAAAAAGAGGAAGAGGGGGCACCTGGGTGGCTCAGTGGGTTGAGTGTCTGACTTTGGCTCAGGTCATGATCTCGTTGTTTGTGGGTTTGAGCCCCACGTCAGGTTCTGGGCTGACAGCTCAGAGCCTGAAGCCTGCTTCGGATTCTGTGTCTCCCTCTCTCTCTGCCCTACCCCTGCTTGTACTTGGTCTGTCTCTCAGAAATAAACATTTTTAAAATATGTAAATAATAAAAAGAGGAAGAGAAATTGCAAAAAGAAAAATCCTAACCTAAAGCAAAGTAAAAGTGTACAACTAGATTAGGTTACTTGCCTTCTCACTTAAAATGACCACCATTGCCTATAGGAACATGTCCAAGCTCTGTGTCATGGACTATCAGAAATTTCTTTAAGTTCACAAAGAGTAACATGCCTTCTCCTTATTTAACTAGCATTTGTACTCACCCTCCCTTACCAAAGCAAGGAGACATGCCACCATTTATGTGGCAGAGTTTTGTCACCTCCCAGGCAGCTGATCTCCCTATATTCAACCAGGGTTTTGCCTTTGACTCACACAAAAATTACTTTTGTGGCCAGGGGAGCAGGCTTTTTTGCAGACAAGTTTAGCCACTTAAAGGTTAAAATATTCAAGAAATTTAATACAAGATGGCATGACGTAGATACCAGGGATGAGACGCAGAAGCCCCGTATCCATGTCTCCAGAGGTGAAGATCCCTGGAGATCCTCTTTGCTGATTAGATTGCTCCTGGGGTTCAGGTCTGGGTGTCATGCTGTGAAAGGGATAGAAATCAATCAGACATGACGTCAGGGAAAGATTATCATGATGAAAGAACTCGAACGCACATCAGGGAAGGAATGGCTGAAAGATCTTCCCAGTCCTCGTGCCTCAGCATTGCGGTGTGCTCTGAGTTCTTTAAAGCTGCGTCCGGAGCTGGATCACTCAGCTCATGAGCAGGACCTGGACAGCTGAAGACCCATGCCAGCCAGCTCTGGCCCAGGCAGCCCTGGTAGGTGCTGTGCAAGTACTGTCCAAGCGTAGTGGGGTCTGTGGATGCTTTCACGGTCTCCCAGGAGGAAGACATGAAAAGTGACACTTGGCACTCGCTACTCAGCCTGGATACACTGAGCATAAACAAGAAGATCTACCACCTCTACATCTACCTTGGCAGCCAGAGGCAGAGCATGGCTCCCCATCCTGAAAGTGGGGTGGAGATGCTGTTGCTGAAGTAGTCCCTATTCCAGGTGCCCAAGGAGCACTGTTACCCTAAGTGCTGCCAGTTGGAGGTGGGGGGGGTAGAGAAGTGCTCCAGCAGGTGTGACCACTGTGCTGTCCAGAAGCTCTTTCTTCACATATAACAACTACTTCCCTCTGTGTGTAGCTGATGTAGCCCTCCAGGAAGTCTCCGTACTGCTGAGTGTCTGCTCTAACAATGCACATGCATTCTGCAGAACGAAGCTTCAGCACATTTTGAAATACTTAACATGAAAAAGTTCAATTGGATTAGAAGTCCTTTCTCACCAACGTTAGAAATTTCAACACTGTATCTGTCAATGAAAGTAAAGAAAGAGCTATTAGAGCCTATAATTATAATTTCAACTACTGTGTGTCTTTTATACAGTCTTTTATAGGTTGGAAAAAATGGTATTAAATTTTTAATCACAGCTTCCTGTCCATCACAACTATTGAGAATTTGAAGAATTCATCATTAACAAGTCTTGATCAGGAATTATAAGTATCCATTTCAAACATAAAACCTGATACTAAAGGTTATGTTCATGGAATCAAACTAAGTTTTCATTTTCAAACCTTTGAAAAGATTTTATTTAGAAGCTTTCTACAATTTCAATATTTAATATGCTCCCTATTTTATATTTTATTTTCTTGTCATAATTATATACTATAAAGAAAAAATGTAATGAATTTTTCACCAATCTCCAGACAGACATCCCTAATTCCCCTCGGGTTCACCCTAGGGTACTCTGCAAATATCATCTTCAGTATCTGCCTTGGATTTCAAAAGGTTGGGAAACATTGGTAGAAAAAAAGGTTAATATACAGAAACATTGGTAGAAAAAAAGTTAATGGAGAACGAAATTGGAAGAACTGCTATGGGGGCCAGAAATTCAGTTGTTCTGAGTGTCCCCAAAGGGGTAGACTTGGTTCTCAAGTGAAGGTTCCAGAGAGATGGGCTTTCAGTCAAATCCCAGGAATCAGTTCTGCCCACAGAGAGAGACCAGGAAAGTTCTGACAGAGTCTGCCTGACCACCTGGCAGAAGGTTACAGATGGAGATTAAAATTTCAGAGCATGACTGACCTAGGGAACCTGTACAACCTCTTCTGATCTTTATATTCTATGACTCCATGCCAGCCAGTTCAAGAAGACTTCCAGCCTCTCCCTCCCTGGCATTTCTTAAATTCTTGGTATGGAAAGACATGAAATCATCAAGGAATATAAATAAAAAGCCATTGGCATGCCAGGTCTGGCATAAAGATGTTGAAATTAAGATCAATATGATGGGGCGCCTGGGTGGTTCAGTTGGTTGAGCATCAGATTCTTGGTTTCAGCTCAGGTCTTATGGTGGTTCATTAGATTAAGCCTGGAGTCGGTGCTGACACCACAGAGCCTGCTTGGGATTCTCTCTCTCCTTCTCTCTCTCTCTCTCTCTGCCCCTTCCCCACTCATGCTCGCTCTCAATCTCTCTCAAAATAAATAAACTAAAAAACAATTTTGAGGGGCGCCTGGGGGGCTTAGCCAGTTAAGCTTCCGACTTTGGCCCCAGTCATGATCTCATGGCTTGTGAGTTCAAGCCCCGCACCTGGCTCTGTGCTGACAGCTCAGAGCCTGGAGCCTGCTTCAGATTCTGTGTCTCCCTCTCTCTCTGCCCCTCCCCTGCTTTCACTCTGTCTCAAAAATAAATTAACATTTAAAAAAAATTTTTTTAAAGATCAGTATGATGCACACAGAAGTATCTCTGTGTCTACTATGTTTAACCTTGAGAAGACATATGGAGACACAGACATTGACCACAACCCAGGATTCTAGCCTTTATTAAACCACCCACTAACTACTAGAAAGTCAATTTCCTTCTAATTTAATTTTCTTATCAATACAAACAATGGGGATGAGATGGAGAAGTTTAATTGATTTCTAAGGGTCTTCTCAGCTGTAAATTTTTATCTAAGATTGTAGATATAACTTATCTTGGTTTAACTGTTCTTATATATACAATGAATATAGAAGGACCTCTCTCACACAGGGTAGTTCAATTCAACATTTACTAAATAAACATACACGCTATGTCAGGCTCTGTGCTGAACACATACCAAACTTCAATAGAAAGGAGAGACTACAAAAAGGCAAGTTAAAAGCCAGCATACCCAATGAGGCCCTTAAAAGACCTTAAGGCACTGAAATAACTCAGATTATATGAAAAATGAGGATGTGGAGGAACAAAACCAAGATGGTGGCCATCGGGGGAAATGAAATAAGTTCTCCCACCAATTGTGTCCCCTATAGCAACAGAGCAACCATGGTGTGTGCCTTGAACAAAAGACAGTCCATAGCTACTTTAGGACCTAGGGCTTCTTGAGAGGGACAGGAAATAGAAGACTGGAGATTGAGCAGTATAAACATGGGTGGCACCAGCAGGAGAGGCACCAGCTGGTTTACCTGAGACAAAATGGAGACAAATTCCTGAAAAGTTACTGATGGAGTTCTATGAAGCCAGAAGGTTCTATAAAGAGCACATGTGCTCATCAAAACCTTATTAGCCTGCTTGGGAAAGAGAATATACCTACAACAGCTGTGGATGAGTTTTGCAGACTGAAGTTATCCAAGAATTCCACCCATGCAAATGCAAGCCACCCATGTTAACATTACATGGTGTCTTCCGTTCATTTATCAACTTAATGCCATTATGCAACATAATTTTGCCACAACAGCATTTGTTCCATATGCCAGATAGTTCCAGAAATGCTGGGAAAGGGAGATTTTCCACGTGGCAGCGTTATTTGAAACAAATTACTTCGGAGAATTCACGAACAATTAAATGGAAAGAGGAGAAGCTTCATAAAATGAATAAGATCCAGTTCCTGCAGTCATGGAATTCCAAAGCTAACTGGGTGCACAGACGTGCGTTCGACCATCAGTGTGCAAACACTGTGAGAACAGGACTGGATAGCAAGTGTTAACAGTGCCATAACCCACAAATCACAAAGTACATCACATAGAAGGTGAATTAGTATGAAGGGTAGCAGTAGTGGTATTGTCATAGAGCAGCTCCTCATTTAGACCAACTTCCCTATAATAAAATGGCATAATGTTTCTCTCTGATCATTTGAGTAGCATCTAAACAATGTCTGTTTCTAAAAATCATTATTCTAGGCAAGGCTATGTTTGTCACTCAGCTGCGCCGTGTCATTTTAACCAAGCATTCTAACACCACTTCAATCCGTTATATAATCCCCAGTTTTCCCCCCATTTTGAATGTCTTTGTTGTTTATTGCTCTGCTCTCACACAGAACTTGTCTGAAAGGTCTGGGTGCTTTCAATTGGGCCTTATCAGAGATCCTGGTTATTGGAACTCTCTGTATTTTACAGCCTCCATCTCATTAATGCCAGCACTAATTTGTGGTCCAATCCAATACCACCCCCATAAGATCTGCATGAATACACACTGGATTTCAATCTGCCACTCAACAAGCATGAAGTCCTTTATGTTCATTATTAGCCAATCAAACGGCTCCAGTTCCTTTTCTCTGCATTTTTTTTTCCATAGTGAAATCATTTTGTTATTATCCCAAAGCAGTTGCTTGGTAGGAAATATTAGAAAAAAACAATGACAACAGTTAACAGCCCTTCCTCCTCTTCCTTTTCTCCAGCAAATGCAACTGTTTTAACCTGTGACTGAAACCTTCAACTGCAACTCCAGTTCCAATTGAGTCGCCAATTTGTTTGTGAAAATCCTCCTTCCCTAAAATAGCTCTTACCCTGAGATACCTTCCAGTATATTATAAAATGGGCCTATTTTTTACCCTCCGAGAAGCAGAAGGACTGTTGAGATGAAAACTAATCCGTGCTCCAACAGAGAATTAAACCAGGTTGCCAGACCCAAGTGGACGGATGGGTTCAGTGCCACGTGTGCCAGGGTGACCTCGTTCCAAGACCCACCATCTTCCTTTCCTGAAAACTGGAGCCTGGGGTCATTCTCATGGAATGTTCCTTCATTCAATTTACATGGTTAAATGATCTCCCTTTCACATCATTTCAACCCCATGCATCATTACCAAAAGTACTCCATTCTGCTCTAATGTTCTGCATTTCTTGTTCCAACAAATGCCTTGTCCTTCAAGTTCCTCATGTAATTTTCTGTTCTGCAACAAATTACACTTGCAGAATGGGTTCAAGAAGGTTTGGCTATTCGTATTTTGAGATAAATTAAAACCAGGGTGAAAGTTAGTAAATAAAGGGAAACAATATGCAGCAGAGTGTCTAGTTCAGCAGAAAGACTGAGCAAATTTCCAAAAGGGTCATTTTTTTTCTTTCCTTTTTAATGATCAAAGGCAGAAAATCTCAAAAGTGAGTCTTTTCTCACACAATAAGGATCTGAGAACTATTTTTTTTCACCTCCCACTGAGACCTGGATTCGCAGGCTGTGTTCCCCAGGAAGCAGAATCTGAGATGCTGATTTGGGTACAGAGGTGGATTTGGGAGCGCCCTTGGTTCAATGCCCATGGGAGAAAGGGAAGGGGGCAGGATTGGGCAGAGGGAGAAGCTGGGCTATGGAGCAGGCACGACAAGGTCTCAGCCAACCACACAGGGAAGTCTGGAGCAAGAATGGCCCTTGCGAGTTCTCCCCAATCAGAAGAGGGGAAGGGGCTTTCATATTTTGGCACCATGAGGCCACCCCCAGTGGGGGTGTGACCTTGGGCTCCATCAGGTGGCAATTCCCAAAGACAGACATTAGCCAACAACCTTTTCAGTAGCTAGAGGACTGAGCCCTTTAATCTTCAAGCGGGGGTCTGGGCAATGCATCACAGCCTCCAAAGAAGGGTAAGCCCTTATAATATGAAATTTCTGATTAACCACCTTAAGCTGAAACAGGTTCCATAAGAAGATGTTTTGCCAAAGCTATTTTTTTAAGTTTACTTACTTATTTTGAGACAGAGAGAGAGCGAGGGAGAGAGAGAGACAATCCCAAGCAGGCTCCACACTGTCAGCATAGAGCCTGATGCGGGGCTCAAACTCATGGAACTGTGAGATCATGACTTGAGCCAAGTTAAGTTCAACGAACTAAGCCACCCAGGTGCCCCCAAAACTATTTTTTTTTTAATGTTTATTTATTTTTGAGAGCGAGAGCACGAGCGGGGAGGGAGCAGAGAAAGGGGCTAGGGGAGAGAGGAACCCAAGCAGGCTCTGCGCTGACAGCACCAAGCCTAACATGGGGCTCAAACTCACGAACCATGAGATCATGACCTGAACCAAAGTCAGTCGCTCAACTGACTGAGCCACCCAGCACCCCATCGCCAAAGCTATTTAAATCCTGATTTGATGGCTGGCACCAACAACTACTCAACAGTCTGATCCTTATGGGTTCAAACATGTATATACACTAAAGATGTTGTGGTCCATCATGGCCACGAAGGAAAATCCTAAACTCCTCTCCTCCCATGGACACACCAAATCTACAACTACATGTGGCACAATTCCCTCTGGAAAAAACAAAACAAAACCCAAAACTAGCTGAGAGACTCCTACACATTCAGCAAATGAGAAGAAACCCACATCCAAGAAGGGAGGAGAAGTGAAGACAGTCTCACCATAAACCACACCCTGGGGTGACAACTCACAGTGGTGAGGGAGCCCAAAATACTGAGTTTCTCTCTGGGGAGCCAAAGGTGTGAACCCAATACTGGGAACACCAAATCTTTTATTTTTATATTTTTTTAAATTTATTTCTGAGAGAGACGGGCAGAGACAGAGCATGAGCAGGGGAGGGGCAGAGAGAGAAGAAGACAGAATCCAAAGCAGGCTCCAGGCTCTGAGTTATCAGCACAGAGCCAGATGTGGGACTTGAACTCACAAGCTGTGAGATCATGCCCTAAGCCAAAGTTGGACGCTCAACTGACTGAGCCACTCAGGTGCCCCATGGGAATACCAAATCTTAAGACCTGCGCCTGAAGGATGAGCCCCTAAAACACTGTGCTTTGAAAGTCAACACGGCTCACGTCCATGAGACCCATAAGGCTTCACTGCAAACTGAGAAATATTTCTAAAGGATTTACCCTCACGAGGGTCCAGATTAAAAAGTGCCCAGACTTTCTTTAAAAGAAGGTGTGTCTGCTTGTCTGAAAACAGTGGCCTGAGAGGCAGGTATCTAATTTAACATACGGCAGGGGGCCTGCTGAAATTCTCTCCATATGGCCACTGGTGGTGCCATCTTCCCACTTTCTTTCCCTTATCCAGCTCGCCAGCATCAACGGAAAGGGGCTCACAAGCTGCCTCTGGCACCCTGATTATTGCGGCTGCCTAGATCTTGCGGCTCAGGTGGCAATGGAACTTACATCTACAGACCCCATAGGCCTGTAACCAATGGAGAAAGAATTCTCAACCAGCGACGACCCCAAGGCACAGCCAGAGGAGGCTGGCCTTTCTGTGAAAGAATTAGCAGCAGTGCACACTCTGAAAAGTTCAAGTCTGGAAGTTAAACTGGAACACCAATCATCTGAAGCATTTGGAACTGGTCCCACATGAGCATCCTGTGCGAGGAGGGTCCTGTGCTACAAGATTCTGACCTACCACTTCTTCCCAACCACTCTGTCCACCAAGGATGGCTTCTGTGGCTTGATCCCTAAGTGGTCTTCTAGGAAGGCCATCAATGTTGACTGATGCCCACTATGAGACAAACAGAATCCTGCCTCTGAAACAATGTCTTATCTGTACCCTACAAGTGATAGAATACCCAAAAATACAAAAAGGCTACATATGCTAGCATTCAGACTGAAGACTGGAGCCAGTCGTGCATGTGTGTCATAATTAACACCACCCGTCATGGGCAAAAAAGATGCAATAAAATCTCTGAAGTAAAGGGATTCCAAAAAATACAATCATAAGGAAATCCAACTTACCTTGTCACTTACTGACCTGTGCATGCAGAACTGTGGTCCCAGTTCTCAATCTCTGATTGTAAAGAAGGAATTCATTAAAGATAATCTAGTTAAGCTGCTGAATCCCAGATATATCTTGCCACTAGACATTCAGAGTAGAATCTTAAATTTCATTAAGATTTGGTCACAGCATCTCCCAGGAGGTGTAGATGAAAGCGTAGTGAAAGAAGTGTAGCTTGACCTTCTTAAGAAAGGTGTTCAGTTTCCTCCCTCAGATGCAGAGGATGAAACAGTAAGAAAGAGACGGCTCGGATCTCATTGAATCCTACTGCACTAGCCCTTCTTTCTGTAATTGTTCTCAAGAGTTCTACTATTACACTGGTCCCACAACAGACTGGACAATTGCACAGTGAATTAGACATGGTGAAAATGAATGTGAGGGTGCCGTCCACCATACTGATGCATACTCACCGTGTTCCTGGGTCTGAAAATCTTGAAGACATAGAGCTACTGCAGAAACTTTATATAATAAAGATGGGTTGGGAGACACAGGACAGGATCATGGATGTGCTTGTGGTAGGAGAGAATGAAAACGTAACTGTTGAGCTAATTCATGTGAATGAGGATTTAAATAATGCTATCCTTGGATATGAGAGGTTTACTCAAAAACGACAAAGACTTTGGGACCAAATAAGAACCAGAGGAAAGATGCCAATACCACCAGTGAAACTTAAGCCCCATCCTGCGATCTCCTTGACCGAAGTCCCAGCCCCCCAATGCATGGGGCCACTCTGGGAGAGCTCAGCCACTCTGGGACATGAATGCTCAGCTTTCAGACTTACATTTCAGCTCTCCAAGTCCTGTTGTAACAACTTGAAACCTAGTCTTCATCCACAAGTGGATTTGCTAGCCTTGGTGAATACAGAAACATCCCTGTTTACCCAAAGGACTAGCCAAAATCTCCCCACAAGTCCTATATATGAGAGTTTTCTGGAACATTCAAATGCAGTGTTGCTATAGCTGGCTAGTCTACAGACAATTCCAACAACACCATCAAGCCAGAAACTGTCATCCCTGCCCAGCAATCACTCAGCAATGATAAAGAATGACCTCCAGTCACCCAATTACTAGGAGATAATGGAGTTTGACTCCTTAGCTCTTGCTGTCACTACAGAAGCTAGGTATGAAAACACTGATGCTCATCACCACAAAGGAGCTCAAAGCCAATAGTCACTGTTGAGGTCAAAGTGGATGACTGGCCCATTAACGACATCAGAGGTGCCAATTCTCTAAGAGGTAGAGCCTGGGCAGCTCTGAAGCTCAGAAAACAAGACCTACCCATGAATGAAAACCATGGTGGAACACTCTCCTCTGCAATAATGAAGTTTAACAGAAGAGTAACAGTTCCAGAGTACCACTAATGGTTCCTGACCACAGCACAAGCTATATCTCAAAAGAACTTGGTTTAACATATACTCACTTAAAACTTCAACAGAGGAACACCTGGGTGGTTCAGCTGGTTAAGTGTTGGACTTGATTTTGGCTCAGGTCATGATCTCATGGTTTGTCAGCTTGAGCCCCACGTCAAGCCCTGTGTCGAGCTCCACGCTAACAGCACAGAGCCTGTTTGGAATTCTCTCTCTCCTTCTCCCTGCATGTTCTCTCAAAAAAATAAACTTAAATATTTCAGCAGAAGAAAAATTCATCATACTAATGCCAACCAATTTAGTTACAGCATCTTATGGTTCACAGGTCTTCCTACCTTTGGAAGAGAAATCATCACACAGCTGTGAGAAGGGTAGATGAAGATTCTTTTATTACAAAATAATAAGACTATTGAATACTTTCATTTAACCAACGTTGAATGTAAAAGTCAATTTGTACTTCTTTATAAATAATACTCTTATTTAGAATTATGACTTGTAAAAGCCTTCATGATTGCAGTTTAATTATATTTCAGGTACCCTGAAGAGGTCACTGGGCTCTGTATCAGGTTGCTTTTGATTCTTTATGATTCTCTTCTTTCCTTTATAATGCTAAAAGTTCCTTTTTTCCCCTTTTAGCTGCAATTTAATATTTCTATTTGGAATGAAGACTATTGAGAAACATTCAAGATAAATTGTGTATTTGTTTATGTCTCAAATTACTGTAACAAATAAATTACTATTAAAACCAAAAAACGTATATTCATCCCGTGTTCATGAAATACAAACCTCTATTCCTTCTGGTATAGAAGAAAGTGAAGAACTGGGTTTGCGTCTCAGTTCAGTTACCTCTGTGCCTTACAGTGACACTTGAACTTCCCAAGATTCTGCTTCTTCACCATAAAACAAAGATAACGGTATTTACTACATCTTCCTCAAAGGGTTACTGAAAGAGGCAATGGAAGTGAATGCACTTTATAAACCACAAACTGCCATACAGATAGAGCCTCTAATATTTGGCACAAAGTAAGTGCTCAAAAGATATATGTTGAAGGGCGCCTGGGTGGCTCAGTCGGTTGGGCGTCCGACTTCAGTTCAGGTCATGATCTTGTGGTCCGTGAGTTTGAGCTCCACATCGGGCTCTGTGCCGACAGCTCAGAGCCTGGAGCCTGCTTCGGATTCTGTGTCTCCCTCTCTCTCTCTGCCCCTCCCCCACTCACGCTCTGTCTCTCTCACTCTTAAAAGTGAATAAATGTTAAAAAAATTTTTTTAAAAAGATATGTGTTGAATGGATAAAGGACTAGGATTCTAATTCCCTCACATTCCAGAGAGAGCTTATGGCTGGGTCTCAGTCTCGAAGTGCGTGTAAGAAATAGGAGGATTTAGCGTGAAGTGGAGGCACACGTTTTGCTGTGACAAACAGCAGCAAAAAGACAAGAATTCTCTCTTCCCAGAGGTTATACCAGGAGAGGTCTCCAGAAGCAACTGCTATCATTGCCTGGTTGAGTCTAAAAAAAAAAAAAATAGCTCTTTATCAATGATGCCTCGACAGACATTATTTTTATAACGTGCTCCGATGTCCGAGCAGAAGCTATTAAACAAGCTGTCCCTGCAGGCCCACTTGTTTTCAGGTATCTCCAAAACGTTCTTAGAGGATGCGGGTCTGTAGGCTCTGCCCCAGAGATCTAAAATCCCCAAAGCTCTGAAAAGCAAGTTCCTTCCCTAACCCGCTCGGTGGTAAAACCTGACCTGAACTGATAAGCGGTTGTTTATGATTTGTATTTACTCCTCTAAGTGCATTTCACTTGGTAGAAATAACGACCACGTTTGATTATCGGGTGCTACCCAGACCCCGCTGGTGGTGTTATACAGCATGCAGTGTGTGCCCCCTGAGCCTATGCTCAGATATGGGACTACAATAGATCTCTAAGATTTTTTAAGAAGCTTCTATGTATCAGAAACTATTCTAAATGCTTTGCATGTATTATCTCAATTAATCTTCATATAATCTTATAAAGTACAGCTGAACATCTGTCCCATTTCACAAACGAGGAAACTGAGGCACACGGAGACTACATAAATTGCCCAAGTCACACAGCAAGTAAGTAATAAAGCTTGGGATTGAAACCAGGCAGGCTGACTCCAGAGTCTGCCTCCTTCCTTGGCAGCAAATGCATCCTGGCAAATACTACAGGAGTCAGCAACAGGCAAAATCAGTTGCCCCTTAGGAGACATATTCAAAATCTGTGGTGCCTGTGGTATTCAGTCATTTCTACTTGTATTAATTAGGATCTTCCAGAGAAACAGGACCAATAGGGTGTGGGTGTGGGGGAGGGAGGCGTGTATATGTGTACATAGAGAAAGAAAGATTTTAAGAAAATGGCTCACGTAATTATGGGGGTTGGCAAATCCGAAATCCCAAAATCTGTAGGGCAGGCTGGCAGACTAGGGAAGAGTTGACTTTGCAGCTTGAGTTGAAGGTAGTCTGGAGGCAAAATTCCCTCTTCCTTATGGGACCTCTGTCGTTTTCTCTTATGGCCTTCAACTGATTGGACAGGTCCCATTACAGAGGGTGATCTGCTTTACTCAAAGTCTACTGACTTAAATGTTAATCACATCTAAAACATACCTTCACATCTAGAGTGATATTTGACCAAATACTTGGGCCTAACCCAGTTGACACATAGTATTAACCATCATGCTGCTCTTAAAATTATCCAGTCTGAACTGGGTCTGTTTATGCTTAACAGGATCATTTTATGAGATTGCAAAATGAGCAATTAAGCAGATACTTCAATATTGCTCCTGAAGAAAGAGATGCTTCTGATCACGGGCCCCCTAGGACCCACCTCTGTGCAGACAGGGTACAGGAATTGATAAGATGTTTTCACTGGAGAAGGCTGCCTCTGCATCTACAGTGTTGCAGTTGTTAGTACTGCTCAGTTCACAGGTGAAAGAATTCCAGCCTGAACCAGATTAATAAGCAAATAGAGGTTTATCAGGATGCTGGGACCAATGAAGATAAACAAAGCCTCTCCCTCCTCCAATGCTTAGAGTCAAGCAATTAGAAGAATTTCCCCAATATCGAACACAGGAAGGGGCAGCTAAGGAATGAAGCAGAGGTTTCTGGACTAGCACAGATCCTAAATAGGGCCTTCAGCCCCATGCCCTCCAGACATCCACCACCAACCACCCCCGGCCCACCAGATGCAGTATCAGGGAGTCAAAAAAGTACTTTATTCCAAATCAGGATAGAAGTGAATTGAGGGTATATATTTATATTTCCCATCTTCCAACTGGCAGAAAACAGAAATGGCCCCTAAGAAAGGATGGATGAAATAGTAGATACCCAGGGGTCCATTTTCTCTGCCAGAAATGAAGGCCTCCAGCCCCTTCAGTGAATCTAGGGTCTTGCATGGGGTGAGGGGTACATAATCTGGAGCACAGAGACCCCAGCACGTGGGAATATAATCCACCTTCACCAGCTGAAGTGAACTCTCATAGAGGACATTTAACAAAATCAGATTCTAGAACAGAAGATGGGTCTTCTGATAAAGATTTCCCACAGCTTCTGCCACGTTTCTGCTCATCCCTAAGGGTACAAGATAGAAAAATAAAAACAGGACGGAAAGAACACTAAATACCCAGCCTTCATATAGCTGAGCGTGGGAAAGGATGAAGTTTCAGACCCAGTGGAAGGGGAATCCTTCCACACAGCATGAAAACAGATCAACCGTTTGGAAAAGCTCCTCAGTAAGGATAAACAAATAGAGGACCAGACACCATCCAAGCACATGACAATAAAAGAGGAGGAAGAAATACCAGGGAAGGACGGGGGAAAAGGAGGAAGGAAAGGAGGGAGAGACGGTCCAGTGGGGGGGCCCAGTCTGTCCTAACCTGCCGCTCACAAGGCAAGACCTGGGCTGGGTCTTCCCATTGCTCTGTCTCCCTTGGCTCCTGCTAGACTTCTGAGCAGGATTCCCTATACTCTTCCCACCTGTGGGTCACCCTTCATCCTCTGATCAACTCCTTTTCTGCCTAAATTAGCCAAAGTTAAATTTTGTTGTTTAAAACCAAGAACCTAAAATGATTCAGATGGTGAGCAATTAATCTGTTTTGGTAGAAAACTAAGATTAAGTAACTAAGGGAATTAGCACTACAAAACAGGTGTAAATGTTATAAACATTGCCAATATACAATAAAATAACAAAAACAAGAAATGTGGGAGGAAAGGAGAAGGAAGTGAGAGTGCTAATTTCCTCAACCTTTCCTAGCAGGGAAATTAATAGATACTAATTAAAAATGGAAACACGTAGTTTTAAAAAACATAATGACTCATAATAATGTTTCTTGTAATCATTTTATAAATCTTAGGGTGATAATTTAGGAAACGCAGGTGAGGAAGCTTACACTGAGAAATAACAGACTTAACCAAAATCTAACAGCTGGTTCATTCAATCAAAAGTTCAACAAATGTGCCTACTAGGTGCCAAGCATGATGCTAAGTGCTAGGCTCATCACGGAGGACAACCCAACAGGGTCCCTCCCTTTAGGGGGCTGACAGTCTAGAGGGAGAGCCAGGCTTAAACAAGTGGATAAAACAAATAAATATGAAATTACAATTGTGATAACTGTGTGAAGGAAAAGAATATACCTGACAGAGGGTGAGCAAGACCCTCGTGACAAGGGGGTAGACATTTAAAAAGAGACTTTAGGGGTAACTCAGTCAGTTAAGGGTCTGACTCTTGATTTCAGCTCAAGTCATGATCTCATGGTTCATGAGTTCAAGCCCTAACTCGGACTCTGCACTGACAGTATGGGGCCTACTTGGGATTCCCTCTCTCTTCCTCTCTCTCTGCCCCGCCCTCCCCAAAATAAATAAAATTTTTAAAAAAAGAGACTTCAAAGTTAGGGGGAAAACAGCCTTACAAAGACTGAATGGAAGGTAATAAAAGACACAGAGTACCACATGTACTAGAACTCCAAGGAAAATGTCTTAGTCTCTTTGGGATACTAAAACAAAAATACCATAGACTGGATGGCTTATAAATAACAGAATCCTATTTCTCACAGTTCTGGAGACTGGGAAGTCCAAGATCAAGGTGCCAGCAGATTCAATGTCTAGTGAGAGCCCATTCACTGATTCAGAAGAAAAGAACTTGGCATGTTGGACAAAACTGAAAGGTGAAGTAAGGAGAAAGGGGCACAGAATGATGGTGATAAAGATGGCAGGAGCTAAACCATGCAGGGCAGGCTTGTGTGGACACAGAATGGTGTCCAGCTTTTATCTCAAGAGAAGTGGAAAGTCTCTGAAGAGTCTTCAACAGGGGAATGGCAGAATGAAATGCATATTGTATAACATCCACCGTGATGTGGTTGGAAAGTGGTCTGGAGGGCTGCAAGGACAGATGGGAAGACAGGTTAGAGCAGTGGTCCAGGAGGGAACTGATGTTGGCTGCATTTGGTTGATGGCAGTAGAAATGGAGAGATGAAGACCAACTGGAAAGCCGTTTTAGAAGTACAAAATCTTGGGCGATGAATTAGGTGGGAGAGGTAGGGAAGAGATAAAAATCAAGAATGACTCCCGAGTTTCTGGGGTAGGCTACTGGGTGACAATCATACACAAACACATACTGAAACTTCATGATACATGTCTTGAGGAGTGACTCTTAAGAATTTCAGACATCTCAGGGGCACCTGGGTGGCTCAGTCGGTTAAGTGTCTGACTTTGGCTCAGGTCATGATCTTACGGTTTGTGGGTTCGAGCCCCGCATCAGGCTCTGTGCCGACAGCTCAGAGCCTGGAGCCTGCTTTGGATTCTGTCTCCCTCTCTCTCTGCCTCTCCCCTGCTCATGCTCTGTCTCTGAAAAAAAATAAATAAATAAACATTAAAAAAAAGAATTTCAGACATTTCATTACTAAGATACTTGGAACACATCCAAGTGGAGATGTCAGATATACCATTAGATCTGAAGTTCAAAAGAGAGGTTGTGGGGCGCCTAGGTGGCTCGGTCGGTTGAGCGTCCGACTTCAGCTTAGGTTATGATCTCACGGTTCGTGGGTTTGAGCCCCACGTCTGGCTCTGTGCTAACAGCTCAGAGCCTGGAGCTTGCTTCAGATTCTATGTCTCCCTCTCTCTCTGACCCTCCCCTGCTCACACTCTGTGTCTCTCTCTCAAAAATAAAATAAACAAAAAAATTTAAAAAAAAAAGAAAAACAAAAAAGAGAGGTTGGGGCTGGAATCATCATCACACAGATGCTATTTAAGAACATGGGAATGGAGGGGCGCCTGGGTAGCTCAGTCAGTTAGGCATCTGACTCTTGATCTCAGCTCAGGTCTTGATCTCAGTGTCATGAGTTCAAGCCCTGCATTGGGCTCTGTGCTGGGCATGAAGCCTACTAAAAAAACAAACAAAACATATTTTAAAAAAACCCATGGGACTGGAGAGGACCCCCGAGCAAGGGAGTATGGAGAAAAAAGAGGACCTATATGATCAATTCCTGAGAATATCTGGTACTCAGAGCTAGAACAGAGGAGAAGGATGTAGGGAGGTAGATATAAAATTAGAAGAGAGTTATGTCCCAGTGTGAAAGAGGAGGGGTTTTCAACTTTGTGAACTGTTGTCACTAAGCCAAATAAAGTGAGGACTGAAGAGGGCCCATCATACTGGGCAGTCAATGAAAACGACATCAGTATTTTTGGTGGAGATACAAAGACAAAAGGCAGACAGCTCTTTGAAGAAGTCAGACAATGATGAGAAGCAGAGAAATGGAGCAGTTACAAGAAAAAAGATGGGTTCAAGGGAGGAGTCTGAGGATGCTTGCATGATCCAGTCAAAAGCAAGGTAACGAAAGAGGAGAAGGCACAAAGATAACACATGCGGGGGGGAGTGACAGAAGAGAAGGGCAAGGGGACGGATGCAGACACAGGAAGAACTATCTGCAGATGAGGTGATGGAAAGACAAAGGTGCTCCCACAAAACAGCCTCTATTTCCCAAGGAAGACAAGCCCATCAGCTGAAAACTAGGTGGGAGAAATGAAGAAGGGTAGGGAGGTCTGCAATATAAAACGAGTCATAAAATGGTCACTGGGAGAGTGGACAGCAAGTCTATTTTGAGGTTGAGGTAGGACTGCCACACAGTACAATGTGGCAATGCCCACGTGCTCAGGTGCAAGTTCAGAGAAGGCAAACGCTTGGTTTCAAGGTTCAAGTTTGGCAAACGCTTGCTAGATAAATGGAACAAAACATGAAAGAATTAAGGGAATTTGGGATATCTACACCACATTGACTGCAATGATCATGGACTCTGAGTGGAATCAGGAGCAAGGACAGGGCAGGAGGAAGCTGTAAGATACAGAGAAAGGGGTTTAATCAGCACACCTGAGATCTCAGTGACACCAAAGAACTGTCACAGTGGGGGGCCACGCAGGACAACCACATGCACAGGAGGTTTCCGTTGAAGACAGTGATGACGGGAGCAGGAGTTTGGGAAACGGTGCAGTACTTGGTGATGATTAGTGCTTACATGGACTGCAATGGAGATGAAAGTCACTGGCTCGGGTACTGGATGGATCTACTCTTGGAAGTTGATGCCATAAATCATGACAAGCACTTTGGGGCACCTGGGTGGCTCAGCCAGTTAAGCAGCTGACTCTTGATTTTGGCTCAGGTCGTGATCTCTTGATTTATGAGTCCCAGTATCAAACTCCCTGCTGACAGTGAGAAGCCTGCTTGGGAGTGTCCCTCCTTCACTCTCTGCCCCTCCCCCACTCGCACGTGCGCACGTGCGCGCACTCACGCGCGCACACACACTCACTCTCTCAAAATAAATACACTTAAAAAAAAATAACAACAATGGGGCCCCTGGGTGGCTCAGCCAGTTAAGCGTCCGCTTCGGCTCAGGTCATGATCTCGCGGTTTGTGAGTTCAAGCCCCCGCATCGGGCTCTGTGCCTGCTTCGGATTCTGTGTCTTTCTCTCTGCCCCTTCCCTGCTCACACTCTGTCTCTCTGTCAATAATAAATAAACGTTAAAAATTAAAAAAAAAAAAAAGCAACAAGCACTGGTGTGACTAGAAAGACCTATGACCATAGACAAGCCTCCAGGGAGTAAGTGGGAGTGGAGGAACAAAGATTAAAGGAGAGACTCTTTAGCACCTGGTCCCCAATCTGCTCCTTTTTGACTCTTTCCTCATTTGGCTACTGCTAGCCTAGGGTCCACTGCCTTTTCCTACTGAGGAAATCAGCTTGAGGAGATAAGGAGGTAGTGGGATAAAGAAAAACATAGCGTGGAAATGTCAACCCTGACTCTAGGAATGTGTGGGGGCCAGAAAAATCAAGTTTACTAAGGGGGAACAGTCTCAATAACTTTTGCTCCCTATGGAGAGTCCTCATTAGGGGTTGTGGCAACTCCATTCGGAATGAAGACTGCCCACGTAAGGCTACAGGATCTATCAGTGGGAGTGCCCTGCCTGGGAGGAAGAAAGGAAAACAGAGATAGGAGGAAGAGGGAATAAGAAGAAATACATGTTAAACTAGCACCTATTATGTGCCAGACTTGTGTAAGGCTCCACAGGTTGCACACCGCACAAAGGTACCACATTCAAAGTGTAGATACCATAGATTTGTATATTCTGACAATTTTCTGGCAGATAGTAGTGTTACAGAGTGAACTGTGTCCCCCTCAAATGCATATGCTGAAGCCCTATCCCACAGTGTGACTGTATTTGGAGATAGGGCCTTTAAGGAAGTAATTAGAGCTAAATTAAATCAGCTAGCTAGCTGGCTCAGTCAGTTAAGCATCTGACTCTGGATTTCAGCTCAGGTCATGATCTCATAGCTCATGAGTTCAAGTTCTGTGTCAGGCTCTGTGCTGACAGTGTGAAGCCTGCTTGGGATTCTCTCTCCCTCTCTCTGCCCCTCCCCCGCTTGTGCTCACTCGCTCTCTCTCTCTCTCAAAATAAATAAATAAACATGTTTCTTTAATTAAAAAAAAAAAGAAGAGTGGGCCCCAATCTAACAAGACTAGTGTCCTCATAAGAGAAGGAAGAGACCCTTTGATGTGTGCCAGAGAAAAGTCCAGGTGAGGACACAGTGAGAAGGTGGCCATCTACAAGCCAGGAAGAGAAGCCTCAGGAGAAACCAACCCTACCAGCACCTTGATCTTGACCTTCCAGACTCTAGATGTGAGCAATTAATTTTTTTAATGTTTATTTATTTTTGAGAGAGAGCGAGTGAGCTGGGGAGAGGCAGACAGAGAATCTGAGGCAGGCTCCAGGCTCTGAGCTGTCAGCAAAGAGCCCGACACGGGGATTGAACCCACGAACTGTGAGATCATGACCTGAGCTGAAGTCAGACGCTTAACCGACTGAGCCACCCAGGAGCCCTGTGAGAAGTGAGTTTCTATTATTTAAGCCACCCAGCTTGTGGGATTTTGTTTGCCAGCTTCAGCAAACTAATATAAACAGCAAAGTATTTCTTGTTATAATCATCAGTATATTAGGAAACTTCTCTAATAGGTAGAAGTAAAATCATTTGAGGAAGGGTTTCATATTTTCTGATTTACATAAAATTGTCATAGAGGCCAGCAGTGACCCTGAGAGTCACAATGCCAGATGGTTTCTTTTATGTTACTTCATTTAATCAATACACAACTTCATAAAATAGAGTATAAGAGCTCAGAGAACTTAAGTAACTTGATCAAATTCAACCATAGACTGACGAGAAACTGAGCTGACATTTGTATCCAGATCAGCCTATTCCAAAACTCATGTTTCATGCTCTACCACACTGCCTCCAACTACAAGTTCTAGTATAAAAAAGATGCTACTAATACCAATTGTGCCTTTACTCTGCCTCAGACACTCTGCTAGATGCTTTCACATACAGTAGTAAAGTATCTTATTAATGCTATATTAGAAATGAAGAAACTGAGGCCCAGAGAGGGTAAGCAGCTTGCCCAAGGCCGCAGAGCTTAGTAAGTTGTAACCCATCTGTTTACTGCCCCTTTCTCTCCCTCTTCACCTCATACTCCACCTCTAAATGTTCCCTCCTCATAAGCTCCTTTTCCTAGGCGATCCATAAACACAAAAGAACCTTCCTCCTGTTTGACATATTATTTATATCCTTTTAGTATAATCAACATTATCAAAAGTCATTTACAAAGTAAATAAAGTCACGATTGTCTGACAATGCATTTGCTCCCCAAAAATAAATAGAAGATCATGTTAAAATTAAATAGTAGTTGCATTCATTGAATAAATTTTGAGCTCTTCTTCTCTATGCATATAGTTTTTCTTTGGCTAACTTATGAATTTCACCCTAAAGATTAATCTGGCTCTTTATAAAGTGCATAAGAATTAATATTCAGCCAAGATAGGAATCTTTTTTCATTTTCATGTTAGTGGAAATCAATTTGTTAAGATATTGTTGAGTGCAATTTGTTACTTATTCACTCCCACTTTTCTGCTCAAGTCAGGGTACTTGGAAATATCTATATAAACACTTTTTGTCAATACTACCAAGATTTATATTGCCAAGTTACTGTAATGGTTATCTCTGAGAGCAGCATGAATTATGCTATGTAATGTTAGATTTTATTGAATTTATGTAATAGAGAAGTGATCAATTAAAAAAAAAAACCTCACAATGAGTTTTGCCTCTAGCAGGCAGTATGTAGAAATGACATCTGGATAGGAGAGATACAACCAAAAAACTGGATGTGGCCCTCTTCATGCGACCTTGTCTGGTTTGCAGGCATTTTCATATATTCTTTAACCCATTTCCCACAGCGGTCACTCGGCAGGAGGCCGCACTAACAATACCATGTGGCCAGATCCTTAGGACTAGGATTTACGCAGGTGTCTCTCTGCCTGCCTCTCTCCTATGGCTCCCATAACAAAGTACCACAGAGCACTTCAACAACAGAAATGTATCATCTCCCAGGTCTCAGAGGTTAGAAGCAGGAAATCCGTTGTTGCAGGCCCAAGTACCCTGGAGAATGCAGAGCACGTACCCAGCGCTAAAGAATAGTCTGCCCCCTGCCTCTGCCCTGGCTTCTGGTGGTTTACTGGCGATTCCCCCCGTCCCTGCTTGTAAACACAGCACCTAAACTCTGCCTTCATGTTCATATGGGCATTCTCCCTGTTCACATATCTGCGTCTAAATTTTCCTTTTCTATAAAGACCGCCCAGTCTTGTTGGACAAGGGGTCCGCTCCGTTCCAGCATGACTTCATCTTGACTAGTTAAATCTGCAAAGACCCTATTTCCAAATAAGCCCCATTCTGAGGCACTGGAGGTTAGGACTCCAACACATGCATTTTGGGTAACACAATTCAACCAAAAACACTTGTACTCGCTCAACATATGAGCATGCTCTACTAATTCCCCTTGTTATAAATGAAACTAAAAACTAATAATAGTAATATCAACTATGACCTTAATTCTTTCTTCCCTTTCATAGCTTCTCAAAAGAGCAATCTATTTCTCCATCCACTTACTACTAAACCCACTTTAATCTGGCCTGGCATCAAACATTCTCATCAGTGTCACCAATAACCGTCTAACTTTTAAATCGTTTTATTTCTTAAACTCTGATCTCGCTAAACTTCCCTGTGTCTTTTGAAACTGTGAGTCACGTTCTCCGTCGGGAATTGTATCCTCTCTTGTGTCAACATTTCTATCTCGAGATTTCCCTCTTTCCTGCTCCCAGGTGCTCTCTGCAGCCTCTGGAAGTATCCCAAGAATTCTGTTCTCAGGCCACCTGTCTTCTCCAAGTCACTCCCCCTTGCTCCCATCCATCATCACCCACCTCTCATCTGCTGATGGCAGAAGCCCTGTAATCTAGCACACAGCTCCCCTCTGAGTTCTAGGACATCCCCAGGAACTTCACTCCCCACCTCCTTCTGTGTGTCCCAAGTGTAACCTAAAATTCAACATATCTAGTTAGAAATCCTCCTCCTCCTCCTGTGACCTACATTGAAGAATGGCACCTCCAAAGCCAGATGCCCTGGTCAGAAATCTGGAAGTCACCCTGCCTCTTGTGGAACCACTCTTATCCCCAAACAGAAAGTCACATAATTCTAGCACACCTTCCCATAGAGGGCCTTGGAAATGTAATGCACAATTCAGAACGGAGTTTAGAGAAGACTCCCTAGTAGCCTGAAATTTGGGTGGTTCTCACAAGGACAAACAATAAACTTGAGCTGCTCAAGGCCACTCAGTGGAGTAGATGGCACCTGCCTTTTAGGAACTGGCTCCTCCGTGCAGCAAACCCCACCATCCCCAGCTTCTGTG
This sequence comes from Cryptoprocta ferox, assembly GCA_028646485.1. NCBI lineage: Eukaryota > Metazoa > Chordata > Mammalia > Carnivora > Eupleridae > Cryptoprocta > Cryptoprocta ferox. Next base: position 158,093,285 of record CM053567.1, read on the forward strand.
CCCCTGTACTTCCCCCATGGCTCCCAGGGCCAGCTCCAATGGTAGGCTAGCTTCACACAATGCCTAGAGCCATGATCCTTTCAGGAACCCACAAAAAATGTTTTAATTTACGTTAAAACAGGAAGTAGGTAGAAAGAAAAAAGAAAAAATGGAAGTAGGAAGAAAAAAATGAATGCAATCCACAAGTGTGGATTATATTTATCTACATGCCAATGCAATCATAAAATATGATTGTTGACATTTTTTTATGGAGGAAGAGCCTACAAAGCAAAAGTACTTAGGAGATAAAGCAACCAGCTTGGGTCTGCCTTCCCTCTCTGACTACCTTGCCAAGGGCCCTTCTTTCAGTCACAAAGGAGAAGATAGACATATTCATTCACATTGAAGCACTAAAGATTGATAATTTACTGGGTAGCCATCCGAGGAAGATTTGCTTCAAATTTGTCTGAAGCCAAAGAGAAGGAACCTTTTTTTTTTTTTTTAACATTCATTGATCCTTTTTCTTTTAAGTGTAGAGGAAGTACATAAGCATTGTAGGAATTTCAGAGAATTCACAAAAGTTTAAAGATAGAAATAGGGGCACCTGGGTGGCTCAGTCAGTTAAGCATCCAACTTCGGCTCAGGTCATGATCTCAGTTTGTGGGTTCGAGCCCTGTGTCGGGCTCTGTGTTGACAGCTCAGAGCCTGGAGCCTGCTTCGGATTCTGTCTCCCTCTCTCTGCCCTTCCCTGCTCTAGCTCTGTGTCTCTCTCTCCCCCAAAAAATAAATAAGCATTAAAAAAAAACTTTAAACATAGAAATAAAATAATCTATAATGCCAGAGATCATCACTATTAACAAGTTAATGTACTTTCTTTTGGTATCCGTGTGTGTGTGTGTAGATTTATTCCTAATCAAATGGAATTTCTCTTCTTTTACTTAAAAATGCCATAGTTAATATATTTGTGCAAACACTTTTGTCTACTTTTTTCTGTTTTTTTCTATTTATTTATTTAGAAAGAGAGAGAGAAAGAAAGAACACAAGCAGGGGAGGGGTGGAGAGAAAGGGAGAGAATCCCAAGCAGGATTGAGCATGCTGTCAGCACAGAGCCAGATGTGAGGCCGGATCTCAAAAAGTGTGAGATCAGGACCTGGGCCGAAATCCAGAGTCAGACGCTTAACCGTCTGAGCCACCTCGGTGCCCCTTTGTCTACATTTCTGATTATTTCTAATTATTTCTTTAAGATAAATACTTTGAGATTACTGGGTCAGAAGCTATAAATGTTTTTAAAGTTTCTGATGCACATTGCCAAATTTTTTACCAGAAATATTGTGTAACCTTCTCATCCTTGGTGCCAAATTCCCTATACCCCAAGCAAGACTAGAAATTATGCTTTACAGTCTGGGAGCCTGATATGCAAAAACTGGAATTTCTTTGTTTCAATATGCATGTATTTGATTACTTGTGACATTAGAAGTATTTTTTGAGAAGCTGGGGGGTTCTTTTGGAGAGAGAGTGAGAGAGAGAGCAAGCGCTGGCAGGGGAGGGGCAGAGGAAGAAGAAGAGAGTATCTTAACCAGGCTCCACTCCCAGCACAGACCCCAACCCAGGGGTCTATCCCACAACCCAGAAATCATGACCTGAGCTGAAATCAGGAGTTGGACGCTTAACTGACTGAGCCACCCAGGCGCTCCTTAAAGGTATTTTTTAAACACTTGCTAAACAGTTGTTTCTTCTATGAAATTTTGTTCATAAACTTAAATTATGATACTGGAATGATGGTCTTTTCCACATTAAGGGCTCTCTATACCATAAAGATATTAACTTTTGTATGACTGCACATTTTGGTCCAATATGCTTTTCAATTGCATATTATCTTTACAATCATATAGATGATCTTAATTAAAATTTAATAAAATAGATTAGCTGTTCTTATTTCTGCCTTCGTAGTTATGCTTTTGAAGCCCTTTGCCATCCTCAGACATTTACTTTCATTCTAACACTTTATGGAGTTTTGTTTTTACATCACAATCTTTTCCAAATTGAATGTATTTTGATGTAAGCAGTGAGAAAACACACTGTCATTCTTTTTCCTAAGGAATTAGAAAATGATTCAAAAGTTAAATTTGAATAATCCATCCAGTCACTCCCTGATTCTGTTTTCCTTTATTAAACTGGAAGCAAGTCTGTCTCTTGACCTTCTCGTCTGATTCGTCACCTGCTGCCTCATTCCTGGCCCACGCACGTTGTTATTATTTGTAAACTTACCATGTATTTTAAAATCTACTGGGCTGGGACCCCCTTTTTATCCTACTTTTTAAAAATTTTTGATTACCCTCATACTTTTTTTTTTATCTTTCAGATGAAGGAAGAGCAGCAGAATGATGAAGAGATGATGAAGAGAGAGAGGGAAAGAGAAGGTAGAGAGAGGAAAAGAGAAGGTAGAGAGAGGGCACTGAAGATAAAAATGATTTGAGGCTATTTTAGTCCCTCTTCAGCCTGATTTACTCCAGCTGAAGAATTCAGATTCCATCAACATTTAATGAACGCCCTGTGACCTAATATGTCAGTTCCCCCTCTTCAGTGTCAATATCTAACTTTAATCAATTTCATTTTTTTTAGCACTTTAAGGTCCAAAGAATATAGACAAGGTTTTCATGTCTTCATGACTAAGAAATAAATTTATTAGAGCACTGAATATCTGAAAGACCAATATTCCAAGATGTCTTGATTTCTTGAGGAAAAGGACTTTGACAAACATATCTCCATAGCAAGGATTCACACAAGTACATACATACTTTGCTGATGAGCATCTTTAATATTATTTTATGGAAATAAAAGTTCTGAGGTTTTATTATGTCATATTTTAAACAATCTATTTCAGATGGTAAATATCCATCCCCCGCAAAACACAAAAATGCTGGTAAGTTAAAGTACCATAACCCAGGGGCACCTGCGTGGCTCAGTCGGTTGAGCGTCCAACTTCAGCTCAGGTCATGATCTCACAGTTCGTGAATTCAAGCCCTGCATCAGGCTCTGTGCTGACAGCTCAGAGCCTGGAGCCTGCTTCAGATTCTGTGTCTCCCTCGCTCTCTGCCCCTCCTCATCTCATGTTCTGTTTCTCTCTGTTTCTCAAAAATAAATAAATGTTAATAAATGTTTTAATAATTAAATAAATAAATAAAGTGCCATAACCCAGAGCATTCAGAAAAGTTTTTATGTGATCACCACATGACGGACTCAAGTAAAGATAGGTTTTCACAGAAGGTGCAGAGGATGTCAAATTTCTCTACCA
>CM053567.1:158097058-158180677 GCA_028646485.1 Cryptoprocta ferox
CTGAAAATGAATGTGAACGATCCACCCGTTTTGAACAGACAGCTATTCCCACACAACTAAAAGGTATTATAAGTTCCCTAAATAACCCTCACCTTTGGAGCAACTGGCTGGCTCAGTCAGTAGAGCAAGCGACTCTTAATCCTGGGGTTCAAGCCCCACACTGTGCATGGAGCCTAGTTACAAAATAAATAATAAATTTAAAAAAACAGTCTTCACTTTTAATTTTGCCATTTCCTTTGTGGTTAATACAAAGGAACAATTCAACAAGCTTAAAGGCAGGTGGTCCAGCTGAGGTTAGGATTGATCACCTCATGTCTTCATAGTAGTGTCCTGCTTTGCCTTAATGGAGTAAAATGTATGAGATACTCATTTCCTATCACTTTAATTTTTCCACTTGCCACTTGTTTTTATAAATATCACAGGCAACATAAAACAATAATATCCAGAAATTTTAAAACAATAAGAACATTTCTTTAAAAAAACAATCTGGGGCGCCTGAGTGGCTCAGTCGGTTGAGCGTCCCACTTCGGCTCAGATTATGATCTCACGGTTCGTGGGTTTGAGCCCCGCATCGGGCTCTGGGCTGACAGCTAGTTCAGCTAGCTGGAGGAGCCTGGAGCCTGTCTTTGGATTCTGTGTCTCCCTCTCTCTCTCTCTCTGACCCTCCCCTGCTCACGCTGTCTCTCCCTCTCTCAAAAATAAATGAAACATTTCTTAAAAAATGAATAAATAAATAAAAAAAGAAACAATAAACCTATCTAGAAGCCAAATACAGAAAATAGGCCACAATGAAGTGGCCCTAGCTGAAGGGAGGTGGGAGACCTAGAGCCCTTCTAGGGACAACCCCTCCCAGCCCGACAACCAAGGTCTCTGCTACCCCCAAAGTCTCTTGAATAAAACATGAGTCAGATCATGTCACAGATGGTGTTCAAGACCTTCCAATGACTGCCACACAGAGATTAAAACCCAAAGTCCACACCTTGCCCAACTTGTTCTGACCACCTCTCAGTGCTTCATGTCCTATCACACTTTCCTTCCCCCCTCAATCCCCCTTCTACCCCCACCACCAGCCTGATGCCCCAACCTACCACGGCTGCTGTCTTACTATTCCTTGAACAAGCCAAACATACTTATTCCTCAACTCTTTGTATCTGCTGTGCCCTCTGTATGAGATGCTGCAAAACCACATGGTCCCTTCTCCTATTTCTTTCAGATCTTTGCTAAATTGTTATCTGCTCAGAGAGGTCTTGCTGGCTGCCCTGTACAAAGCAGTATGCCCCCACCCAAGTCCCTCTCTATCTCCTGTCATTTTTCCTCCTTAGCATTTATATTATTGACACATTTCTCTACTTACATAAGTACTTATTTGTTGCCTGTATCTCACGAGTAAATGGGAGCCCATTAGGATAGGAATTTTATTTTGTTCACCACCAATTCCTAATACGGGACCTGACACGTGGTAGGGGCTAAGTACATGCTGATTGAATGACGTAAGACACCTGTGCAGGCTTCACAAGGCAGTTTTAAACCTCTTCAATGTGCTAATCAATACCCTTCTATAGACAAATATGGGAACACTGTCAAAACTGGCATATGAAAGGGACACTGAAGGGGCCACATACACAACACCCAGAAGTACCAGTCGTTCGGACATCCATAGTCTGTGTCTTAGGTTTGGATTTAGAAGAAACAGAGATGGGTTTGTGAAAAGAGTCTCATGAATGCAGATTATTCTTGTGGTCCATAATGCGTGAAAAATGAACCAAGTCCCAAGGTCTCCACACAAAGGGGATCCCTGGCTTCTTGCTGGTACCCACTCCCTGCCAGAAAAATCCTATCAGTTTCCAAAAACATTTTACACCCATGTACAGGGCCTTCATTCTGCTTATCATCAAGCCACATCATCAAAGCCTAAAGTCCATGGTCTCAATACTGAAATCCTTGCTGCACCTTTCTTATGCAATGTGTTTTTTTTCTTTAATTGTGCCTCAGGATCCAGGGACTTCCCTTATTTGTACTCTTAGGGGCTTTCCGTGGGCTGACCCAGCCTACCAAAGCACGAAGCCGATGACTACTTTGAAAACATACCTAGAAACACGAAACTCTGTGGCTTAAGCAAAGGACTAGCCTCAGGAATGATTGATTGGTTGATTTTAATATTTATTTATTTATTTTGATATATATATATATATATATATATAGAGAGAGAGAGAGAGAGAGAGGAAGAGAGCATGCACGCAAAGGGGCAGGAAAGGGCAGAGAGAGAGAATCCCAAGCGGGGCTCAAACTCACAAACCATGACATCATGACCTGAGCCGAAATTAAGTCAGCCACTCAACCAACTGAGCCACCCAGGCACCCAGGAATGATTTAAATAAAATTGGACCCCAAAAATTGCTCAACCAGAGTCCTGGCATTCTCATTATTATCCACTTAACATTGGTATTATCAGAATAGAAGCAGGTGCAAAGAAATGTGGTCCAAGTCACAGGAAATAAGATGGGTTATTTTGGAGGTAACGACAACCCATGTTTAAATTGGACTTAACATGTCACAGTCAGACATTTTGTTATTAATAAGTTAAAATCTTATGTATAGATCCCCAAAACCCTGATCTTAAGAAATTTTGTGTTTTTCCCTCTGCCTCGAACATTCTTTTCTTCTTTACTCCTAGATAACTCCTACCCACATTCCACATCTCAGCTCCCCTCACAATGAGTCCCTTAGAGAGGCTGTCCCTGACTCCTTTCCCACACCCCTGTAGGCTGTCTGACTGCCCCCTTCCACACAGTCTCTGAAAATCTGGACTTTTCCTTTAATGCTTTTAACTCATCTGTGACCGATGTGCATATACCTGACCTGTTTCATATCTGCCTCCCTTACCAGACTGTAGGTGAGCTACAAGTGGGCAGGAGCCGTGTTTGTATTGTTCACCGTTGTATCCTCAACACCTAGTATGGATAAGTGCTAGGTGGATCTGGTGAATAAAGGAATGAATGAATGGAACACAACCTGAACTATGTGTTGACATTACCACGGATACTTGCAACATCCCTGCTTTATTAAAGTAACAAGTTCCCAAACCTCCCTAATGAGATCATTCAAATCCTTTCAGGTATGCCTATGGGGTCAGGAAGCTCATGGAATCTTGGGCTTGAGTTCTGATCAAACCTTGACCTTAAATTTTTTGAAACATTAGTAAGAATGGTAGACATCGGGTCAGTCATCATCCCCAAGCCTCAGGCAGACATTAAACAAAGAGCAACTAAAAAGAAAAACCCAAGGAGTATTTGTCAATGCGAAATACAAGAGTGCCCTTGGCATGGGGTCATTGCTCCACCTCTCAGAGCTGAGAACTCCCTGGGCACCCAGAGAACCAGCAGCCTTCAGAGCATGAGACAGCAGCTCCCAGTAGACACCATTACCACCGATGAAGGTAAGAGTGCTCCGGATGGTGACTTTGGCACTGTGTACCAACTAAGAAAAGCCAAAGCAAGAGAAAAATAACATGATAGACACCAAACAGTGTCTACATCTGACCTCTAAGTTGTGGGGCTCATCTTTGAGGACTTCAAGCAGTATTTGATAGGTGAAGTGCTTTTAGGGCATAAGGCTGTGCAGTTCGAGAGAGTAAGAACAGGAAATCTAAATTGATGCTGTAGCAACTTCGTATGTACCCATAAGGTGCTGTGCTTGGTAAACTTTGGGCAATACCATTATATATTAGCCATAAGGAAAAGGAAAAGAGAAGAAAGTTCAGAACATTATGAGTAGGAAACAAGGGGATATGGCATTAAAAAAAAATCCCCTCCTTGGAGAGAGAGAGAGAGAGAGAGAGAGAGAGAGAGAGACAGCATTAGAATCACTACCATGGGCTGCAAATATTACAAAAGAGCAGAAACTGATGGGTGAATGCCAAGGCAGCAAGCAAACACAGCATGACAGCGATGCCCGGAATGTCAAAAGCTTGGAAGTTGTCCTAATCCTTGTTTAGTCTCCATGGGAGATTGTTGGTTTTTTTTCCCCCATAGAAATGAATCTTTAACTTCATAATGAAAATCAAGAGGCAAATGGATTTGATATTATAGCCAACATACAAAAAGGTACCTATTCCTTTAATGAGTGGACATCGTACTTCTAAAAGGAAGGGGTTCCAGACGATGATCATTTAGCCTCTGAGGAAACTGCCTTCAGTTCACGCATTCAACAAATATTTACCGGGCCAGGCACTGTTATAGGGGCTGGGAACACTGCAGTGGACAAAACTGTCTGCCTCCATGGGGTTTGCATCCCAGTGAGGAGAGGTAGACCATAAACAAAGGAAGCAGAGAAAGTACTCATTATAAGGCCTTTGGAGAGTAAGCAGAGGGAAGGCCACTGAGTGTGGCAGTGGGACAGGGCCTGTCTCATGAGGAGGTGAGATTCTGATGTCATTCAGGGCAAGCTCACTCATGCTAAGAATATGATCACAGACCTGAAGAAGGTGAAGGGGCAGGTCGTGTGGATGGGGGCGGGGGTTGGGGGCGGGGGAGAGTTCTAGGAAGAGGGAACACCAAGCAGAAAGACCCTGAAATGGGGCTGCCCCTCAAGTGTTCCAGAAACAGCAAGGCTGGTGTGGATGGAGTACGCTGGCCATGGGAGTCGAAATCAGAGGTGTGGGACAGAGGGGCCGACAAGAAGGCCTTTGCAGGCTTTGGGGTGAGCAAGAGGGGAAAGCGCTGTGGGTCTGAGCAAAGCAGTGACATGACTCGACTGTACTTTAAAAAGCATCACTCCAGGGGCGCCTGGGTGGCTCAGTTGGTTGAGCTTACGACTTTGGCTCCAGTCATGATCTTGTGGTCCATGGATTCGAGTCCGGCATCAGGCTCTGTGCTGACAGCTCAGCGCCTGGAGCCTGCTTTGGATTCTGTGTCTCCCTCTCTCTCTCTGCCTCTCCCCAACTCACACTCTGACTCTCTCTCCTTTAAAAATAAACCTTAAAAATTTTTTTTAATAAAAAAAATAAAAAAGCATCACTCTGGGGGCACCTGGATGGCTCAGTTGGTTGATAGTATGACTCTTGATTTCAGCTCAGGTCATGATCTCACAGTTCATGGGTTCAAGCCCCATGTCAGGCAGTGAGACGCCTGCTTGGGATTCCCTCCTTTTCTCTCTCTGCCCTTCCCCAACTCACATGCAGGCTCTCTCCCTCTCTCTTTCTCTCTCAAAATAAGTAAACTTAAAAAAAATAAAAAGCATCACTCTGGCAGCAGCACCTCAGGTGCTAGACATATTTGACCTGAAGACCCCACCCCCCCCAAAAAAATTAAGACTTAAACTTCTAGAGTTCCTACCCGTCCACCAACTCCACTTCAATACTCCTGCTGAGATTTTCAAAACTTGGCCATGGGGTTGTTTTGCAAAAATACAGAAAACAGCAATTGTCTTTTTAAACATAGCACAGAGACACACAGGGTAGAACAGGATGGAACAGAGCCGCCTCTCCACAAAGAGTCAAGTTACACACGTGCCCAGGTCGACAGATCCTGGACCACACTCACAGCTCCCTTCGGGCCCAGTCAGATTTGGGGGTCCAGTGGCTGAGGGGAACATGAGGAAAGAAGGAAGAAACAAAAGAACTGCATCGGACCCAAAGCCTAAATTCAGTCTTGAGGAAAGGGCCAGAAGTGTGCCCTCCCCACAGGACCTCAGCGTATACTCTGATGCTCTCATGTAGGCAGGCGGGGTCCAAAGACTCCCAGAGCGGGGCCCGCAGGACCAGCCAAGAGGGTCCTTGGCTTCATGCAGGACAGAATGGAATGTGAGCTAAGAGGAAGTGAAAGCAGAGTTCGCTGAATGGCGTTAAGGGACAGCAGACCAGGTGTCTGAGAGAGTGAGAAAAGAAAGGAGAGTAAGTCTTATCATCACTTGGGGTTAGGAGTTTATATTAGAAAGGGGTCCACGGTAGGTGTTTCTTCAGGAATCCAGGTCGGGGTTAATCAAAGGCGAGTGACAGGTAAATAGTAGGTGCTCTTCATAGATCATCGAAGGTAGGGGGTATTGATGCCAGTGTTGGCCGAAGTTTGTCTGAAGCTAATGTCCTGGAAAGTGCTTGGGATCTGGTTCTTCTTAGATGTTATCAGGTGCTTAGGGGCCTGGGACGAAACTCAGACAATGATTAACTTTCTTGCTTCCCCCTTGGCCTGGGACCATAGCTTCCTCAGCTTACTGAGATGCAAGGTAAAATGCAGAACGTAAATGGGGCCTAGCAGAAAAACTGCAGATGCAGAGCCTTTCTAGACATGGAGTCCCTTCAGTTTTCCTAGCTCAGTGCAGTGGTGACCTCTGGTCCTACAGATTCCAGGACAGTCATGATTTCATACAGCATATCCCACTGGCCCCACAAACTGTTAAAAACTGTCCCTGAAGAACTTCCCACAAAGCTGCCCAATAGAAGACACCAGAGGTTTCCGTCATGGAGTGAAGAGTAGGGTAGGCTGGAGGGAGGGGAACTAATCACGCTCAGGAGTGATGGGCGGGGGGCCAGGGGGAGGTACAGGACGTGCGCTCGCAGTAGCTGAGTCCTTGTCCGGAGCCACCACTCGCTGCGATGCTCCTGGGTTCATAATCCTGATTCAACAAGACGACGGGCATCTCCCCACGCATTCAGGCCCAGTCGTCTTCCCTCTCCCCTGAGTCCTCCTGTCACCTCCGAGGCAGGCCCAAGGGAAGAAGCAGGCTGGCTTTAGACAAGTCACGTGACGGGATTCCACTTCCGTCCAGCACGCACACAAACACATGGGCACGTACCGTAAAAAGAACATCCCGAAGAACGGAAGTCAAGCGGTTACTGTCACGTCTGGACCGTGATGCTATGGATAATACTTGCGTTGTTGCACATCTGTGTCTCTTCCTTTTCCACAAGGAACATGGATTACTCGCATCTTGCTAGAGGCAGAGAAGTGTGTATTATACTGTAGGAAGGCTTCTAACACAAATGGTTCACGTGAAAAAGAAAGTCCCTGACACACCTGAAACTAGTATAACATTGTGTGTCAGCCATACTCAAATAAAAAACATTAAAAAAGAAAGAAAGAAAAGAAAACTAAAGTCCCTAAAATGCAAATGTTTTGTCATCTGAACTACATACTCGTGGGGGACCTGGGGGGCTCAGTTGGTTTAAGCCTCCGACTTTGGCTCAGGTCAAGATCTCATGGTTCATGAGTTCGAGCCCACGTCAGGCTCTGTGCTGACACCTCGGAGCTTGGAGCCTGCTTCAGATTCTGTGTCTCCCTCTTTCTCTCTCTGCCCCTCCCCCGGTCATACTCTGTCTCTCTCTTTCTCTCTCTCAAAAATAAATATACATTAAAAATTTTAAAAAACACTACATACTCCTGGACATGCCTGAAAGTAGGTCCTGAATCACTAGTCGTGGAGCCCAGGCCGGGTTTTGGAACATGCAGCCAGCACATCACACAAGTCACAGGAAGTCTGGCCTGAGGATGGCGTGGATGTTAGGCATGGAGTACGTCCTCCACTTCTCCTCAGAGAAATGTGCTATACCCACCCCTCCTATTGTTTAATTTTAAGCTTCCCAGTAAAACCAATTCATATCAAGTGACTAGATCTGGAAGGGGACTCACTACTAGAGAAAGAATTCCTTGCTATTCCTGTCTACCAGGGTATGGAAAAGGCTAAAAACCGTGATTGTTACATTTTGCTTTCCATTTTCCTTTTTTCTAACTGGAAGCTTTGGGTTTTTTTTTTTCTTAATAAAAAAAAAATTTTTAATGTTTATTTTTTTTTTGAAAGAGAGAAACACAGAGTGCAAGCAGGAGAGGTGCAGAGAGAGAGAGAGAGAGACACAGATTCTGAAGCAGGCTCCAGGCTCCGAACTGTCAGCACAGGGCCCGACGCGGGGGTCAAAACCACAAACCATGAGCTCATGACCTCAGCTGAAGTCAAAAGCTTAACCAACTGAGCCCCCCAGGCACCGCTAACAGGGAGATTTTAATTGCATTTATCCTTTTACCCCATTACTGTATACTGGGTACTTGGAGACTGTTAGTCATAGGTTGCCAGACCATAAAGACACATGCTTGAACCTGACCTAAAGGAAAAGGGATTGCCTAGAAACGCTACCCTAGGAGCTAGATGTAGTGACTGGGTGTGACATTAGGTTGATTCTCTTGATAGGGAGTATAAGAGTGTATTTTGGTTGCACGCAGGACCGTTATGATAAATGAATGCATTCTTGTGATTTTATGCTATGTATGTCACAAGCAGCTAAGGGATGGAATGCCCTGGACTCCAGTGACAATGATCTAATCCCTCTTCTCCTGAACACACACTCTGCCCCTGGCTACAGTGGTAAGCATCAGACCCAGATCAACCAACTGTAATATGTATTCATTGGCAACAGAGATTGATTGGTCCAAGCATTGGGCTATATCCCAAAGTAGAGTGAATCAACCTCCCAGCCTGGGATGGAGGCTGGATGAAAGAAGCTCTCTTTGTCTGGTACTAAACTGAGGCTGAGGGGGCAGTCTGCTGGCTCTCGCGTCCAGACAGTGCATCTTAAGTAGGGCAGAATGAGGACGACTCACAGAGAGAAACTGAGGCACACAGGGACAAAGAGCAGGTGGGGAGAGAAGGAGTTCTGCCAGCCCCAAGTCCTTGGTTCCAGTTGCTATAGCCTTGCTGCTCTGGTGAACCTGTTAGCCCTTCCTGCCTTCCTCAGTCAATACAGCCCTTTGCTCCTTCAGCGGGCCTGAACTGGGTTTACTGGTAACTAGGATTCAGCTACAGTAACTCATATCAAAGAAACCCTGGATCCATGTGGGGTTTTTGTTTTTGTTTTTTTGTTTTGTTTTGTTTTATGTCATACCTAAAAGAAACCTAACTATTTTTTATTCAAATCCATGCCATCTTCCCTAGTCTCTTGTTCTTAGTCTACTTTCAATTGGTGTTAAAAGGCTGTAGGATCACAGTGAGACATCAAATAAAGAACATAAATATCTTGTCACCGGCCACCCATTTGAATGTTTCTCACAGCAACACCTGTGCTTAAGACAGACCTATGTTTCCTCTGTGGAATTCCCTAGCAACTGAACATAAATAAAGAAGGCAGCCATGGGAGGGGGTGTGTGCTTAACATCATGGGGCAGCTGTGGGGGGGTGGGGCAGGGCACTCCAGGATCAGGTGAGAACAGTGTTTCCTGCACTATCTCAGAGAGCCAGCACCTAAGAGGAGTGCAACCTTGACAAATATGCGGAGTGTAGTCTCTCACCATAGGAATTACCAAAGAAGCTAAAAACAGAAACACGCACTGCATAATCTCTAACCTCAGGGGACAACAAAAACAGAGAATTGCTGTGTCAATCTCATTTCCTTGTTAGGCACATTATCATAAGTGAGGGCCTTTCGTTCTGAACGCCACACTTCACTAACATTTACCCGACTCCGGCTTCTGAAATATTGAATTCCATAGTAATTTTATTTTTTGCTTTTGATCTTTACTGTTTTGCTCATTTATCCATAAACATGAGCTGCTGAACTGAGTTTAAACTAAATAGCTAAGGTTAGAACCTGAGGCCATCCAGAAAGCACTGAACCAGTCGCCCAAGACGGGACTTCGATGTTGAGGGGAGTAAGAATAATAACGTTAAAATATCTATCTTCTATCTTTTGGATACCTCCACAGAAGGTTACTTGATGGTGATCCGTGTCTTGATTTACCTTGATGCTCTGGTTTAGGAAGAGAAGAGATTTCTATGACACAGGGATTTTCCTGGGTAAGACAGTAAGTGTTCTCATAATGTGAATTTTGTAAATCCTCCCCTTTTGTCAAAACACTCTCTTACAGAATGGTTCCATGACAGGGAATTGCTAGAACCACTCTGCAAAGCAGTACTTTGTATCACTTGACTAATTTTGAAAGTGGCTCATTCAACCAGTTTTGGCAACTGAACTATTTCCCGAAATTCAGAATAGCAAAAACTTGAGAGTGAGACAGGAACCAAATGGGGGACTTTAAAAACAAGTCACAGCACATCTAGGGTGTCCTGCATTTACTGAAATATTACCAGTCGGGGAAAAGGAGAGATGGAATATGTCTGAGCCGGGGGCTGCCCACTGATGCTGGGCCTAAGGTCTGGGGCAGCAGGAAAATGTGGTCTCCTCCATCTATCCAGCCAGCAGAGGAGGGAGGTCAGTGTGATTTTCCAGGGTTCAGAATTGAGGAAAATGGGACTCAGAGGCATGTCTAATCTGCCCAGAGTCACACATCTTGTCCACCATCTCAGGGTCACTGAGTGGCAGAGCCTAAGTCTGGGCCCAGGGGTGCTGGTTCCAACATCTGTGCTCTTCATTCGGTTTAGGGTGAGGCCAGCAGACTAGCCTAAACTACAAAGATCCCTCTCATGGAAAGTTGGTTGTTTGGGATTAAGATATATACAAAGGATTTCATTTGATTACATCTAATGATGATGAAGACGATGATAAGAACTGAGCTTTACTGTTTTCCGTGTGCCAGACTCTGTTTACGGGCCATGTATTCATTCCTGTTGTCCTTAGAACAATGCCGCCAAGTGGGCACTGTTATCCCCATTTTATAGATGGGAAAACCAAGATACTGAAGGTGAAGTAACCAGTACAAGGACACACAGCTGGTAAATGGAAGACCTAACAGAAAACCCAAGTAACTAGCTCCAGAGCTCATACTCCTAACTTCTGTGCTCTCCTGTTTCGAAGACACACAGATAATGAGTAGTTAGCACAGCCTACAACTTCCTGATTCTACACTGTGCCATGCAGACTTTTATTCAGAACAACCCTCATGCTACCCTTCTATTGGCAAAAATGAGACCCTTGGAACATGGAGCAGCTTATAAGTTTCTAAGGAAAAAAACAGGATCTCTTTCAACTTGATTCCATTTAAGAAACAATCTATACTTGAAACTGTATCTGTGTTCTTAGAAGTCCCCAACACCTATGATAGTGTCAACAGACTGAAAACAAATATCCCTATAGGTTCAATATGAGTGGGGGGTGGGGGGGGGGTTCTGCTAGGCAGCTAGGCAGGAGTCACACTTCTGCTCTTATCTTCTGGATTCATGAATGACCTTTCTTGGGAAGCCTGGAATCCCAGTTGGAAGAGGAAAAAAACAAATACAGAACAAAACCACTAGGCTCTGTCATTAAAGGGAAAGTAACAGGTAAGTAACAGCTGCTGTCATGCATATTACAGAAAACACATTACTTGCTTTACAGAGCAGACCGTGTCACAAGTCAAGTCACTGTTTGCACAGGTGTATCTGTCCGTGAACAAACAAGTCCAGATCAATCCTCCTAAATTTTACCAAGTAGAAAAGAGAGACAGCAAAGCATAAAAGTGGCTTTTGACATTCAAGATGGTCTTCCTTTGTCATTTGGGGGTTTTTTCCTTATAATTCCAAAGAAGGCTTTTTTCTTGATTTAGGGAACATCTTTATCCCACAGAAATGGCTTTTATTAAAGGTTGAGAGAGGGCTATTCATCTGCTCTCCAAGTCAGCAGTTGCTCTGGTCTACCTGGCATCCCTTCCTTAGGGAAATACATCCGTATGTGCAGTTCCAGTGGGCGGCCCTGTGATCCAGGCCTACTCCATAACAGAACCCTCTCTGCCGAGCAATACACTAGTCCAAGGATGTCATGTAACATCTCTTTCTCTTGTGGATTTTAAGCTGGGAAGATGACATCTTGTGTCTGCTGGGGCCATCTTTCCTGCAACATGGAGAGATGAATAGGGTGGAGAAAGAGAAAATTCTAGAACCAGTGAGCCCCTTTTTCTAATCTCGAAGACTCTAATTCCTGTAGTCTTTCCTTCCTTCCTGGGAGATGGCTTAGCATCCTCCTGAGTTGAATGAGCCAATAAATTTCCCTTTGTGCTTAATCTGGTTTGAGTTGAATTTCTGTCTCTTGTAACCAAAAGAGTCATAATATAAAAGACTAAAAGTTTAAATCATTGCCTTGACCTCTCCCAGAAGGTGTCTGCCTGAGCTGAATGTATTTCCCTCTCTTACAAAGGACTGAGTATCTTTTATACCAATAAACCCGTCGACATTATAGTTTGAATCATCCTCTGATTTTAATCCATTTCTTCATTTTTCACGCCCCACTTAGCCTGGACTTCGGCCCAATGTGATTACTCTCTAGCTGCAGTAACTTAGCCTGTCTTTGCAAAGACAGGGCCATACCCTGTTTGCTCATAAACAGCAAAATGCTCAAGAACTCCCAATGTGAAGTGGTCTTCCAAGTAGTTACCTTGATACCGTGATGCATTTATACCAGTGACACTGCCTGAAGAGATTTCTAAAACACCAATGCCAAGGTCTTGTCCCAGAGGTTCTGTTTTAATTGGGATGGGGAAGGTCCTGAGCATCAATCTTTTTTAAAATTCTCCCAGCCAAGGTTAAGCCAGCCAAGATTAAGATTGGCTGACCTAAAAAAAAAAATCTATATGTGTTTTTAATGATTTTTAGGTTTGATTCAACTAGAATAACTTGTTCTCTGACCATGCCTTGAGGGTGGGGATAGAGAAGGCATGGGGGTGTCAGCCCTATGGTAACTCTCCTTCAGTATCTCTGGGGGTGTGCTTGAATTCATTAAAGCACAGTGAATATCTCCAGGGGTATGTTGGGATGATCAAAGGCCCTGTACTTAACATCACTTACACACTGTTCCTGTGTTCTGTGGTCATGGGAGCCCAGTATTTGTGACCAAGCGTGCATATCTGTTATGTGCATTGGTCTTCTGTCTATATATATTAAATCATTCAAGTTCTGGTAGACTTGTTTAAAAAAAAAAAAAATCAAACCCTTGACCTTTCTGACAAAACTCACTTTGTTAACAGAGACGATCTTATAGCCACCTAAATGGTATATGCATTAATGTGCTAGGGCTGTGACAAGAAGGGACCACAAACGGGCGAGCACGAGCGCGCGTGCCCCCCCCCCACACACACACACACACAGGGAGAGGGCCGTGTGAAGAGGAAGGCAGATGTTCGGGTGATGCTTCTACAAGCCAGGGAACACCAGAGATTGCAAATCACTGGCCAGAATCTAAGGGAGGTGGTGGGACAGACTTTTCCTTGCAGCCCTCAGAGGGAACCAATGTGGCTGACACCTCGCTCTTGGACTTCTTGTCTCCAGAACTGTGAGACCAAAACTTTCTGTGGTTTAAGCCACCCAGTTTGTAGAACTTGGTTATGATAGCCTTAGGAGACAAATATAATCTCTTGCAGAAAAGAAAAGTCTATGATTCTGTAATCATTCACCTTTGATGCTGCCTATAGTGATCAGTGGAATGATCCAGAAATCTGAATAACCGAAAAACAGTAAGTTAAAGGGTCATTGCTGATCTTTATGCAATGCATGAAGTTTATTACCAGCTGCTTTCTAAAAGCAAAAGAAGAGGAATAAAAACCAAAACTTTCCTTTTTCCTAGCCTAGAAAACAAATCCCAAAAGCCCAGCTTCCTGGACATTATAGAAATCAGTTAGAAAATTATCATAATTTTTATACCAAAAACATATTTCTATTGGTCTTCAAAAATGGGTACTAACAGAAGCTTTGTTAGCAAACCATGAACTACTCCAATCAACCTGTGGCATCAGTCAAATCCAATTGCTTTCTTGGTTAGGGACATGTGGCATGGATTAATTTGTAGAAAGCCCAGGAAACTGTATAATGTATGATGTTAGGAAACCTCAAGTTGCCCTTATGTGAGACTGTATTTCATTGGCTCGTTTCAGAACCTTCTTCATGGAGTCTGGTCCTCCTGTGGTACTTTGGAATAAGATGCGGGGTTAAACACTAATGGACATTATGAACTCATCCTATCCTGTTGCAATACAATACTCATACAAAGGAATTAAGAGAGGGCAGAATGCATCTCGCTGGTGGAGACTGCTAACTCCTCTAAGAACCTGAATGCACCATCTGACTTGCTTGTTACCACATCTCCTCAATTTCCCTTAATGGCTTTTTTTCTTTCCACCATTTTCCTTCCTGGCTTTAATATCCAACTTTATTCTCATAAATATCTCAAGCTCATACTTCTGTCCAGGGTCCTTTCAGCTCTTTGGAAGAAATGTTCTAGAAATTGGAGGAAAGTGAACAATGGAGAATAAAAGATTAAATTTACTAAGCTTGACCAGGTATGTTTGCTACTTTGATTAAACAGAGGACCCTTGACTTGAATTAAATCCTCCAGTGATTTGCTTTGTGACTTTGGAAAATTTCTTCAGTTCCTTGTTCTTTAGTTACTTTATGGGAAATAACTCCAACGTATGGTAACAGTGAACGGGTCAACAAACAAATAAACTGACCCATTAACCTGACATAATTAGACAATGATGGCCAATTCTGGTACTTTTGCTGGAGCCAATGGGAAACTGGTGCTCTCTTTCCACACAGGTGACAACTGCTGGTGGCTAGATGAACACTGCAAGGGAAGAGCCTGCCAGAGAATGAAAAAAAAAAACACACAAGGAAAATCAGAGGAGAGAAATGGAGAGAGATAGATCCCTCCTACTAACACCAAAGGAGCATCGACGCCTACTCTACATCCGAGATATATATATATATATATATACACACACACACACACACACATACTAGTCCTCAGGGTCATGTGAGCTATAAGCATTTTTATGCTTCATCCATTTGCATTGGGTTTCTGTCACTGGCTACTAAAAGAGTCCTAATAAATATATGGAACCCTGTTAGTGAGAAAAATAGTAATTAGATCAAAGATGGCTGTTCTTTTCTACTCTTTAAAAAGGATGTATCCATTCTAAAAAGATCCTAGAAGCAGTCACAGGAAGGAAGGGGAGAAAACTAAACTTCTTCTGAATAGCCCAAGGGCCAGCAGCCGGAAGAAGCAAATTTGGGTTTGAGGTAAGGAACACCTTCCCACATAAAATGGAACAGACCCCCTCCTGAATATGGTCTGCATCCATCTACCTTTCTTCCATCCTCACTGCTGCTGTACCGGTCCATCTCATCTCAGCTCCCATCTGAGTTACTACCAGAGCCTCCTAAAGTCATTCATGCACTCAACAGATACATATCAAGCCCCTAATCTGCTCTAGGCACAAGCTGAGAACTCATTAGGGAGTAGAACAGATAAAAATGCCGAGGACTCAGTAGGGAGCAAAACAGACAAAAGCCCCTGCCCTAAAGGAGTCTGCATTCTGGACAGGGGAAACAAACAACTTACAACATAACAGATGGCGCTAGGTACTAGACAGGAAAGGAGACGGGGAGCGAGGGTGGAGGGCCCAGTTGCAATACAAATAGAGTGATCAGTGAGGCCCTCGCTGACAAAGAGATTCTAGAGCTAAGGAGAGAGGGTAGGGACTGATGCAGACATCTGGGGAAAGACTACTTTAAGTAGAAGAAATATTTGAGGGTAAGAATCTGGAGGCCAGACATTAGGGCCTCTTCAAGACCAGCCAGGCTGGAGTCGAATGAAGGAGGGGGAGGGTAGGAAGACTGAGGTCCAAGTGGCAGGGGACGGTTGTGGATCATGAGAGGTCTTAAGAAAGCAATTGCAGAGACTCTGGATTTTACCCTATGGGGGAGAAAGACAATAAAGGGCAGTGGAGAGACATGATTATATTTTAAAAGGGTCACTCAGTCACTGTTTGAAAAATAAATGGTCTTCCTGCTGCCAATCTGATTCTCTACAGCTCACACGTCCACAACGCAGAATGAAACTTTTAAAACACTGTATAGTGACCCGGCAATCAACTCCTGGACGTTCATGCCCCCAAAATACAGTTTACATCCACACAAACACCTGTACATAGCTTTTCAGAACTGTCTTGTTTGTAACAGTCCCAAACTGAAAACAATCAGAATGTCCTACAATAGGCAAATGGTTAAACAAATGGAGAGACATCCCTGCTATGGGATACTAATAGGCAATAAAAAGGAACAAACTATTGATATACACGACATGGAAAGATCTCAAGGGCATTAAACTAAGCAGAAAACCTCAAAAGATCGCATATTGCATGGTTCCATTTATACAACTACAGTTACGTAAAATATGCCCATTGGAGGAAATGGATGAAAGGTACCCAGGACCTCTCTGACCTGTCTTTGCAACTTCCTGTGACTCTGCAAGAATTTCAAAACAAAAATTTATTTTAAAAAATTTTAGAAGAGAAATTGTGTTCTGGCGAAAAATCCTGCATTGTGTACAGATAGCATGCCCTTCCCAGTTACCTGATTCTATTCTTTGTCTTATAACTATTTTTACAACTTTGAAAGTTTAGATAACTATAGACATGCAAACTGTCCTGTCTGGTAAAAGTTCCTTTCCCCCCTCACCCGCACTCCCCCTCCATGGAAACATGAGTTTACACATGGAAAAACCATTTACATGTTCAATTCGACATTGCTTTATTCCATATCTATCTGTGTTTTGACTTTTCCTTTGAATGCAATGAGGGCATTGAACAAGTTAAAGAAAATCTTTAACATCTGTTCATTTTTTCGTCTGTATGAGAATCATAATTTTACAATTTTTTGAAAATTATCTTTCAAGAACATAAATCAGGTTGCATCACTCCCCCAGCTTAACCCCCTCTGAGCTTTCTGTTTCATTTTAAATGAATGCCAGAAAAAATAATAAAATAAAATAAAATAAAATAAAAAAATAAAATGAATGCCAGGGGCGCCTGGGTAGCTCTGTCAGTCAAGCATTGACTCTCGGTTTCAGCTTGGGTCATGATCACATGGTTTCATGAATCCAAGCCCTGCATCGAGCTCTGTGCTGACAATGATAAGCCTGCTTGGGATTCTCTCTCTCCCTCTCTCTCTCTGCCCCTCCCCTGCTCACGCTGTCTCTGTCTCTCTAAATAAATAAAACTTTTTTTAAAAAATGATAAATAAATAAATAAAATGAATGTCAAACATTTCCCAAGGTATACAAAACATGGCCAAGCCTGGGCCCAGCCTGCCCCAGGGCCTCATTTCCTCACTCTGCCCCTTGCCAGGACACTCCAACTACCTGCCCTTGCTTCATCTCCCTGAGAACATCACACTTATTCCCACCTTATGGTCCCTGCACCTGCTGTCCCCCAGCATGGACAGCTCTTCTCATGACTGGCTACTTTTCATGAGTAAACTCTCAACTCCACTGTTCCACCTCAGAGAGACCTTTTCATACATACCATTCTGTCAAAAGTAACACCTCCCTCCTATTTTTTTATCACAGTTATTTCTGAAATACTATCAATAATTGTATTATTATATATTATATATGTTTTTATATTATATTAATATTAGTAAAATAATCATATAAGTGTATACATTTATGTATTTACCATATTATGTAAATGTGACATATTAATATTGCTTGGTTAATTTCTAGTTTATTTATTACCTGCCCACCCAAATTCTGTAATAGTAGGATTTTTGAATCTGGTTCCATTATATCCCCCAATCCCTATAAAGGTACCTAGCACATAGTAGACACTCAATAAATATTTGTTGAATAAATCCTTGGGTGAGGGGCACCTGGCTGACTCAGTCAGTAGAGCACACAATCGTGGGGTCATGACTTCCAGCCCCACATTGGTCAGAGAACTTACTTAAAAACAGCAAACAAACAAACAAACCAAAAAATCCTTGGGTAAATGATGCTTCTGGAAGTAGTGAGGTATTTAGGTATCACTGGAAGTACTGTAGGCATGGTTTGTGCAACCACTTAGGAATGTCATAGAAAAACGATAGGCAGAGGCTTGGTCACAAGAATAAAAGACCCTAACGGTCTCTTCTAGTACTAGGAGACTATGATTCTATGGCTACTACACCCTTTCTGTTATGCAGTGGGAAAAGCAAAGTAATCCTCAGACATTTTCCACCAAATCATGGTATGCACACTCCTGCTCCTGCCGCAATATCATCTCAGCATTAAAATGTTGAAGCTAATCAGACATTTAATTTCAAAGTGGAAGGTCATTATCTTGTCACAAAATTTTATTCCAATTACTTTTTTTTCTATTATACGAAATGAATTAAAAGTAGCACAAAACATTGGGAGATCAAACAGTCAATCAGAAGCTCATTAAATATCATTGAAATTGGTGCAATAAAAAGCATTTCCCATGGCTGACTTATTATTTAAAAGCTATGTTCTGGACGGCTCAAGGAATTGACATGCTGCCAATCAAAAATCACCCTGTCCATAAATAGCCACTTGGTTTTTAAAAGTTCACTACCCTTTTTTTTTTTTTGAGATAAGAGTAAATATCTAAAGAGATTTAAAGCATGGGTGTAATTACCATCCTATCAGCCCCTATGAGACCCTAAAGAGAAGATATCAGCAAAGTCACCATCTGATAATTTAGACTATAACTTATAGAAAGATGCTTACAAAGTGCTACCAGTGATTTTATAAAGACTCCAATACATTACTTATGGATGATACTCAGCTAAGTACAATCCCAGGCAGGGATTAGTGGTCAGTTACAATTTTAAAATTGAGTTCAACTACACACTTGGACAAAATGCCCATTTTATTTTCTCAAGAGTGATTATTAAGCACTTCATTTTTCTATGGACCCAGATGTTAGCATAAAGACCTGAAAGTTGATCATTTTTAAATTTCCAATATTTTTCCACTAGGAGCCTTGCCCCCACCTTTTCTTTTAAAGCCGAACCACTAATTCTAGCATTTAGTTTTATAGAAACGACCACTTTCTGACATATAGGATAGTAGGTCCTTTTAGTTGGGAAAATATAACAACAGGAGTACTGTTCCCAGTCTCTTAAGGTGTGTAAGTGGTGAGAATGATACAAACTAAAAATACATAAGCAAAAGAGAAAGCGCTCAGGTATAGGAAATTACTTCTTCAGTGGAAGGACTCAAGAATTTCTCCCCTTGAAGCCACCTCATATACACACTGCCACTACCCCAATTTCTTTTCAAAAGCCACGGCTTATTGGCAAATTATCTGGAAGAAAAGTGGGAGGGAAACATTTGGATGCAAAATTCAGAACTGCTTTATAGAAAGAAAAGTGTAGGGAGGTTTGTTATCATTTATTTCCTCCAGTATATCATTCAATTTCAGCTGTCTCACGTCTCAGGAGAAGCTCCCCCATTTCTCACTTATGTGCCTAAGAAACATCTCTTTGGCATCTCATTCTCTCTCCCTGTCTTTTACCAGCATTTCATTATTTCTTAACTGTCCCTCTCATGCTTGTCTCCCTTTTTCCTACTGATCCACGTGTCCTCATTTAGCAGTTTTCAGAAGCCAGAGAGAAACGTTGCAAATAATGTTAAATATGATTAATATCTTGAATTCCTTGAAATATGACATGCATGAGTTACAATGAAACCTCTTTTATTTCCCCATGAAATGCTTTTGCATAATGAGAAAGAAAATGTCCTCTATGCCCTAATCAGCCCTGACAGTTCCTGGACTCCCAAATACTTTTATTTATGGCATTATTTATTTCATCTCTAATAAATGGAAGGGGGGGTACCCACGGCATGATCTGAGGAGGCTGCAGGAGAGAGGGAGACTATCCTGGGTGGAGGAACACAGAGGCTGAACCAGCAGAGAGAAGGCTTCCAAGGGAAGGGAGATAATGGGAAATAAGAGGGGAAGACTTGAACCCCCAGAAGAAAATGGGTCACTTTCCCAAGACTAAAAGAAAAACTGAAAAGAAATGTAACTTCAGAGTGGAGAGAGGAGAGTCATACATCAAGGAGGAGATGCACCCAGAATCCTAAACCTGGAGAATGAAGACTGATGGCTGGAAACCAATCTTCCTCGGAGGGAGGGAGTATGCTGGCATTGGAGCTGGCCTAGGGGAGGGATGATTTGCTCCCAGGAGCCTCTGGGAGAAGCCAGTACACTCCTCTAGATTTGAAGACATCGCTACTCCATGGGGATCCTCCTCCAAACCACAGAGGCTCTTCTCTCATTCAAATAATTACTGAAAATGTGTGTCTTCCAGCAACACTGACCTGGTGGCCCCAGATGCAGTGGGCGATGCAGGGAGCAAGCTCTCAGGCCACCTTGGTTCTACGAGCACATTTACTTATATGTCAAATGACATTGTTTAAAATACCATCCCAAAGGGAGGTATCTGGTCATATTTTTCCCTCAATTGCACAGAGTCTACGTGCTATGAGGAGTGAGGATATGAATTCAAATGATCTGGACGCATCTCTGCACTCGGCTACACACTCCTGAATGTCTGGCTTTGGGTAACTACCTCGCGGAGCCTCGGTTTACTCATCTGTAGAATGGAGTATATGATTCTGTTACACACTATGGGGCCCCTATAGGGAATTAATAAAATAATGTAAAAGTCCGACGCCCTGTGTGGTCTTGCGATATGCACGAGCTCAAAGGCCGTGTGGGCAGAACCCGAGACTCGCGCAAACTACGCGCAGCGACGGTGGGTCAAGACCTTCAAGATGTTCTTTTCAGAAGGTTGGGGGAGCAATTCCCGGTGGGCAGAAGAACTGGCTGCGATTCCTTCCCAAGGCACACACGGCCCGCCCCAACTACTACTAGCCCCTCCGTGCAACCCCGAGAGTTTGGGGTCAAGTAGGGGGCGCCAGGAGCTCCTTTCCGAAGCTCAACCCCGCCCGCAACTGCAGAAGCCTCAAGTCCGCACGTGGGGCTCCAAAGTCTCGCGCTGGCCGGAACCTCGCCCTATTTACCCGCGCGCCCTCGGGATCCGGCTTCCCCCTTCCCTCCCCCCGTCGGAGGCGCACACCCGGCGCGCGGACCCCACGGGCGACGGCAGCGCCAGGCCCCGCCCCCGCCCCCATTATCATTAGCAGATATTACCCTAAACACTTGCTCTTTACCTCCTTTCTCCCTCCAGGCATTGGCGAGGCGGCCTGTCAATCAGCGCTCGGGCGGCAGCCCCCCGCGCGGGGGCTCAGCTATGCCAGCCTCAGCGACAGGCGGCAGTGGCGGCGGCGGCGACGGCCCAGGCACAGGCACACACCCTCCCACACGCGCGCACTCGGGCAGAGCCGGCGGGCGGGAGGCGGAGGCACCCTCGGAGCCCGGCGCCTGGCGGGGAGGGGGCGTGCGACCGGGGACCGGCCCCGAGGCGCAGGATGGAGGAGGAGATGCAGCCGGCGGAGGAGGGGCCCAGCGTCCCCAAAATCTACAAGCAGCGCAGCCCCTACAGCGTCCTCAAGACGTTCCCCAGCAAGAGACCGGCGCTGGCCAAGCGCTACGACAGACCCACCCTGGTGGAGCTGCCGCACGTCCGGCCGCCGCCGCCGCCCCCGCCGCCCTTCGCGCCGCACGCCGCCGTCTCCATCAGCAGCAGCGAGCCGCCGCCGCCGCAGCAGCAGTTCCAGGCGCAGAGCACCTACCCCGCCGGGCCCGGCCGGGCAGCCGCCGCCGCCTCCTCGTCGTCTCCATCGTGCACGCCCGCCGCGTCCCAGGGCCACCTGAGGACTTCGGCGCCGCCGCCGGCGTCCCCCGCCGCCTCATCATCCTCGTCCTTTGCCGCCGTCGTCAGGTATGGCCCGGGCCCGGCGGCCGCCGCGGGCAGCAGCAGCGCGGGCAGCGACGGCGCCAGCCTGGAGCTCAGCGCAGGTACCAACTCCTGGGCGCAACTTTCCTTTCCGCTCGGCCGCGGCGAGGGGTGGGGGCCGGGGAACCCGAAGCCGGGCATGGCGGACACCCTTGCCGCGCGTCGGGCTTGGCGGGGAGGGTCGCGAGGAGAGAGCGGGGGGGCGAGGGGCGAGCGCAGTCCGGGCTGAGAGAGAGTCGGGCGTCCGAGCGCACCCCTGAGGCCTCCACGCGCGGGCAGCAACTTCTAGAGGATTCCCCGCCGCCGCCGCGGCGTGCGGAGCTTCCGACGGCGCGCGCGCCTCCTAACAGGTGGCTCCGCGCTCGGATCCGGCTTGGCGCCCAGGAAGCCGGGCTGTGGCGGTCGGCGGCAGGGGTCTGTCGGGCGGGGGTCAAGGAAGCAGCCTTGGCGCCGAGGCCGCGCGCCGGACACCCCAGGGTGACGGCCGCCGCCGCTCCCGGAGAGGCTGGAGCTTCTGGCGGCGCTCGGGGACGCCTTCCCTTTATCCTCGGCTGCTTCCACTTTTTCCTTCCATTTCTTACTTTACCTCTCTCTTCTTCGCTTGCTTTTCCTTCTCCCTCTCTTTCCCGGCCTTCCAATTATCTTTTTAACCACCTCTTTGGTGCACTCCTACTCTGTCGCGGTCCACTCGGCTGGCTCTTGGGTTCTTTTTTCTTTTTCTGTGCGCTTGTGTTTCGTGCGCGCGTTGTCTGCACCCTCTGCCCCTCTGTCCCCACCCACCCCAGAGTCTCAACGCGGGTCATTCAGCGGGTTCCTCTGCACCAGCCACGCGGGTGGACCTGGCACTCGCCCCAGCCCCAGTGCCGGACTTTAGGAAAAGGGACGTCCCGCCCCTCCCCCCAGCCCAGGAGCTCCCCCACCCCCCACCCCGGGCTCTCGGGGCCCGAGGCCCATACCCCCCGCTAGGAGGGAGGAGGCTGCACACCGGGATCAGGAGCCTCCCGAGCATCTGTCCCGCCCCTTGAAGAAATGCCTGGTGGGGAGCACCCACCCCCGGGTGCGAGGCTCCACTCCACCGGAAGGCCGCAAGAGGTCCCTTGAGAAAAGTCAGCTCTCCTGCGGGTTAGGCTACGGGGAGGTGGGCTGGTAGAAAGGCCATAGCCTAGGGGCCTGGGGCCTGCGCCCAAGGGCACTCCGCGTTTATCTCGCTCATCAGAACTAAAAAGTTCCTGCTCAGGCCTTTTATGGCATTTTTAGAACCCCCCCAAATTCTGCCTATCAGTGAATCCAAGGCTTTTGTCCTAATGAAAATATGAGCATTGTCTCTAAATGAGTTATAGATGCCTATGCTAATGTTATGTTGTTTGTCAATATTTTGACACATGAAGGATTGGTTTTGAGAAAGAAAATCTAATTACAGGTAATAGTGAAGACTTGTTCTGTCACATCTCTCACCGATTTGGAGATGTTTGGCGGCTTGGAGTGGGATTTTTATGTAGGTGTCTTGCTGTTTGTGGGGAGGGTTTTTATTTTCAGTTGCTCTTGACCCGATATTCTGTTGTGTTTTTATATTCACTGTTAGGCTACCCATCCACTTCCATTTTTCTCATTATTTTTCTAATGTGTTCTTCCCTTCTTAGTAGTAGGCTTGTGTTCTTTCCTTCTGGGTTTGGAGTCTTATTTTCTTCTATTCTACTTTTAGTTGATGCCGATGTTTATTCCATAGTTCTGCTTAATCTTTATCTTTTTTATGTTGTTTCTCAGCAGTTTGGGTTCTTTTCCCATTTTCTGTATTTGTTTACTCCTTTGCATAACCTTAGTTCCACCATGTTTACTGGGGGTTTTGCCCTTTTTTAAAAATCTGCCTGTTCAGTCTTTAATCTCCTCTTGCTTTCTCCTTTTAGTCTTTCAATCTTTTATTTCCTTTTATACACTATAAATCTGTCCCCTCATTTTCATTATCATCCATAGTTTTAACCTTGCTTTTTCCTGCTATTTTTCCTGCATTGTTTCTTTCTTCTTTACCAGCCACTAGCTGTCCTTTCCCATGCTCCTTCCTACTCTGGCAGTGTCCTTGCTGTCTTTCGTTCACAGGAGTTTATGTGTGTTTTTTTCTTTTTCACCTTGTTCTAAATGTACTCTTTCAGTGTTTCTTCTTAGTTAATTTTGTCTCCATCCCCAGGTGGAAATCACAACATCACTGAATCTAAAAGAGTGAAAAGGGGCTTTGTTTGATACCCCTGAAACTCCCTATATTTTTTATTTCCTTTTATGCTCAAAGGCTGCTGCTGCTGCTTTCTTTCTTTCTTTCTTTTTTTCTTTTTTTAAGGTCATGGAGAGTAAGCTTGATAGCACCAAGGGCAGGATGCCATTTGCTTGTTGGAAAAATGGGAATTAGATAGTAGGTTTCTTCCATGCAGTGAAGAAAATGATCTGGCAGCAGAAGGAAGAGAAAAAAAAGAGGGGGGCCATAGTACTAGACATCCTGGATTGGGGTCATAATATTAATCATTGATGGACAAAGCCGTCTTTTAACCCAGCACAGAGATGTGAGTGGCCATCAGAGGGACAGTCACCTTAAGAGCTGATTGGCTCTTTGAGGAACTAGTGGTTCCACTTTGAACCAATGAGCATGTGTGTACAGACAGACATCATTTAAGCATATTGGGGAGGGGGCTGGAGGAGGTGGTAAGTTGCTTGTTGCACCCTCACAAAAGTTTTATTGTAACCTCTAGGGCCACCTAATAGACTGAAAATAGTCAAAACATTGATATGATGAAATGAGTCAAGGATAGAAGAGATAAAACTGAGTGTCCAGAGTAAAGGCAGTGAAAAGATGAAAGGTTGAAGTGAATAGTATTTGTCATTAAAAGCCATAAACCACTGAGAGGAGAAATGTGATTAAAAATAGATTTTTCAGCATTCTTATAAAATCTCACGAAAAGTATAATTTTCCTTAAAAGGGGTAATATACCATGGTTTTAGAAGCATATTTTTCCTCTGTGGGAGGCTTAGAGTTAAAACCCACGTAGATCTTGATATGCAGCCTAAATTTGGCATCAGGAAATGGGAAATTGCATCTTTAAGCAGAGTACAATCAAAAATGAATTACAATAAATCCTATATAATTGCATAGGTCATTCTCTTTAATGAGATTTTATTAACCTGACTGTCAAGCTTTTGAGTCAGGCAGATATTTTATCTTCTTCAACTGATAAAAGTGTCAGCTATAAACCACCATATAAATATTCATAAATCTACACATCTGTGGCAGCCTATCAGCATCATTCTTTTGGACATTAAAAGCATTCTAATTACTTTCTGTCTAGCAGAGCTGAAATGCTGCCTGTTATAGTATGTGCTTGGCAGGCATGATTGCTTTTGTTTGCCATCACAAATAGCAGCATCCTATTTTATATACCGATGGTCCAGAAAATATTCAGGGATTGACTGAGCAGGATGAATATTAGGAAGCACCATCTGGTTTTGATAGCACCAAGTATATTAACTCATCTGTTAATTTTTGACACATCATTGATTTATTTATTTAGAAAAATTGCATCCTGTTTTGCTGTTTTGATGTTTGCCATTATGAAAAAAAATTGGATGGCATTTTTTTTTAAAGACATAGTTCATTGATTTAAGACAAGGGTGATGCTTTGAAAGATGCTTTCATTTTCTGACTTCTATTTTCTATGCCATGAAGTCTTCTCTTAGGAAGTTATATTAATGTTTTAAGGAAATCATTTATTTTGAACTAGCTGGAAATCCTTTTGGTAGATATAATGTATGGATACATGATAATAGGTCACAAAAAATTTTTTCTGCTTCTGCATTTTTAATATTAATATATTTCACCCTTCGCTGGGCTAAAATCAAAAGGTTACCACTAATCTCGACGGCTGTGATCTCCTTCATAGTAACAGAATACTCTTGGGTATATGCTGTGATGGGCAAATTCCATTCAAGGCTTTACTTACAAAGAAGGACATTAAAGTAAAGCGCCTGTGTTTGATTGCCAAGTTCCCATCCCTCTTCTTATTCACTTATCAGATGTAGGATGGCTTAAACCACTTAAATTCAGAAGAATTTCTAGAAATGAATTTTTTAATTAAAAAAATAATCATAGGTTCAGATTTTGGAATCAGACTAGGCACAATTTGCAACATGATACTATCCCAACAGATTGCACACTAGAGCAAAATAAATTATAAGTGGTCACTTTATAGTGCTTCGTGATTGTGATTTATGAAGATTTTGTGGGGTTTCATTTTAGAGAAGTTAAGAATAAAGTAGGTAGTTTTAAAGACCCTTTGTAAACTGTTGAGTTTGTTCTTCCCTGGCATCTCTTGAGTGAGCATTCTGTAACTAGAAAAAAAAAAAAAACAGTTAAAAAATTTCAAAATACATGTTCACACTTTGCTCAATTAAGAATCATGGGTCAGTGACCATTCAATTGTGTTCATATGAAAACAGAACTTTACTCCATTTCTTAGCAATAATGGGCATTGCACAGTACTTGCATCTCTAATTATATTCTGTCTGGGAAGCTAAAGTGTTGCTGACTGCAATATGTAGTAGGTAGAAAGATTTGCTGTTTTCTGCCGAGTGTGATAGTAATATTTTTCATCATATCTTCTGATGTATTGACGTTAAACAATATTTAAATATTTTAAGGTATCAAAAAGAGGAGAAATTCAACTTCAAGGGTTATGGTCATTATTTTTGCGTCTGTCGATTCAAAGAACAAATTCAGAATGAAGCATTTTTAAAAACTGAAGGCAATAAGTGTTTATGGTTATAGCTATTCTCTGATACTCTGAGTGCGCTTTAATACATCACCTTCATATTGTAGTGTATTACATAATGATTTTTTCTAGGCATTTTCTAGGCATATTACCTAGAAATATGCCTTAATTGAATTGAAGGAGTTCATCCTTCAATTAAGAAAACAAATCATGCTTGTCCCTAAGTCAGATTTTTTCCCTTAAAATCTATACTCTAATGTGATTTATCAATATGATTAAAGCTACTGAGTGTACTTTAGGACATTGAACAAATATATTTGAGCAATTCTTTATAGGCACCTCTGTTTTAGCCTTTCCTTTCATATTTTGTTCCTTTCATCAAGGTTACATTAAAGGTGTATAGTCTGTAAATCAATTGGGGCCATGCTGATTAAAATGCAAACAGTAAATACAACTTCAGTTCTAGAATGGGATTATAGGATTAAAATGAATGAAAACTGCCAGTGTGCTAGAATTGAAAATTCCCAATCAATATCATCCTTTGATTTTACTAATAAAAGAACAAAAACCCGGAAGTGAAGGCCACTGTGCAACATCTTAAATCTTCCCACTTGTATGGTTCAGCTGTTTACTTTGTTTATTTGGTTTTGGTCAGTGTAAAGAACTGATACCCAGATATTTGAGGTCTTTCCCCATTTCCTTTTGGTTTAATTAACATCAGGGGCTCAGTCCTTCCCTTCCACCTAGCAGGGGGCAGAGGCATCAATGCCAGTGTTTGGTGTATAAAAGATACTTCCTATATCCATATCCCTTTTCTCCAGTATACCAAGTGTACTTTATCCTGGCTGCTGCTTTAGTAAAGTTCCCAGCCCATCAATCAAGTCTAGCCTGAAACTATGCCTGACATCTGTTTTTTTTCTTCAGCACTCAAGATCACTGTGGAAAAAACAGGCCTGTGCCTAATATTGGTGGGATTTAGGACAAGAGTACAGATGCAGGTCTACGTGCCATGTATCTAAATTATTAACAAACTATTAAATAAAATATGTTCCATCCACCTCCCCTGACAAATATACCCTCTTAATGACCAGATCTGACTGGAGTTCTCAGCCAGCCCATGGCCTTCTCTCCCCACCCCCAGCTTCATCTTCTAATAGGAGGAACCTCACATACACACGAATGGATGCCCCCGTCCAAACTTCCAGGCTCTGGCACCATGGTCTGTCCTTGGGAGAATGGCTCAGGGAAGAGTCCAGCACAGGCCCTCGAAGCAGTTTAAGTAAGGAACTCCTGGATCTTGGGTACCTCACCATGGGGTGGGGAGGGCGGAAGAGGATGGTTAGGGCAGGGCCCTCCTCCCTGTGTCTAAGGGTGGTACTGCTCCTACCCATGGGAAAGCACTGTGGCAAGAAGAAAAGTGGTCCCATAGACTCTCAGACTGCCCAGAATGCTCATGCCACCCCAGCTAAGGAAACACTCAGTATGACAAACTAAGATCTGTGTATTTACAAGAGGACCCACGTGTATTCAGTAAATATTTCGTTGTTCCCATAGAAGCCCTCAAACATTTCACCATTTTTCATTTTTAAAGTTTTTTCCCTGAAAAAAAGATAAAACCAGTCAACATTTCCGGAGACAGCAGGTAGCTAGTTAAATTTCTATCATAAATAGTTATTGGTATCTAAAACTTACAGTATTTTGCTTGTTATTATTCTGGAAAGGGAAGAGAGGAAATAAGAGGCATCTTATATCTCTATATAAGCTCTATAAAGTATCTCTCTGTATTTATAAATAGCCCATTCTGGGTGGTAGTCTGGAAAGAAAAGACTGTACTTAGGGTGATATTTGCATTTAGGGTGAATTTTCAAGACCCAAAACTGACAGCATTAAATCCCATTTTCATAATTTTTGAGGGGTTTTTGGTTTTCTGAACTGATTGCTTTCCGTTTGCTTTTTGTTTTTCACTGATTGACAATTAATATGCTTTAGAATACATTTATGTCAACTTACAGTCTGGCCACATGCCATTTAAAAGATTTGGCAATGTAATGGAAGAGGCTGTAAGAAAACGCACTGCCGATTTTCACATGATACTTATATGGATTGGCCTAAACATTGGCCTTGACAAGAAATCCACGTTCACAGATAAATGGAGAGAAAGAATAGTGAACACAGATGTTGGATAATACAGTTTTGCTTTCGGGCTCATCATCTTTTGCCTTATAGGCCACTCTTTGTTTTACCTTAGATGTTTAGTGAGCTCTTCAAAACGACTTATCTTTCTTCTCCAGTTTGCATCTGGGAGCAACGTACTCTCGTCAGGGATTGTATCAGCTGATTAATAGAAAGGGCATGAGGGCACTCTAGAAATAGAAGTAATGATTGCTGTAAGCCCTCCTGTCAATGAGGAATTGAGTCTGCGGTAGCTGGCTCGATTCATTAGAGTAAGGATCTTAATGAAGCCAAAGGTGTGAGTTCAGACTTGTACAGGCCAGTTAATGCCACAGAGAGGGAAATCTCTCTGCGGTGCCCAAAGTCACTGTCCACCCACTTCCTGGAATAAGGGGCTGAGGAGGACTCTTGAGACACCCTCTAGTTGCAGAATTGCAGGAAGCTATGCATCATACTAGAAGTAGATTTACTGTGTTACCTTGGTTTGGGATGGAGAGTAGAAATACATATTTTTAACATTTTTGAATGTTAAACTCAAAATTGAGGACCTTACTTAATCCCTTGTCTTTGGCTGTCCGTCTCTGATGTGTTTTTTCATGTGTTTCAGAGAGTCGTATGATCTTGGATGCCTTTGCCCAGCAGTGCAGTCGAGTTCTTAGTCTCTTAAATTGTGGAGGAAAACTACTGGACTCCAACCATTCTCAATCCATGATTTCTTGTGTCAAGCAGGAAAGCTCGAGTTACACCGAGAGACAGGAGCAGTGTCACGTCGGGAAAGGGGTCCACAGTCAGACCTCAGATAATGTAGATGTAGACATGCAATATATGCAAAGGAAACAACAAACTTCTGCCTTCTTGAGGGTTTTCACTGACTCCCTACAAAATTACCTGCTCTCGGGGAGCTTTCCAACTCCAAACACCTCATCGGTCAGTGAGTATGGCCACCTGGCCGACGTGGATACTCTGTCAACCTCCCCCGTGCATACACTAGGTGGCTGGACCTCCCCGGCGACATCTGAATCCCATGGTCACCCGTCCTCTTCTACGCTGCCGGAGGAGGAAGAGGAGGAGGAAGAGGAAGGCTACTGTCCCAGATGCCAAGAGCTGGAGCAGGAGGTTATTTCGCTGCAACAAGAAAATGAAGAGCTCCGACGGAAATTAGAGAGCATCCCAGGTACTGTGCCGTATTCCGTGTGAGCTAACTGCAGGTCATTCCTTTCCGCTGGCTCTGTCTGTGTGCATGCGTGCATACATGTATGCGTGTAGATTTTTGGTTTTGGCCAGCAAGGTAGAAAAGTTGAAAAAACAGGCATGCACGGGGTGACCTTAGCCTTCCAGGGCCACACAGCAATTTTAGGACAAACTACTAGGGCAAACTTGTTCTATGTTTAAGTCCAGTCTTACGAGATACAGGCCTGAAGATCACCGCCCTATTCAAAGATGTCTCTATCCATATAAAAGTGATTCCAGACATGATGCAATAAGATTGAAATAGGCTGAGTACCATGAGCTTAAGTTTTCTTCAAAAAGTGGCCCTCTCTTTTAAAAGTGGCTTTTGTATTTGTAAAGACTTTGCTGTATGTGTTTCATTAGTTAGTAATAGAGATGAAAGTGATTTGATACCTTCGGTGGTGGGACTTGAGTAGTACTGAACAAGTGGTCTCTTTTGTGCCATTAATTTCTTGCCGTTCTTGTTAAGTTTCAGCAGGCATCATCTCTTGTTTGCATGCAAGCTCCCCCTTAAAGTAAATAAGCAACTGTAAACTGAAAGGAACAGATCAAAGACAGACCAGTAATTAAGCGGATCTCAAACTATTTGTGCCCCTGGCAAAGCGGGCATTTCCTGCCTCTTAGAGACACTAGCTTTGCCGAATAGTAAAGTCATCTTTATGGTAACATCTACTCTGGGTTGCAAAGCCATTTTTTTTTTTTACTATTTACAATTTTGCTTATACCTTTGAATTCATTACTGCATGTATGTGGCTTACAAAAGATAGTAAGATCGTTAGCTAGAGCAATATCTTCAAACCGCTTTAATCATGCAGCCCACTGATAAAAAAATTTTGAGAACGTATCCACCGATGTACATGCTTCTTGGTTAACTACATACATGTCATAGTATACTAATAAAGCATATATAACATGTTAAAAATTCTAAAGGCTGATACATAAATATAAATAGAAAGTATGTTCTTTTCCTAAATCAGTGTCTCTGAACCACCCAATTTGGCAGCTGACTTAAGGAAATATTGAAGAACATTACCCACTTGTTTATTAGTACCCTTAGGAAGCAAAAAATAAAAACAAGCGTTAAGAATTGCCAGATCAGAAATTTTCCTTCCATCCTTTCATTTAAAAGCATTCCTCAAATAGACCTTGGTTTAGAATATTTTGGAATTAGGTTTAGTGCAGTTGTGTTGTGGGGGAGAAGCAGGAAATGAAGTAAATTCATTCTCTCTCTGGGGCACCTGGGTGGCTCAGTCAGTTAAGCGTCTGACTTCGGCCCAGGTCATGATCTCATGTCTTTGGATTCAAGCCCTGCGTCGGGCTCTGTGCTGACAGCTCCGAGCCTAGAGCCTGCTTCCTATTCAGGGTCTCCCTCCCTCCCTCTTTCTCTCTCTCTCTCTGCCCACCCCCACTCACACTGTGTGTGTGTGTGTGTGTCTCTCTCTCTCAAAAAAAAAAAAAATTTAAAAAAATTCATTCTCTGTCTTTGCAGTTAAGCATTGGGGTTATTAAAGGGCTGTGGTGTCTTCCCAAGCCAGGAAGGCAGGGACCACAGGAGACACTGGGTAGAGCTCAAAGAATACAGTGGAACCAGAGTTCCACTGGGTTTCCCACAGCACAGAAAGAGAGAGGGGTGTAACTTACACTGTGGGATTTTACAGATTTCACAATTCCTTAAATTATGGTCAATTAACTATGGGTTTGATCCAACCCAAAGAGGTGTGTTCCATGTTACTCCACAACCTCCTCTCTGCCTGGAGATCAGCCAATTTTAGATACTTACATCCTCCAGTCAGAGCTGTGGGTAAGAGTTTCAGCACAGGGACAGGTGACACAGAAGTCCAGAGTGGTGGTGTCTAATCCCCAGTCCTAAATATTTGTCTTTGGTAAATATCAAGCAAATTTGGGGTTTAGTCCTCCTCCCATTTCCCAAACCTATGCCAGGTAGAAGGGCTGTGTCATGGATAAGTAATGCCACTAATCACCGTCTTGCTCCATTTCCCAGAAAGACTAAAATGCTGAAATTTCTTGAGCCTTCTTGATGGTCCGATATTGAATGACACTTGTTGAAATTAGGCTGTGGTCACCACTGTTAGTGCAAACATTCCAGTCACTTCCATAAACTTGAATCAATAGCCATTTCACATGGAGAACCACGATTGCTATAATCCATACCGAAACTCAACTATATAAATGAAAATCAGTTTGTCAGTTATGAAGAGAAAAAAATAGTATAAAATTCAAGAATTATTTGTGATTATTTAACACATGTGCTCATTACCTAGGGACAGCTTAGTATTGGGTGTTCAGTTGAACGTGCCACTTGTGACGAAAACTTGACGCAGAGGAAGGCATCACTAATCCCCTTGCCCTCACCTCCCAACCTCCATCTTTGGCTAAACAGCAAACCAGATAGTGAGTGATCACCTAAGAATCCACCTTTCACTCCATTAGCTATTAATTTTGTGGGGGAAATCTGTTGTTTTTAGTCAGCCCTTTGAAGAAAAGTGTAGCAAGTAATCCACTCTTGTTTCGCATGTAACAAGAGTATTTTGCAAGCAGTAACTCCCCTGTGGAATTTGGGATGGATTTTCCTTAAGCAGCATCACTGCTTCCCAATGGCCTCAACACACCTCTGTTGTTCCAGAGGGCAGTGCATTCCATGGCAGGAGCTAGGACCTTCCTGTAGTAGAAATTACCCTTATGTTGTGAGATCACTGTGTTTATAGCCAAACAGGATGGATCAGTACAGAGGAGAAAGCATTCAGGGTACCTGGGGGGCTCAGTCGGTCAAATGTCCGACTGTTGATTTCAGCTCAGGTCATGATCTCATGATTCGTAGGTTCGAGCCCCGAGTTGGACTCTGTGCTGACAATGTGGAGCCTAGTTGGGATTCTCTCTCTCTCTCTCTCTCTCTCTCTCTCTCTCTCTTCTCTCTCTCTTCTCTCTCTCTTCTCTCTCTCCCTGCCCCTCTTCCAGGCATGCATGCATGCTCTCGCTGTCTCTCAAAATAAATTTAAAAACTTAAAAAAGAGAGAGAAAGCATTCAGAGGAAATAAGTTAACAAGAAGATAGGGATGCCTGCCCCAGGTCAGAGCTGAGACACTGGTTTGAGTTCCTTCTCTGCCACTCCAGAGTTGTGCTATTGAGTAACTGAGATTCCTGTTTCTTTGTTTTTTCCTGAACTAAAGCATTCATACTTAGGAACAGTTCTTAAAGCAGGACTTCAAATGAGCTTATTAGAATACAGGGAGAAATGATCTCACTTGGGCAACTATAAAAGGGGACAGGAAAGTGCAGACCTTTCCCAAGAAGAAAGAGGTTGGGGAAGGTGTTGCTCTAGCACCACCTGAGAGGGCTGGGTAACTGTTTTACTTGTGAAACATTCCACCAAGGCCTGTTGATTATCAACCACATGCAAGCAAGGGGCTTCTGGAGAATAATACTCGGACTCCCTGTCCACAGTTACTTGCAGATGTAGGCAATTAAATATTTTATCCCAAGGAAAGAGCATTAGCACTTACTCTTTGGTGTTAGCTGATCACACTAGAAATTAGAAAGTCTGTTGAAAAGTTTAAGTTTTTTAAAAGAAAGAAAGAAAAGTTAGGTTAAAAGTAAAAAGCCACAGAAGAATTGACACTTGGATCAGGAATACAAAAAGTTGAGACATTATTAAAAGAAGGAAAATGTTGGGAGAACTTCTCACTGGAGAGGGTGTCAGGTTAGAGCCGGCATGCTTGTTTAGAAAGCTTACAGTCAACACAAGATGAGAGAGCTCCGAATGGAGGGTAGGTATAAAATACTTTATGTCTTCTAATTTAAGACCTGTTGAATGCAAGATGCACCAATATTCTATGTTCCACTAAAAGAAGGAAAAAAACACTGAATCATAATTGCATCTTTGAACAAGCTCGGAGATTTTAAAATATGAAAAAAATATGGGTCTTAGGATCATAAAATATGGTAATTTAAACATAACTTCCAAAGTAAAATAATTATGACATATTAAAAATACCTTGAGATGGGGGCGCTTGGGTGGCTCAGTTGGCTAGGCGGCCAACTCTTGATTTTGGCTGAGGTCATGATCTCACAGTTTGTTGGATCGAGCCCCACTTTGTGCTCTACCCTGACAGTGAGGAGCCTGATTGGGATTCTCCCTCTCCCTCTCTGTTCCTTCCCCACCTGTGCTCTCCCTTTCTGTGTCTTTCAAAATAAACATTTTTTAAAAATACCTTGGGATGTTCGAAGTGCCAGATATACAGAAGTACACTATTAATGTTATTAAAGAACTTTTCACTTTTATTTTTGAATGTTTATTTATTTATTTTTGAAAGAGAGCATGCATGCCAAGCAGGGGAGGTGCAGAGAGAGAGGGAGACAGAATCTGAAGCAGGCTCCAAGCTCTGAATTATCAGCAAAGAGCCCAACACAGGGCTCAAACCCATAAACTGTGAGATCATGACCTGATCCTATGTCAGATGCTTAACCAACTGAGCCACACAGGTGCCCCAAGGACTTTCTACTTTTTTAAAAAGTACATTTATGATTATCTCAATTTATCTTCATAACTCCAAACAAATAGTAATATTCCTATTTTATGGACAAGAAGGTTGAAACCTGGACGGGTGAAGTCTGTGGAAGAGCTAGGATTATTTTTTTTTAAGTTTATGTATTTAATTTTGAGAGAGGGAACATGAGCAGGGGAGGGGCAGAGAGAGGAGACAGAGAATCCCAAGCAGGCTCCACACTGTCAGCACAGAGCCCAATGCAAGTCTCAAACTCCCCAACCTGGAGATCATGACCTGAGCCAAAATGAAGAGTCAGACACTTAACTGACGGAGCCACGCAGACGCCCCTGTGGCAGAGCTAGGATTATAATCAAAGTCTCTTGATTTTAGATCTAGTGTATTACTCTCTTCCACCCTAAAAATACAGTCGATTCTCACATGTTCTACAAAGTCACTGTCAAGACTGAACTAGCGAACACCAAAACATTACCCCTAGGAAGAGTACAGAGCTATGTTCCTGAGAAGCTCTAGTCACATTTTTACCCCCATTCAATGCATAACCTTATTTTATGTATGTTTTTGTTTAAGGAGACCTTATTTAATATATAGTGTTGTCAGATTAACATTGAACTAGAGCCAACAGCCCTATAACTCATGCCTGAATGAAGCTTATCTAATACGTACTTTCTTCGTGAGGCTCATCACAGCCTTCCGGCACTTAGGAACTCTAGACTGCACTTCAGCTCTGTGTTTGGGTACCTTTTAAACAGCAGAATCACCAACAAAAAGCACAAAATGGGAAAAACATGGCACGTGAAGAGAACACTTGTTACAGTGTGAGCTGAAACAAGCAGGCAGACCATTACCTTGTTCAGCCTTAGCTGGGAATGTGTGCATTGGGCAACCCAGGTTTCCAGTGATCTGCACAAGTCTGCAAATGACTGCTGGAGCACCAGCAAACATGGATTTGGCAATTACAAATATATTTTAGCAAGTTGGCAAATTTGAAAACATGCACTCTGCAAATAATGAGGATTGACTGTACTTACTCAAGAGGGTGCAGACCAGAAAACTCACCTTGGATTATGCAGCACTGATCCTATTAGTCCACAGTTGTCGTTTTCTAAGAAGATTTTAAAAAGATAAATCATTAATGTCAGTGTTTTGGATAATTTTACACCAGTACAAAACTCCTGGAGTGAATGCAGTGTGGACGTGCTGGGGCCCTCGGCAGCCTCCCACTCACGCATGCCCAGCAGTGCCTGTGCAGGCAGGTTCAGGGCGCTTCTAGTCTGCAGAAAGAAGCATATTGTCCACATTTAATGTGGGAGTTCTAAAGAGGATGAAGTCCCATGAATATATTCTGAGTAAAAACTTAGAACAAATGATAGGAACAGAGAGGTATAAAGGATTTAGTTCTTTTACTTAGAAGTTGGTAAAAGTCCTCACACCTCTTGCTATGGCCATGAGATGGAGAGAGACAGAATGTGTGATAAAAGAACCTGGGTTTGGATTTTTGCTTCTGTTATTTGCTAGCTGTGATTTTTGGCTAATTACTTAGCCATTCTGAGCCTGTTTCTTTCTGTACCATGAGATTAATAATTCTATTAGAATGTTGGAAGTAGTAAGTTCATTAAGTAGCAGTTGAATGTCTATTAGGTCTTCCAGTAAGTGCTCAATAAATAGCAACTTTAAAAACAGAGAGAGGAGGGGGGCCTGGGTGGCGCAGTTGGTTAGGCAGTGGAGACTTGGTTTCGGCTCAGGTTGTGATCTCACAGTTCATGAGATCGAGCCCTGCATCAGGCTCTGCACTGACAGCTCGAGCCTGCTTGGGATTCTGTCTCCCTTTCTCTCTGCCCCTCCCCTGCTCACTCACATTCTCTCTCTCTCTCTCTCAAGTAAACATTAAAAAAAAAAAAGAAAGAAACAGAGAAGGAAACTGTTCTGTGCCTAGTAATGAAATTTTAAGTGCTTTTCTTAGATTGTAAGTGGTATTTTTTTAATGTTTATTTTTGAGAGAAAGAGAGAGAGAGACAGAGTGTGAGTGGGGGAGGGGCAGAGGGAGACAGAATCTGAAGCAGGCTCCAGGCTGAGCTAACTGCACAGTGCCTGACACGGGGCTCAACTTCCCAAACGGCGAGATCATGACCTGAGCTGAAGTCAGACACTTAACCAACTGAGCCACCCAGGCGCCCCACATCGTAAGTGGTATTCTTAAGAGGTCAGCATACAGTCAGTTACCCAGGTTAGGAACCTCCAATCCATCCATTATGCATCTCTCTCCCCTATGTCTTGTCTGTCTCCTCTCTGGATTCCACCTCTTGGATACCCATCAGTATGGGTTCCTCCTCTCCCCACTGTTTTTATACAGGCCTGTCTCAACATAGACTATTCCAGTAGCCACTCATATCCTCCCAGACTCCAGCCTCTCCCTGCTGAAAAGCCTCTAAAGGCTTCACTTGGTCTGTAGAGTAAATTCCAGCACTCAGTATGCCACATGGGGTCCTT
Source organism: Cryptoprocta ferox (assembly GCA_028646485.1). Lineage (NCBI taxonomy): Eukaryota > Metazoa > Chordata > Mammalia > Carnivora > Eupleridae > Cryptoprocta > Cryptoprocta ferox. Next base: position 158,133,774 of record CM053567.1, read on the forward strand.
TGCTACCTGAATCTTTTCCTGTCCATTTGTGGAGACTAGGCTCTCAGTTCCCACCATATACCAAGTGTTCCAACCCCAGTGGACAATTTGTGATTCCTGAGCAGCCTTATACTTGCTTCTGGTCTTCCCTTACTCCTGCTGTTCCTTCCATTTCAAGAACATACTCTTCTTTTCCCCACTTGAGAAACTCCAGCTCATCCTTCAGTACCCAATTCAGGTGACACTCACCTCTAACAAATTCTACCCCCTGTTCCCAGGCAGAGTTAACCACTTCCCATAGTATATCGTGCATATGTCTGTGAAAGTCAGTATCGGGAAGTTTCTACTGTGTGTATTTGTTTTTTCTCTTTCTGTTTTCCCTGGTGTCCCAATATGAGGAGAGGCAGGCCCTCTAAGCTCCTTGAGGGCAGAGATGAAGTCAACATCATCTGTGTCTCCTAAATCCTAGCACAGTGTCAAGCATGTTGTGGCATCTACCCTCATCAGTTAAATTAGACGGAGATGGGACATTGTCATAATCAAAAGCATAAACATGCGTCTGTAAGACTGAGTATTACTTAAAGCTCATCGTTTATTTCTACAAGTTTACAGTTCAGGTGCTTCTACTTTACAGACACAATGTGAGTAGGACACAATGATATAAGTGCACAGACAGCATGGTCATCAGAGAATGGTAAATAACTTCAAACTCTCTATAAAGTCATAGTGTTGTGTTTTGAGTCTTTAAAAATAATTATACAGCAAAGTAGATTAAATAATGCTTGAGAACAACAAGAAGAGAAACTCTGATCAAGATTTCAGTGTAATGATCTGCAATGAAAATTGGGTACTCAAGCCCAAGCACCCTTAATATGGGGGAAAAAACCGTATTGGAGCAGTTTTCCTTAGAAGGGCCTTAAAACAAAGCCAGCTGTTAGGTGATCTTTAAGGAATTCACTAGGCTCCTACTCATAAAATAGTAATAGCTTACATCAGGCAGTATCTACTGGGTGTTTTCTGCGTTACATGTATTATTTCAATCTTCACAGTAACCGTATACAGTAGGCAATTATCCAGGTTTTACAGATGAGATAACAGAGGCTAAGAGAGGTTGAGTAACTTGCCCAGAATCACACAGTTCCTAGTGCCAGAGGCAGTACATGAAGGGGAAAAAAGTACCCAAGAACTACTTTGGGACCAATTCTTCTCATGCCTTTTTGTCATCTGTTATATACTAGTACTGAGAATGCGTTGAAGACCCTGTCTGTGTGGATTGAACTAACTTAACCCTGACCATGAGAAAATCAAACCATTGAAGCTAGAGAGTGTGTTTGTTTTTGAGAGTAGCACATTCATCTGGATGTCTTAGATACTCGATAGGGTATTCATAACCTGTTTCTCTCAGTCTTTATTTGTTGACACAAAAGATCTTCCTAACCTGCTTTTTTTGTCTCAGGTATTTTGCTCTTTCTAGGATTCTCTGGTATGCATTTTAAAATACTATTACATGATGGGGGGCACCTGGGTGGCTCAGTTGGTCAAGTGTCCAGCTTCGGCTCAGGTCATGATTTCATGGTATGTGAGATCAAGCCCCACATCAGGCTCAGAGCCTGGAGCCTGCTTCAGATTCTGTGTCTCCCTCTCTGCCCCTCGCCTGCTCGCACTTTGTTTCTCTCTCTCTCTCTCAAAAATAAATAAACATTAAAAAAAATTAAAATGCTATTACATGGTTGGGGGTGGAAATTCTCAATATCAGGATAGATACTAGGGACATTTGGGGTACCTTTCTGTTCTCCCTTCCCTCTAATAGAAGCTTTTACAGTTTTTGGTTTCTCATTTATTGTCTCATTAAACCTGCTAGGTGCCTGTGCCTTTCTTTTGAAGAATGTCTAAGTAAATAAATGAAACCTGCCCAGTGGGTCCAAGGTGGGAGCTTCTCCATTGGCAGGAATGACTTGCTTAATATTCAGAACGTGCTTGAGGAAGCAGTTGGTGTAAAGGCGTCTGGGGCATAATCGGCTCCTTGAGGCTTCTGCTGTTCTTTTCTTTCCGGAAGGCCTGACCCCGTCTCTTGGAGGCCAGAGGAGCAGCATCTGGCCAGGACTACAGGGATCTCGAAGGAAGCAGAGGCCCCTATTCCCCCTCTCTGAGGGCCCCATGTGCTCACTGGGAAACTCCACAGTGTGTCCACAAATCTGTAGGTTGACGGAACAGCCGGGCAAGAGGGCAGAGGGTTTCCACGGTTGCCTTCTCGGTGCCCAGCTCTTCTCCGGGAAGGCAACGTGGTGTAGCTGTGGGTCAGGATAATGTTTCCTTCCGCTGTCATCCCTCTTGAATAGAGGCAACTATCTCTATTTTCCAGACTGACTTTTTTTTTCACCAAAAATATTTCATTTGATTCTACAGCTTCCCTATTATAAATCTAGGCATCCCTCCAAAGAGCCCCATAAGGGAGTGACGTTCCAAATCGGTAACAGTAGGGCCATGCTCTAGCCCTGGGCTGGATAGGGGCCTGGAGGCCTCTGCCTTGTGAGGGTCAGGGACTGGGAGCACACCAGGGAGGGGGTGGAGGAGAGGCTTACGCAGGGTGCAGCGTTGTGCCCCATGGCTGTTTCTTTTCTTTTCTTTTTTTTGTTTATTTATTTTGATAGAGACAGATCACACAAGTCGGGGAAGGGCAAAGAGAGGAAGAGAGAATCCCAAGCAGGCTCCACGCTGTCAACACAGAGCCTGACATGGGGCTCAAACCACAAAACCACAAGATCATGACCTGAGCTGAAACCAAGAGTCACACGCTTAACTGACTGAGTTCTGTTTTGTAACTGGCTAAATAGGAGCTTAGTCTTGTCTTCCTGGCCTTCAGTCTTGTGTCCATATGTCAATCTACAGGACCCATTTGCCCCCTACAGCCAGTAAATGCGCATGAAATTCCGTTTTCTTCCAGCATTTGAATCAGCTGGCCTTGCTTACGGCTTAGAACTGCTAGGAGATGGGAGAGTTGGCCTCCAAGCCTTTCCAGGGCTGTACAAACACTGCAGATAATATATAGCAAAGGAAGGGGAGAAAATAATTATGTAGACATTTTTCAAACCACTTTTACATCATAATACATGCCCAGTGTAGAAATGTTTTTAAACTGGTTTTTACAAGGATGATGATATTAATACCCTAATCTTGCTGCTAAAATACAATCGTTGTTAATTATCATTAACACTTTGGCAAATTTCTTTCCAATCTCTTTATGTACCTAATCATTCATAACATTGTTGAGGTCATGCTGAATATTCACTTTTGTAAGCATTTTAGTGCTTCATTTAAACATTTTCATAGAGATCATAATGACTGTAAAATACGAGTAAGGGATCAAAAGAAGTTTCATCCAAATTCTAATGAGTCCATGAGTATTTGCAAGTTTTACTGAAATTTCCCAAATAAATCCAGAGTAACATCTTGCACATGTTGCTTGGCAAAGCAATGACATGTGTCCAGCAGCATTTGGTTCTAAGCACAAACCAAGAAGGACACAGTACTGCTATTGGGTGCCTCTTACTCAGCCCTGGGTGTAGGAGACTTAGACATGCAAGTTCAGTGGGGTCCCACAGACCACACAGTGAGCAGAAACCCAGAACTCAGCATTAGCTTCTTAGGTCCCCTGCTTTCCGCCCCCACAGTTGATGCCATTAACAAAAGAGTCATTCTTTTTTTTTTTTTTTTTTTTTGATTAGCTTAATTTTATTAGAAAAGTCATACATACACTAGAGGTAATGACAAAAAAAGTCTTCGGACATTGTTTTCTCCCTCCACTACCAGAGCAAAAGAGTCATTCTTAACTTGCTGTGGCATCAGTAAGGTGGGTTAGACTTCTAACAGGCCTGTGAAATTAGAGGTACTTGACAGGTTTTATTAAGCTTTGGTTTAAAAAAGCCTATTTCAGACTGAGACATGGATGCCTTCTTTTTGTTGGCTTTGTGGTTGTTCGGCAAATGCTTCTCAAATTTGAAGACTGTATTTGAAGGACTGCTTAGGCATGGCCTGTGACAGGTCTGTAGGACACAGGTCTGTAAGGATGGTTATTTAAGAATATAAGGTACTTTTTTTTTTTTTAGCAAGACGAAAAGATTCCTAAACTACTTCTACTTCCTATCATTCAAGTTCTTCAAAAGGATGTTGATGTAGTTTTTGATTTGTTATATTACAACATGATGTTGCCTAAAAAACTCAAAGCTATTAGCTGTGTGGATAAAGATGATAACTTCTGTTTGTGATCTTTAAAAAAAAAAAAAGTGAGAAAAACCAAGTACAGGAAGCAATGGTGATACTTTACATTAGGGGTTTAGGTTAAATATTTATTATTTTCTTTACTGTGACAAAAAAAAAAGCCGAAGAAAACACACAGTTGAGATAGTGGCAATAATTCCTATAAACTGGGTTATTAACTAAGCTACCAAGACCTTTAAAAGCAATTAGTACTACTTCTGAAACGGTTCTTATATCAATCTTAAGATGTAGGAATTATTTATGCAGTGGTACCAAAACTGTCAGGCTCCAGGTTGGGTTAATATCTGATTAGTTTTATGGTAATTATTCAGTGAATCTATGAGATTCAACCTCAAAAGATGAGTGCAACAGTTAATGCAATACACAATAACCAAATCTGTATTGGACCAGAGGAGTAAGAACCCTGGCCAGCTGTATCCACATTGAGAAGCAGGTCTACACTGCATGGCATTCCTGCTTTCTTGCAGAACTAGGAATGTTCTGTCAGTAAAAATGAGCATTATATTTTTGATTAAAAACTGGCAAAACATTAGTTTGCAGTACCTTGATTTTAAAAAGCATCACTGGGTGCTGATGTTACAACTTGAGTCAAAGAAGACAAGATACGTCTCTTCTGTGAGTGGCTCATTGATCATTATTGTTGACCCAAATTCATCTCAGAGTAAGTATGACTTGAAAGTTTCCAGTGAATTGTGCTGAGCCTAAAAATTCTCCCCAAACCGTAGCATCTGTTCTGTATTTACAAACTGAAATAACTACGGATGTCAAATTAAAGAAGATTCTATTTCCTTTAGAAAATAAGTCCTTTTTTTTTTTTTTTTTTTAGAAGTTTACATCAAAAATCTCTTCAAACTTTAAAGCTCTTGATTTCCTTGCCCTGGGGCCGCTAATGTGTCACCATTGCCATCTCCCCTCCCAGTGCCCTGCCAGACCGTTCTGGATTACTTGAAGACTGTGCTGCAGCATCACAACCAGCTCCTGGTCCCCCAGCCCACCGACCAGCCCGCCGAGGTAGGTTTCCAGCTAAAAGGTAGATGTCCTTCTTTTTGCAGCTTCCTTTGGACGAAGCTTCTCGATAGCTTCTGCAGATACGCCTGAACAGATTGGCCGGCAAGACACACTTTTGACTCTCCAAGGTCTATGGTGCTTATTACCTGTGAGTCCATATACTGTGGAGGAAGATCATGCGTGCACTTACCTCACCAAGATTCGACGCTGTGCTCTTGAGAAGGGGTGGTAAAGAAATGCCAGTTTAAATGGCATAGGCAAGTCTTTTGGCATTCTTTCGGCACAGGGGCTGAAATGGGAAACACCAGCCTGTCCTTCTCTCTCTGGAACAGAGCCAGTGTTCCAGAAAGCCCCTTGCTCTAAGGCACCTCCCACGCTTCTTGATTTTTAGATGGGTGTTTTCCAGACCCTGGGGCTCTGGAATGCGGGCATTTCTTCCTCTGGACCTCAGTGGGAGCAACCACAGTCCCTTCCGAAGTGTAGGAGAAAGGTCTCTTCTGCTGGTAATGGTATGTCAGTTTAAACATGGAACGTTTTTACAAGATTTAGGAGGCTTGGTTTCGAATATATGTTGTTTTAATCGTAGGAACTTTAGAACCTAAATCCAGTGGAGGAAACGAGCACTTACCTTGCTGAGGTTAGAAATGTCCTGATAGCAGTACATCAGCTCTTTTTACATAGTTTTCTTCCCTTGGCGAGGGGAGTTGTTCGCTGCTGATGGCAGGCCACGGGCCTTCTCGTCCCGTCATCACACTGCCTTCCACACTCCCGTGTCTAGTTGAAATCATCTTGAAATTCCATCCTTGTGGGGCTCCCGGGCGGCTCAGTCGGTTAAGCATCCAACTTCAGCTCAGGTCTTGATCTCGCAGTTTGTGAGTTCAAGCCCTGCATGGGGCTCTGTGTTGACAGCTCAGAGCCTGGGTTCTGCTTCAAATTCTATGTCTCTCTCTCTCTCTCTCTCTCTTTCTCTCTCTCTCTCTCTCTCTCTCTGCCCCTACCCTGCTCACACTCTGTCTCCCTTTCTCACACTCAAAAATAAATATTTAAAAAAATTTATTAAATTCCATCCTCATGCAAACTGCTTCATAGATCCAGCCGCACACCTGCCATTCCCACCCTGACCCCATGCCTCACTGCTGAATATAGACAAGAACACACAACTTCCCACTCTTCTGCACATGAAATAGACCAGAGGATGAAAAGACACTGAAACTCACCTGTGGCGTGAGACATGTTTGGCAGTCACTCCCTTTCCCTGAAGTTTGGAAGACCTGCTTCAGAGGTCTGCTCCTCTCCAGTGCCCTCTCCCTGGTCCCACCGCCCTCCCTCTCTTGAGTTCAGCAAACAAGTAAGAGATACCACGTTGAAGTCAATCCAGTGAATTCTGCCTCGCTGATTCCTACCTTCTCCATACCTGGTGCCCCCCAAAAGCCCTACCCCTCACCCTTTTTGGTGCCACCCATCCACACCTGTTCTTTCACCCACGCTGCCCTCCCCCTTCTGAGGCTTCATGCCGTCAGTTATCCCTTGTCTTGTGTACCAATTTACTGGGTCACTCATCTGAGTATCAGACACTCAAGTCTTCCCACCCTGAAAATAGGCCTTTCCTTGAGGCTCCCCCACTGCCCCCATTATCATCTTTTCCTTCTCCTTCCGTCACCCAGTGCAGCTTCTGTCCACACTTCCACCGTGCACTGCCGTGCATCGGGCTCCTTGAAGGTTGAGCCAGGTCTCATCCCACTCCTGTCCCCAGTGCCTGTCATTGAAGGCACTTGCAGAATGGTCACTTCACTTTTTTTAGTGATTAAACACTTGAAAGACTGGTCTGTATTCGTTACTCTGCTCTTGGTTTCCAACTTGCTCTTCCACCCCCAGGAATCTGGCTGCACCTTGACTACTTACTGGAGTCCTCTGCAAGTGGCCCTGGGAACATTCCCAGCCTTCCAGTGCAGGGGCCCTTTTTCAGGCTCCCATTATCCCCAGGACCTCACCCTCCTGCTCCATGTTCTCTCTTTCTCTTAACCTCAGTGTCAGGACTCTCTTCTGGTTCCCCATCCTTTTCTTATTACACCTCGGGGAGTTTCCCATCCACTGTTCCCAGAATGTCTCCCTTCATCGCCCTCTCTCGCCGTCCACCAGCCTTCTCTGGTCAGTTATGTTCTCTCTCTGGACACCAGCTACATGCAGGTTAATAACTCCCACACCTAGATCTGGACCACCAGTCTCCAACTCCTGGCCACTGTGTCCAACTGCTGACCAACAGTGGAATGCTCTTGCACCCTCAAACTCATGGCACGGCCTCTGACTACCCATCCCTACCCCTGTTTTCTCTCCAGAAAAGGCAGCAACAACCGCAGGCAGAAATTTCTGAGGTATCACTGACTCCTTCCTCTTCCTCATTCCTGACATCTGTTGGTTCCACAGCTATATTGAGAAGTCTCTCTTTTCTCTCCATCCCCATACTTTTTACCTGGACTATTCCAACAAGATTCTTCTCCTTTCTCCACACTAGGAAGTTAATTTTCTAATCTAGTATTTATTCCAGAATAAATGTCACACGCTTGAAATCCTTTGATTGCTCCCTAGAATAGAGTCCACGTTTCTGAACTTGACATTTCTGTTATAGAGAAAAGCACTTGGAAAAAGCCCACTTCCTCCAAAAAGCTCTCCCTGATTGCCATACCCTCTCTGTGCTCACAGAGAACATTGTTCCTAAGAGTAATTCAGAAGTTACTTAAATGTTAATGCATACACATCTCCCATTTGTTAAATGAGTGCTTTTGTTTTTTCAAAGTGACTTATGGATCAGACTTTAATAACCTGTTGGTGGCTAATTGAAGAGAATATACAATCAGAATTCTATAAAAACATAAAAAAGGGACATATCTGCATTTCCTCTGGATTGGAATATTTAAACTTCTATTACCCATCATTGCCATCATTATGCTATTTTTATTGTCATTTCAGGCATTTGGGCATTTTCTCAGTATTATTGATCACTTTTTATTTCTGTTAACTATGCTAAAACAATATGGTAAATCTCATCCTTACATAAAACAGGGAGCATCTGAGTTGTTTGGGACTATAAATTACTTTCTTCCTGCTTTTGCTTTTTTTTTTTTCCTTTAAGAAAATTCCCTCCAAATGGTATTTCTACACTTATGGAGAGCTTCATTTTATGGAGAGCTATTGAGCTCTTCTGTACGAATGGATTCTTTTTAAGGATTCGAGAAAGCTCCTTCCTTGGTTTGTGAGCTCCCTCATCTCCAGCACCTCTCATTTGAAACAGACTCAACCCTCTCACCTCCCGCCATGAGAGAGCAGCCTGGGCTGAAGGGACCCTTTGGAACCTCTGGGCTCTTGCCCATCTGGGATCTTGTACAGCACCAGAGCCAAGGCTTGGTTTATGCTCCCATATACTCAGATCTTAAACCCACGATAATTTAGTTCTTCCCATTTTATAAACAGGGAGACTTTGGTCCAACCAGTTGAAGTCACTTGCTCAAACAACATGAATAAGACCTGGAACCCAGATTGAGTTCAGACTCCAGCTGGTCTAAATTCAAAGCACAAACCATGTGCCTCAACCGCCTCCCTTAACAAGGACCCCGAGTCACACAACTCCTAGTTCAGGGAAGTGTGCCCAGTGTGGTGATGACTTTCCTGGGTGTGACTCCATGACCACTTCAGAGGACAGTCTGTCTGCACATTCCCTGTTGAGTCCTGTAACGTTTGCCCTTCTCAGTGCTTAACTAACAGCACTTTTTGAAATAAAACCCTATCAGACCCAAACAGTGCCAAATTTATAACCTGTAGTAAATTTGCAGAGTTGTAAAGCTGAATGAGTTTTTCTTTATTTTGTACACCTTAATTACTAGGGAAGGAGTACATTAAAACTAAGATCATGGGTTAATTAATTTGTCCTGGACTGTAGAATTTTATGGACAACCAGAGCTAAAGTAATGGTTGTGTAGGTGGAATTGACTAAACATGGCTTCTAAATGTTACAAAAATTCCTGTAATTAGTCCCACTGCAGCTATTGAGCCTGGGAATTTTATACCAGACATAAATTAAGAAGATGAAAAAGAAAAAAATTTTGAGTTGACATAGTGGCATTTACAGAAGCTATAATTTGAGGAAACCTGGTTTGTGTTATTATTATTAATGATTTCTTTTTAGTTTTCACAATTCCCCCTTTTTTTAAATTCACTATTTAATGTCATTTCCACTGTTATGCAGTGGGTATCATAGGTGTTAGGCGAATTAAATACAAGTAATACCTTATGAAAATAGACCACCAGCATCATTTCTAAAAATACTTAACTGCCAACCAAAGGATGAAGAGACCTGTTTGATCACACTCTTCAAAGTCATTTTTGCATATTTTAATAGATTGAAAGGGAAAGCTACGGGTTATATTTAAATACTGTTCCCTGTCATTGGATCTTGACACATTTTAACCTACCTGTTAAAATGCAAGTTATAAATAGCTCCTCTTTCAAAGGTGTTCATTATACCTCATTGGCTCTTGTTATAGAAAATGCAAATGTAATTTGAAAAGTGCCCGTTCTGAGTGTGAGCAATTACCTGTGCTCTTCAGTACCTGGTTCATTGTCAGCAGAGCCACTTGGTTAAAAAGCACATTTGCCTTTGAAATGGAGATCGCCTTTGCTGGCTGGCTGGCTAAGTAGGTAATGAGAAAATACTTCGCTTTTCCAGGGAAGCAAGCAGCTGTTGAACAACTATCCTGTCTACATAACCAGCAAACAGTGGGACGAAGCGGTAAATTCTTCAAAGAAAGATGGGAGACGGCTCCTTCGATACCTCATCAGATTTGTTTTCACAACCGATGAGCTTAAGTACTCATGCGGCCTTGGGAAAAGGAAAAGGTCAGTGCAGTCAGGAGAGACAGGTCCTGAAAGACGCCCTCTGGATCCAGTTAAAGTAACATGCCTCCGAGGTACTGCATCCTTCCGCTCAGTGTCACCATCTGTGATCTCATTTCACTGCATTGGCTGTGGCTCCCCCGTGCAAGTGTTCAGCCTTTACTGTATTTTGGTTTTTTCCGCTGAGACCTTTCTAGGCTTCATGTGGCCCATCTACTTGGTATCGAGAAGTTCTTTAAAAAACCTTCGTTTGCTTTAGCCTTGGCGTTCTCACTTAATGGCACATAAGCATTGCATAGCACCTCATGTTTCACGCTTTAAATCCAGAGTTTCTTTGCTGCCGCAGAAGGCCACCTCCAGCAAAACTGGAGCATTGGGAAATGCACGGAGGAAGGGAGGAAGTGGAATTTTCCAAAACTTAGTAAAATGATACCTCCCATTTCCATTTGCAGCTTGTAGCCCCCCACCACCCCAAGCTACCTTCTCAAGAGTACTTGCACCTAACTCCTCATTAAGTTTATTTAGAATTAATTTCCCTTAAAACTGGGGTGCCTGAAGTATTCCTTGCCCAAACTTTATTTTGTTAGTATTTTTAAAGTTTCTGTATTTAAAGTATTGCTTAGATAATACCATTTCTTCTGTATTAACAACTGATTACTTTGCAGCTGATCCACACTATGGTAGGCCAGGCAGAGGGTGAGAAGGAGGAATCAAGAGCTATACAGTTGATTCAGCAGGTGCAAATAAACAGATTTAGACAAGTAGAAACATTGTAGTGCCACCAGGAACACTGTTCATGCATGACAAATGATATCAAAAGGCTCAAACATTAACCTTTATAATTCAGTAGTAGTTTTATTGGTTGGAAAAAACTTACTAATAACTTACTTGGGACAGGGATCAAAATATTTCCTGGTGAAGACGTCACAGTAAAGAAACATTACTGATGTGGCCTTGATTTTCAGAAAGGAACCTCCAACATTCCCTCCCGGGATGCCCGCGGTATTCCGCACCATCAGGGTGCCTAAGACACATATGTAGGTTTTGTTAGCAGCTGAAATTCCTCAGCATCCCCACCCCCCACCCCCCGGCTTCTGATTTAGCAAGTCTGGAGTGGGAGTGAGAGACGCATGCATTGCTGCTCATCACAGCCACCCCAGGTGATTCTGGTGCAGGTGGCCCGTCCTTGAGAAAACCACCAGGAATGAAAACCCCAGTGTCCACGAGGCACGGGTGAGCCAGAGCACCCCCTGTTGGCAAGTCTGAAAGTTCCACCTACTCAGTGGGTGATGGAAATTTCCAGGGTCTTAGCAAACTAGCCATAGTTTCCTTTATTCCTCAACATCATCAGAGCTGACGGAGTTACTCACCAAGTGTGACAGAGGCATTGGTGAGGTTGGGGCGCTCCTGGGAACACTGGACTCCCAAGAAGTTGCCCTAGGGCTTATAAGGGGAGTCACGACCAGGGCCCTCACAATCCTATCCCTTTCCAGAAATTCTCATTAAACATTTTACATTTTAACCAGCAAGTCAGTGAAACCGGGGGATTAACATACATCCCAAAGCACGGTGCTGCTGTCCTGAGAATGTTGCCTGACCCACCGTGACCCTGACAAAGTCCAGGCTAGCTGACCAGAATCTGCATTCTCCAGCTCATGCCTCATATGGGGACATACCCACAGGCTTCCACCCAGCCCCGGGTGGAGACACATAGGCAAAACATGGTGACTGTGTGTGTCAGGGGCAGCCAGTTAGAGCATTTATATGCTTGTCCCAAAGGCTGAAATCCGAAGGCCTTCCTGTGACCCCGAGGGCATCCCTTTCCTAAAGGCTTAGACCTGGTGATGCCCGAGGTGGACATCCTTGTCGTGAGCAGGATTAGAACAGCCAAGGAAACCTCAGACCATTGGACACTTTAGCGATGGAAAACAAGGTGCCTTGAGAAATGGAACCAAACTCCAGGCTGACCCCTCCTGAAGGTGGTTTGACCCTACAGGGAAGAGGGCCTGTGAAGATGCTTCCTCTCTGTGTAACAGCATGAATTCTGCGTTTAGTTTTCAATAGCCTTTACCACAGTATTAGAGAAAGTCCTTTGTCAGCAACAGACACTAAGGAGAGGGTGGAGTTGAGAGCTGTCACAGAGCGGTGCATTCTCAGAGTTGCAAGGTCACAGTGTCCTCATTCCTTAGCTTTTAAATCCTCTTGTTGATAGGAGTGAAGAGTCCGGACAGAGACGATGGGAAACTGCAACAGTTACTAAATACAGGAGGGATGCGAGGGGGACAGAGGAGGATTAGGGAATCATCCTTCAGTATTTCCCAGGCCTGCACCCAAGGCTAAGCCATCTGATTCTGGCAGTTTGGGAGAATCAGTTGCTGAACAAACATTGTTCTTTCCCTTGAGGAAGGCAACCAAGTCTGGGACTCTGGTGAGACAAGCGAGACTCTCGCCCCAGGAACGAAATTGGAGGGAATGCCAGTGAACTCAGTGATGCCCCTGCTTCTCTGCTGAGATACACTCTGTCTACTAAGATGGGCACAGTTCAGTTCTTGAGATTTTTGTGGTCCACATACTTGAAAAGCATCAGTATCTCCAAAGGCAGATAGGGCCAGGATTTCACGCAGTAATTTTGTCTTGTAGAGGGAGCAGTGTTGGAGAAGAAACAGTGTGTAAATAATAGCCACATTGGATTTGGAATCAGCTATGCAAAAATAACACAGTTTGAGTTAGAACTTTTTCCAAACTGCTCACTTCAGTTTACAAGGGTTCATATTAAAATAGCCAGGTAGGAGTTATGCCTGTGGCCTGCCCTCCTGAGAAAAGAGGAAGACTGGGTTATTTGAGCTGAACCCAAAGGGAAGCCGAGTTTGTTTTGTGGAAGTCTTAGCTACTTTTTATACATGTACCCTTCTAGGCGTGCTGATTGCTTTCTGGTGAAAGTAAATATTTAGAGGAAATCTGATGGAAAAAATATTTGTCAGCACATGTGTGGATATCCCAATGAGAGAAATACATATAACCTACAATACATGTTGAGAATGTTGAAACCTCTTCTGAACTACAATTTGGGCAGTTTCTCAGTCATTGAGGTTTTGTTAATCCCGTTGCTCTTAATCTGCAGATTAGAGGCTGGTTAAAGAATACCATGCCAATGATACTTGCTGTGTTTCTGGAAATAGTTAACATTCTAAAAATGTTAGATACACCACCCTAGGTTTGAAATGTATTCCATAACTCTTACTAAGCATGGTGTATCATACATCTTGCAAATCACATTTACCTATCATTTCAATAGCAGATGTTCCTTAGGAGGATTTTTACTTCTGCACATGAGTAGAAAACTCACATGTGTAAGTGGAGTCTAAGGAGTGACATCATCATAGCATTGCATTGGGTTTCCCATAAAGACTTCTTATAGAGCTTCTGTAAATGTTTAAGCAGCCTGCCTGTCATATTCTGCAAAAACCAGCTGTTTTTCTCTCTCTTTCCCTCTTTATTGTTGTGTGTATTCCCACAGAATTCATTAGGATGCACTGTACCTCCAACCCCGACTGGTGGATGCCCTCGGAGGAGCAGATAAACAAAGTGTTCAGCGACGCTGTGGGTCATGCCCGGCAGGGGCGGGCTGTAGGGACTTTCCTGCACAACGGTGGCTCGTTTTATGAAGGGATGGATCACCAGGCTTCCCAGGATGAGGTCTTCAATAAAAATTCCCAGGATGGGTCTGGGGATTAGTGGACAAAATCTACACTGTAGTAGCTGGTCCTCTGAAGAGTTCCAGTTGTCAATGTCCTGTTACCATCACCTGAGAGTCCAAAGCATGTCCTCCTGTCAGACCTTCCACATCCCAAACCTTAACTCTCTTGACCTACTGCCACACTTCCCAAATAGAAATCCATTTTAGGGTTGTTTGGGAAATCTCTGGAACCTACAACAGACTTTCAGGATATTATAAAAAGGGGGGAAAAACAAGGTTTTGAATGATTACTAGCTAGACAGTGGAGGTGAAAAGAATAGGTGAGCTCCTGGTCACCTGTCTGAAATCTTCAAGTGAACCCTGCCTTCTTGAGCAGAGCTGGTCCTCACAGATGGGGTAGAGTCCCTGCCCATGAGAGGAGGTAAAGACATGGAGTTATTTTAAGGGACAATGAACAAACATTCTCTTACTTTAATTCAAATTAGTTGTCTTTTATGTTTTCCAAAGGCTTGAATTCATACTTCTCAGTAAAGACATAGGTTAGGTGACATTGTAGGCTGTTTCTGCATTGATAAAGCTATATTAAAAACAAGCCAGAGAAAAGGCACTGCTAGACAATGATTAACTGGAAATCAGCTGGGTTATTTTTCAGTTATTTTAACCCCCTAAAATTCTACCACGTTGATCAGAAAGGCACTACGTGATCTCTGATGTTTACAAACAGTAAGTTTTCATTATGTCAGTCAAGAAAGCTCCAGTATCCAAAACCCTTTTCAAATGCTTGATTTTGTAGGTTCATAGACCCACAGTTTCCATGGCCTGAACTCAGGCTCTGTTGACACATTGCCAGAGAGATGGGCTGAGCAATGAGAATGTCAATCAGTTAGTTGTTAGGCGCACTGAAGAGCAAACAAGTGGTGTGACTGATGGGACTCCCTGAATTGACCAGATGTTCTGGAATTGTATACACACAGCTTCAAGGCCATTCTGACAGTTATGCAATGGGCTTGTCTGTAATTTCTCTGAAATGTGAGGGTCTTTGTGTGCTGAGTTGATCTTTAGAATTTGCATCAAACTTGTGTTACTTGTTGTCACTGACAAAAATGTTTCATCTCAATGTTTTGTGCCTCCTTCCCACTCAGCGTTCCCTTGAGCCACAAGCTCTGGCTAAGCCACCGCTAAACCACTCCGACTTGTTTCCCCGTTTCATTTGTGAGCTCCATCTGGGAAATGAGTGCTGTCTTCAGGCGCATTCCTTACCTGTACTGTGTAGGTGCTAGAACTTGTTCTGAGGGCTTCAGATCTGGGGGGGCTGGAGAGGCTTCCTCCCTCCGAACCTGATGGTTCCACGCTTCTCAGAGGATAGGGCTGCGTGGGCAGAACACACTGCAGGTTATTAATGTCATCTACAAACCTAAGGGTTTTGAAAATTGGCTGGAAATTCATTGAAGGTTTATGAGGATCCATTTATAAAGAGGAGGTTTTTGTAACCATTTTCTGTGAGACAAGATGTTATCCTTTATGTTCAATACTTAGCACCAGCTATATGCACAGCCCTGGAAATCCGTCCTTCTTTAGCTTTTGTTATGATTATTTCACCCATTAAAAAACTTTAGTGTTTACAGAGATGGTTGTCAGATCTGTCCAGTGGTGTGGGGAGAACGAATATTTCAATCCCGTTTGGGCAAGTTAGCTAAAATTTGCAAGTAAAAGAAATGATAAGGGCAAATGTGATGTTGGTTGGGAACCAGGAGACTACTATCTTTGGCCATCCAAGGAAGAAAGAGACTTTTTGAAGAGTTTTTAGAGGTCTGAGAAGTCAATGCCTTTCAAGATTCTTTGGTGAGAGGAAATCTTGGCCAGAAGAAAATTATCTGTATTTCCGTCTTACGTTTGTTTTTTTGCATTAGGTTTCAGTTATCCTTACTGCTGAGTGCAATGTCCTTTTTTTTCTTTAGCAACAATATTTGACTCCCGCTTTAAAAAAGAACTAACAACGCAACTTTTTCTGCAAGCCTCAGAATTCTGCGTGTCTTCACACCTGCACATGATGGTGGAGTTCTGTGCCGCGCTGGTCTGAAGTGCGGGTGCAAAGGAGAGCGCCTCTCCCCACACTCTCTGTAGCCTTACGTGTTGGCATGCTTAAAGGTGAAGGGCTGCGAGAGAGGTGACAGGAACTTTCAGTCCGGCTGTAATTAGCATCACCTGAGAAGGCTCCTGGGTAGCTCTGCCTCCCAAGCCACATGGTTGCTCACAGCCTTTGCTGCACAGGTACACCTGGTCTCCCTTCCCTCTGGGTTCTTTCTCTGTCAGCTGCTTTCCGGTACTTCACAGATTCCAAAGTGTTGGAACTACATGTTGACCATGTCTTACACACAAGAGATGACTGGTGTACTCAGCATCACACAGTTGTCATGCCTCTCCTGGGCCTGGTCCCTAAGATCATGTGCCCTAGGTCAGGTGTCCTGTTACACCCTTCCACGGCTAGCCGTGTTCCTTTAGCCAGTTGCTGACAGTCACTTGGGCTATGGCACAGCCTCTGCTTGGATATTCCACCACGTCCTCTCCTTCAAGTATGGTCCATGCCACCATTTGAGCTTTAAGGCTGGCATGTTAACCTGCTTCACGGGGGTTGCCTGCATGGTCATCTGATTTGTAAATCAGGGCTTGCAAAGGATGTTCACTTATTTTTGGTGAGACCCGTGTGGCCTCTGTGGAGCCAGATTTAAAAAGCTCACCACCAAGAGGTCACTGCCCCGTCTGTCTTTCTGTTGATCTCTTTGGAGACCTGAAGATGTTGCTTATTTTCTTGAGTTGATTTTCTACATCTCTGGCAATCGGACAGATTGGTTTCATGGATAGACACTTAGTCTCGTGTCCGCTTGTAGAACCCACCTTGAGTCATTCTGTCGTTGGTGGAAAAATGGATGGAGTTAAAACAGCTCAGGATGCAGCTGTGCTCCACTTCCTTGATGAGAGAAGGAGGTCATGGGGCTGGCCTGACGGGAAAGACTAAACTTGGCATTTTTATTAATACTAGGTATGTCCCCTAATCCCCGTTATCAGAGGAGTCCTCAGCAGTGACAGTGTCTTGATGTGTCTTGTGTTTTCCCAAATTAAAATCCTACAACAAAGAGTGTATGCCTACTTGTCAAACTGTCCTGGACCCCAGATGCAGTTCTGCTGGGCTCAGGATAACCTGTGATCCCTATCGGAGGTCGTAGGCCAGGAACCTGTGGAGGGGAGCACTGTTGTGTGAGCACTTTTACTAGAGGCACATTTCTCATGGTGTCTTGAAGATGCGCGATTTACAATCTCATGGTCGAACGCCAGTGCTGAATGCTTTGAAGAAAATCTATAAACATTAAAGTTTGTATTTTCCCTTTTTACTTGAAAATATTTCACCCAGCCCTTGAACCTGGACATCTCTCTGTTACACCCCCGATTTCCACCTCGGGGTTTAGGTTACTGTCACCACCTGTGTTTCATAAGGTTTCACCAGGAATGTAGGAGGGTAATGACAGAGTGTCTGCAAAAAATTGCTGCCCTCTCCTTTGGTAGCTGCTTCACAACCGTCAAGCAAGTGGGTGAATTTATATTCTGGATCTTTCTTGGCTCTTCATCAGTCATAAACACATTGACCTAGAGATTTATCAGTATTATAAGGGTATAAAGTGTCACAGTGTATTATTTGGTCTAACTACTCCACGTGTCAGATGTGGATAGAATAGTTTTTAAAGTCCGGTAGCTATTTCTGTAATACCAGATGTTTTTCCAGAATCTAGACAATAATCCACACTTGGGAACCCACAGGTTCATGATTTCTTCATTTTCCTGCCACCTTTAATGTCTTCTCCTCCCTTCTGCTGCTCTCAAAGTGGAGGGAGCGTCCTATGAGATGAAACAGGCACTATTTTCAGAAAAGCAAACATACATTTGTTCTCATTTGGATTTTATCAAGCCCGTGCTCTAGAATCTAAATCTAATACCCATTGACTACCTCCTTTGTTTTTTCTTAGATTTCAATCATTCGTTAAAATCTCATTCTTGGATAACTTTATTTTTAGAAAAGATTTAAACATAACTTTACTCATTCAGTGCTATGTCATTTCATAGTGGTAACTTTTCTCATTCAGTGCTATGTCATTTCATAGTGCAGACCTGTAATTTTTGACAGCTCTTGCGCACCAATTTCTAGAACTGTAATAGTGATTTTGCACATATGGTGCCAGTCATGCTGGTGTATGTTTAATGTGGCGACACTTGCCGTAACTGCCTGGCAAAACATGTCAACTAGAACGCTTGAGTCAGAACTCTAATGTAAATGTGTCTAAACAGCGGTATGCATCACTATGATATATTTTTGTAAACACAGTGATGGCTTCTTTCAGTCATATAAGCACTGGATAAAAATCTCTTCCCTTGGAATAAGGTAGGAAAATGCTACCCAGCTGATAGCCCTCTGCAAAGCTACTGGCATTGACAGCCGGTGGCATTGGGTCTTCTTTTTTGTGTAGTTTTTTTTTAGAGAGTGAAATATTGATATCAGACAGTGTGGAGTGCAGAACTAACCCATCAGTACGTGCCTCCTGGTGTGTAAAACTCAAAACCATAACTGATAATATCTATGCAGTAGAGACCACTTCTACCCTCCACCGTGTATTCAATTGCAAGACACATTGAGAGGACTGGACTTTGTTCACCTAATGACCAGCTTGGTCGGTTTGGCTATTGAACCACTGAATTACCAAATCTTTGTGTAAAATGGCAACATTCATTTTCCTCGTGACCATCCATAGCTGGCTGATCCAAGGTCTAGGTGTTTATGAATCACAGGTCCCCAGACTGTAATGAAAATGCATCTGCCAAGGAGACTCATTAAAAAACCTAGTCATTCTCAGAATAATTGCCACAGTACAAATGGCCACATGGGTCTTGGCCACGTTGGAAAACAATTTAGGCCCGTCCAAAACCACTAACAGCAGCAGCAGCAATAACTACAGCTGATACTCGTTGAGTTCTTGTGCGCCAGCTACTCACTAAGCACTTTAATGCATTCTCTCCTTTTAATCCTCATAACCATCCTCTGAGCAGTAAGTTCCCGTTATCCCAGTTTATTGAGAAGGACACTGCTCAAGGTACTCAGCTAATAAGAGGGTCACCTTGGGCTTAGTACGCAGGGTGACTACTTCAGTTTTCCCCAGTAGTCAAAGTTCTCAAATCCCATCAGCCCTTTGGGATGGATTTTGTTTAATTTATGGCATCAAGGCAAAGATGATATTTGTGTTATTAAAAACCACTTTTAAAACGTTCATGCTTAAATACGACCTTATAAACCATATATCCTCTGGCAACTGCCCAGTTTCTGCTTGAGACTTGACTTACATAAGATTCCATGTTGAAGACTAGAAAAAAAGTTAAAGTAGTGAATAAATTAAAATTGCTGATTTGTTCACATCTGCTTCATAGATTTCCTGTACAAAAATGCAGGGATGTAAAAGCAAAAGTTTGAACTCAGTGAAGTGTGATACTCTTTGGGAACTCCTCATGTTAGAAATGGCACTGGGCATCAGTGAGCTAATGTTTCATTCACTTTTCACATTTGTTGTATTTGTAGCCTTAGAATTGGTGAGTCTGGTCTGGAAGAGAGGGATTTAATTTACAATGTCACTGTGAGAACTGTTGTGAAGATTTTGTAGGAAAATACAGTAATCTGTCGATCCTGTAGTTATGGCTTTAACATCTCTTTGGCTGTGTTTAAGTAAGTTCAAGAGCCTGCCAAGGCCACGCGGCCTGGCTTGTGTTTCTTGGGAACAGGGCATGCCAGACTGTGCTGTGGGTCCTGAAACTGTCAAGGTCGCTGGTCCAGCCTGCCCCTGCCCAATGTAAGCACTGCCTCTATGTCTCTCCTCTCTCGAACTTCATGTAGCAGCCTAACAGTGGGGCCAACTTGCCTTTACTCTATTTTCTATGATGAACACTTGTGGAGAAACTGTGACAAATCCATTGATCCTAATATTTTTATTGTTGGAGTCTTGTTGATTCTCTATGAATAATTTCTATTGGATTGTACTGTGTAGAATTAATACCCACTAGGGATATGTTAATAAAACTATAAATGCATAGTGTAATATAGAATAGCAAGATTTTTTTGTGAACAATTTATATAGAAAAGTAAGTTGTTTTTTAAGTGTTAGGCGCATTTCTTTTAGGAACTTAAAATGTTATAAGAGTTTTTTAAACATTCAATATTTTTAATTATAAGAAACATTTGTTACTAGAGCCAATTATTTCAGGTGTTCTAATTGGAGTATTGATTTTATGACCTCATATACCTCTAGAATGCCACATGTTCTTCTGTTGGAATAAAATTGCACAATAAATGTCAAGTCTCTGTTAAGTGTTTCAACTTGCCTTTTGCCTCTTTCTCCAATTCATTGAAGAAGCTTCTCTGTTTTGTTTTGTTTTGTTTTGTTTTTTAAAGAACTTTATGGCCCCTGAAGCTAAGGCTTTTCTGCCTGTCTCTGAATGCCAAGAAAGTATTACATACTTAATACCCAAATAAAAGATACTCCAGTTATGTCAGAGAACTGACCAAAAATCATCCTGAAAAGTCATGTGATCTCCTGAATGAAAGGGACAGCTAATGATGATCCACGAGAGGTGTGAAATCCGGGAGGACTTCTGCCTGCCATTTTGTACATTCACACTTTAAGCACACTTGTTTCCTACTCAATGGCACCATTCTACCAAGGAGGAGAAAATCCTACGGCTGCTACTCATGACCTTTAAAAATGAACATGTGTTGATTGTTTACGGTTTTTGAACAGTGATCTGAATACAAAAACAATTTTTACGGCTAAATAAGGTGGCATGGTTGTGGTTTCCCACTTTTAGTTATTGCATAAAATATACCTCAGACATATCAACCGTTATAGAACAATAAATTTGAATAAATGTTATTTCATAAATCAGACTAAAAACTAAAAACACTTGTTTCATTTTAGGGAAACATAAAGGTGATTTTTTTTCACTAGAAGATGCAACATTTCAATCAGTTGTTTTGGATGAAGCAGTAATTTGATCCAAATAATTTGGGTTTGAATTGGGATACCAATTAAAATGGAATTTATATTATTTCATTATTTTAAAGCATTAAAATAGGATTATTAAGTGACGAGTCTAAAAATATGTAATCAAGGGGCACCTGGGTGGCTCAGTTGGTTAAGCCTCCAACTTCGGCTCAGGTCACGGTCTCGTGGTTCGTGGGTTTGAGCCCTGCATCAGGCTCTGTGCTGACAGCTTGGAGCCTGGATCCTGTTTCAGATTCTGTGTCTCCCTCTTTCTGTGCCCCTCCTGCATTTGCATTCTGTCTCCCTCTCTCTTTCTCAAAAATAAACATTAAAAAATATGTAATCAAATATTCTCAGATATTTTGAATATTTACCCCAGACATACAGGGTAAAGCTTCAGATTTAAATATTTTAAAAAGTATTAGGAACAAATTCATCCAAGTTGCAAGATCCAAGAGTCAAAAATTAATAGTATTTCTAAACACCAGCAACAAACAACTTGAAAATGAACTTAAGAAAACAATTCCATTTATAATAATATTGGAAAGAATAATGTATTAAGAATAAACTTAACAAATTAAATGCCAAACTTCTACACTGAAAACTACAAAACATCAATTAGAAGGGAGTTTAAAAGATCTAAATAATAATAGAGTGGAAGATTTAATATTAAGATGGCAATACTGGAAATGCTCTACAGATTCAATGGAATTCCTAACCAGAGAGCTAACAGATATACATACTTGTGTTCAATTGATTTTTAAAAAGAGCCAAGGTGATTTAACGGAGAAAGCATAGTCTTTTCAACAAATGGTGCTGGGGCCACATAATCTCCTCATCCAAAAGGAGGGGTACCTGACTGGCTCAGTAGAGCATGTGACTCTTGATCTTGGGGTCATGAGTTCGAGCTCCATGTTGGGGTACAGATTACCTTAAAAAAAAAGAATGTTGTTGGACCTCTACGTCAACACCATATGCAAAAAATGAGTCAAACTTGATCATAGACCTAAATATATGAGCTAAAATTATAGAACTCTTAGAAGAAAACTACTAAATCTTTATGATCTTGGATTAAGGAATAGGATCTGTCAATGTGAAACCCAAAAGCATAAGCAACATCAAAAACAATAGATTAACTGGACTTCATTTTGTTCTTCAGAGAACACTATGAAGAATGAAAAGACAACCCACAGACTAGGAGAAAATATTTGCAAATCATATATGTGATAAGACTTGTAGTCAGAATATATAGAACTCAACTCAAAAGTAAAGACAAATAGCCCAATTAAAAGTGAGCAAAGAATGAATACACATTATACAAGGAAGATGTATAAATGGTCAATGAGCACATGAAAAGAGGTTCAACATCCTTAGTCATTAGGGAAATGTAAACCAAACCACAATGAAATACCACTTCACTAGGATGGCTACAATGAAAATGACCCACAATAACAAATGTTGGCAAGGATGCAGAGATGCTGAAACCTTCATACCTTGCTAGTAGAAATGTAAAACAGTGCAGTCATTTTGAAGACCAGTCTCACAGTTGCTTGAAAAGCTACATATAGAGTTAACATGTGACCCAGCAATTCTAGTCTACACAACAACCTGTATGCAGATGTTGCCAGGAGCATTCTTTGTAATGACCAAACAGTGGAAACAACCCAAATGTCCATCAGTTGACGAATGGATAAACAAAATAGGGTGTTTAAAAAAAATGTGGTGTAGCCACATGGTAGAATATTATTCAGCCATAAAAAAGTGGAATACCAATACCTACTACAATATGGATGAACCTTGAAAATATGCTACAATAAGCCAGACAAAATGGCCACATTTATATGGCAATATTCTGAATAGTCAAAATACTAGGTAGGCCAATTTTAGAGCATGCTGATCAGTACACAGTTTATATAATTAAGGAACGGAATGTGTTATGATATAATCCCTTTAAACTTGATTGTATATTCACACAGGCTATTTATTCAAAGCCTTATGTGCCTGGCACTATATCAAGCACCATATCCCGAGAACCAAAGTAGTACAGCCAATGGCTGGGTACCTGTTTGGAGGAAAATGACAAAAACCTATTATGAATTATGAGAAAACCCCAAGTTCCACTGAGCAACTTGCTCCTCCAAATAGAGCTATATACAAAAAGCTTAATCAGGCATAAAGTGAGAGAAAAGAAGTACCACTGAGCCTGTGTCTATCACCAAGACAATTTAACTTGACTGTCTCTGCCAAAGTACATGCCAAGTCAGGGAAAGATTTATTCATATATGATTTATTATACTCCCAAATCCTTGTTGAATTACTTTTTTTTTCTTTTTTCCTTTATTCCCCCATCTTAAAGCTGTTGTTCAGACCTCTCATAGACACAGTCTTAGAGGTACACACCTGGTGTTTCAACCAGTCTGTCAGGAAACAGATGGCCCCGTCGACTTGAGAAATGTTTAATAAAGACATATGATAAAAAGGTGTGGGCAGGATGGACTGAAACTACAAGGGAGAGTGTAACGTCCAGACCCAGGACCAGCAGGGTGTTGTCGTTAGCCTTGGAGGGGTAGGGTGAGTGCTTGGTGGCACTGGAATTAGGACCGTGTGGAGAAGGCTCCCCGCCAGGAAGTGTGATCTCCATGTAAGAGACAGGGTTAGACTCGGCAGAACCTGCAGGGAGGGAGCTAGAGAAATCAGTATGCTGATCTCCCTCCTCTTTTCCATCTCCTGCTGCTGCTCCCCTCTAGCTGAAAGCAACTGGAAACCAGAAGGCAGGAAACCCATTCATGTCCATACGAGTTGGCATGCTGGGACACCGAGCCAGGTGCAGAAAGGATCCAGGGAGGATGCGAGGCACATTTGATAATGGAGCTCTTTGGTTCCACCTCGCTGACATCCTGAGAGTTGACTTCTTTATATAAGTGTATTTGCAATTCTTAATAAATTGGAATCGATATTTAGTCAGTAGGTTAAGTGTTTTACTAACCGTATCACACTGAATCTTCTTAATGAGTCTGAGGTAAACTAATATTCCCATTCTACAGATGAGTAAACTGATGCTTCCCAAGATTGCAGAGCTAGTAGTGGTGAAGTGATGAAGCTAAGGTACTAATCCAGGCGGTCCAACTACAGGTAAGAAGCACAGGTTTTACCTATTTCAATAAAGCTCATCTTTGAAGGTTATATCAGTAGGACTTTCAAGACTGAGAAAAAAGTTACAATTAGGCTAACATAGCAACTACCTCTTAACTCTACCCACCTCTGGCTGGTCAAACTATAATTTATCTCTCAATTTGGCCTGAGAAGTCTGCCACCCGAAATCCTGCAAAGAATGCTCAGATGCGTGTTTGTGCAATTTCTGGATCCCAGGAGAGTCTTGGTTCTGATTTAGTACTAAAGCTCATTAGAGACACAATCTCAGTGCCTCTGCTAATAGCCCTCTCTATTCATTGGTCTTGATGTGTGTGTGTGTGTGTGTGTGTGTGTGTGTGTGTGTGTGTGTTTTATTTATTTTCAAGAGAGAGAGCAAGCAGGGGAGGGGCAGAGAGAGGGAGAGAGAATCCCAAGCAAGCTCCACACTGTCAACACAGAGCCTGATGCACGGCTGAATCCCACAAACCATGATGAGATCATGATCTGAACCGAAATCAAGAGCCAAGACGCTCAACCGACTGAGTCACCCAGGCGCCCCTCATTAGTCTTGATGTTTAAGAAACAATGCTTCAATCAGCCAATCATCAGTAAGGTGAAATGAAATACATGTAAAATAGAATCTGAGTCTTTATACTTACTAAATGTCAAATTTTAATAAATTGGCTTATGCAATAGTTGGGAATATAGCTTTAAGATATAAACATTCATTCTCATTTCACAAAAATGTTATGGACTAGATGGATCCTGATTTTATTTACTTTCTTTAGTTATAAAAGTCAAAATTCATCAAGGCACAAAAATATTTAAGAATACCACTAATGAAAATGAAATGTAACAAAGAGTAGGCTGTGTGCTTGAATAGAAGCACAGGGACCAGAGCACGTAACTATAAATACGGGCACTTTTTTAAAACCTAGGCTCCTCTTCCCAACAATAAGAGACTGAAAACAGACACTCGTCAGCCTCTGCCAGCTTCTAAGGAGGAAATCAGGCCCTGGGGAGACCCGAAGAACAGAGGTATGAAACGTCTTCTACTACCTCTTTTTTGTACCAGCGACAATGATTCGTTCTCCTTCCTGGCAACAGAGAAGCATTTTCAATTCAACTGAAAAAAACATAATAATGTGTTTGATTGTGGGTTGTATTGTGTTTTCTATTAGCATTTTGTGCTAAATAATTACCCTTTCAGTTTCTGGTGTATTTTTGGATAGACTGTTTTTCTGTGACTGAAGAATGTCAAAGCCAAAACTAGGCATATGATATATGAAATACATGATAGCTCTAGAATTGGTAAAGATTGGGGAACTCTGTCACACTGCTCTTTAGGGATATTTAATGGGGGAAATTTTCATGCATCTACAAGGAACTATAAACATTTGTTTAATGAAAAAGTGTATTTTCATTGTTTAATTTAAAAAAAAGTGTATAATCCTAGTGAAAAGTATAAAACAAGCCCTTTCCCTGAAATGTCTATTATTAATAATTGAGAAGTTATAGATAGAAGGAATTTCAAGATCTTCTGATTCATTAGGCAATTACCATCACTTAAGGAAAAGTAAGGCCGAGAAAATTCCAGTAATTTGCTCAAGTTCATGCAGCTATTTCCAGCAGTGCCTAAATGAATATCAAAATAATGCAGTCCCCTAAAACCATGTTATTACAACCGCTTGTCCAAATTTCTTATTGGTGTCTCCCTTTCTGCTTTGGCTGTCAGGAAGCCTGGGGTTAAGCTGTGTCTTAGTTACATCGTCCTTTAGCTCAGCTTTTCTGGGATGCTTGTTCTCTGCCGCCATCAACCATCTTTTCTGTTCTTGTCTTTGCATTTATCAATGTTCTTGTTATGAACATTTATGTTCATGGTAACAGCGCTTTATTATTAAAAGCTATTTCTATCTGAAAATAGGTGAATTCCAGATAATAAGTATTATTAAAATGCTTCCCAAACATCAGTAGTGGTGTTCAGTATCTAACTTCAGAAATAAGACACCTCGGGACACCTGGGTGGCTCAGTCGGTTAAGCGTCCGACTTCGGCTCAGGTCGTGATCTCACGGTTCGCGGGTCGAGCCCCACGTCGGGCTCTGTGCTGACAGCTAGCTCAGAGCCTGGAGCCTGTCTTTGGATTCTGTGTCTCCCCCTTTCTCTGACCCTCTCCCTCCCCTGCTCACGCTCTCTCTCTCTCTCTCTCTCTCTCTCTCTCTCAAATAAAACATAAAAATTTAAAAAAAAAGAAATGACACCTCTTTTATCCCTTCATGTCACCTATGTCCCCTGCCCCTGACCCAAACCAACAAAAATGTTTCAAACTATCTGTTTCAATGTATCCATAGAACCTATCTTCTCAAACCTTGCCGCCACTTCCCCAGCAGGGTTCTGTCCCCTCTTTGCCTGCAATGAGGGTAAGAATCATGGAGAAGGAAAAGTGAGGAACTTGCCCCGAGCGAAGGATGTGGAGTGTCCAGGGGACCTGCTGCCCTCCCTCTCTGTGATCCTACCTCGGAGCCTTTGAGCAGAGAAAGCTCTGAACAAGTATCTGTTGTCTGACGGGAGCTAGAAGGGGAAGTAACTTGATGAGTGACAACCACCTGTGGCTTTTAAGCTCCCAAGATCTCAGGATTAGTTTGTTCCTGCAGAAGCCTTAGTCTGTGTTGACTCCTGCTACACGAATGATTCTAACTCTTGGGTCAGGACCATTCAGAGTCCTATATGAATGAGGGACTGTCTCCCTACATGAACGGACACTCAGGATTCTCCAGGATATTCCCAGGGGTTCTCGAATCCCCGAAAGCTTATCCGCGGTCTCCATGTTAAGAACTCTTAATCTAGAACCTTCTCCTCTGCTCAGAACCACCTTTTCCTTGATAGCTTATCTTACAGTTCTTCATTGCTTCTGATGGCACTTGTTGGCTGCATTAGAAAGACTTCGGAGTAAAATATACTGCTCTAAAGTTTTTAAATGAAATGCCCAAATTACTAGTCTAGAAAGAGGGTATTAGAAAGACAAATGGATGACCCATTTTCAAAATGGAAATTCCACTATTAGAAAAGCATTGTGCTACATCATTATGGAAACAAAGCTTCTTTGCTCCCCACGAATGTATATACCTTCTCAAAATTCTGCCATGCTTTAATATGCTGGCTTCTTTAATATTAGAAACCTTGTAGTATACTAATAACAATATTTATAAAGAAACATTTTTGGAGGACAATTATTCTGTGCTAGAAACAATCCTGCCCCTTCTGTTAGCCAGACAAACCTGCCCATATACATGGCGGGCAGGCCCACACCGCAGCCGCAGCCACCCTCGCAGTTCCCTGCGGGGTCCTGCCTGCCCGCCCTCCCCTTTGCTCTAAGCAGAAAGGCAAATGGAGTTGTTTTGAGTGCCTTTGCCCTGTGCAGTCAGAGCCGTTCAGTGAGCAGATAGATGTTCGTCTTGCCTAGGTACTAAGTGCCTGCCCATGAAAATACTTGGGGAGAATATTTAAAACCGGGCCACTCAAATTTGTTCCTAAAGTAAAGCTACTTTTACAAACAAGTAACCATATAATGATCCAGGTTTTTTTTAAATCGTTGCTTCTTGTCTCTTCCTGCTCTGGTTCTTACCCAACAACTAAACCAACAGAAACTATCTTTAGTTCTTTCTGTCTCCCTTTTGAGCTATCTGAAGCCAAACACCCATTTTATGTTTCCTTTTCTTTTTTCTTTTTTTTCTTTTTGAAGCACTGATTGTTTAGTACGTGCTAGGCACTGTGCTAGTGCTCGGTCCTAGGCCCTGCCCCTGGGGTCTCCAGTCCCTATTACCAGGGAAAAGATAGGCTATGGAGCAAGAGAGTTGTGATCTTTTCAGACCAACGCTAGGGCGTGCAGCTGGTCACGGCTCCAGCCAATGGGCTGTGGTTGAAGAGAAACAGCCCCTGCAAAATCTGATCTTGGCAAGACAGGAAAATGGGCCTCCTAGGCATCGAGCCGGGCTGTTTCTCCCAGGACTCAGCTCCCAGCAAGTGCGGTAGGATCTGGGGTGCCCCCTACTGCTGGGGTTACATTTGTATCTTACAGCAAGTCGCTCACACCCATTTGTAAACAGAATACTTGAAGCGTTTTCTTCCGAAATTTTATGGTTAAAGCCAGTGCTATAATGAAAAATTCCTAGTTGAATCTTTACTCTTAAAAATTATTGTTCTTTTAGCAGAGGGAAAAGGAAAGGATGAGTAACTTTCAAAATAATTGCAGGCGACAGCCCTGCATACTCAAGAGACTACTAGTACTAGAAATATCTTGTGAAAAAGAAATTGCTTGGGTCCAAGCATGCTCAAGTTGAAAGAATTGTTTTATTACTAAACTATATTATGTATAGTCAACTTCTGGCTCAGTGGCTCTGTGATAGTTCCAAGTCTTCAGTACACATGGTAAAAGAAAAAATGGCTATTCCCATTGAATTTGTGGATAACGATGAATGGCCGCAGGAATATCCCGGAAATCTGAAAGGCAAACAAGCAGCATTAGCAGGAGTAGTAATACTCTGGGTGAGGTGGGGGGTAGCAAACAGGTCATCCTGCGACCTATCACGCCATTCTGTTGCTTACGTAGCACTTGTGACAGTATTGTTACGGATTTGTGTGATTCCTTGTACAGTCTCTACGCCTTGTGAGACTTTTAGCTCTATGATGTCAGAGGACACAATTTTTTTCATCTTCTCATATTTCTTGCCTAGCACAGTAGCCGGCATATTGTATGGGGCTCCAAGATATTTTTTAACATGTTACTGTACTGTGCTCATATCATATCCATGTATATACACAGACGAACACAGCAGAAAACTTGTCAAGATTTGAGACTTGCGCTCAGTGTGCCGATGCCGTACAGCAGTGTAGACTGCTATCACCATCTCATCCACTCCCTCAGTTATAGAGAAGCTGGGCCTATCCCGACCTGAGAGAGAGAATGAGGACAGACAGGAAAACACTCCAGCAATAATCCTATGTAACATCACTGTCATTTGAAAAGTGAGAATACATTTTAGTTTCATAGGCATGCAGAAATATAAATGTCAATCAGATGCACAAATGGTGAGGACATAGTTTAATTCTCCAAATTACACGCACAAGGAGCTAGAACGCACACACACACACGATGCTACAATGCCGTGGCATTCTCAGGACATGCTGTGTGTGTCACTTTGGGCGAGTTATTTAAAGCTCTCTGAGTTTTAGTTCCCTTATTTGCAAAATGATATCTACCTTTTTGAGTTAAAAGCTGACATCTTATTTGTGTTTTGTCTCTTCTTTCTTCCTTGTTTACAGCCTTGTTTGGAGTATTTATTAGGATTCCATTTATCTTCACTGTTGGCTTACTAGCTGTGCCTCTTGGCGTGTGCGCATGTGTGTTTTACTGGTTGCTCTGTGATTTACAGTATACGTCCTCAACTTAGCACGCTCTGCCATAAAATAAAGTCATAGCACTTTGTGAATCATGTAAGGATCATACAACAGTACCCCCCATTTCTCTCTTCCTGTCCTTTTTGCTACCGCTGTCATATATTTTAATTCTACATTTTATGAGTTTTTAATTTGATTCCATTTTGGCCAAAGAACACATTTGGTAAGATATAAATCCTTATAGACATGTGTTTTATGGCCAAGCATATGATCTTTATTGGTAAATATCTCAAGAGCCCTTCAAAAGAGTGTGCATTTCTGTTTTAGGGTGGAATGCTCTATAAATGTTGAATAGGTCAGGTTAGTTGATAGTGTAGATCACATCTTCTATATCCTTACTAGGCTTTTGGCCTCCTATTGGTTATTGTGAGAGGGGTGCTGTGCAGGCTTATCTGTTTCTCCTTTCAGTTCTATCAGTTTCGGCTTCATGTATTTTGAAGCTCTGTTTTTAGATACATAAATGCTTGGATTATTTTGACCTCTTGAAGAATTAACCACTTTACCATTATAACTTCCATTATTCCTGGTAATACTTTTATTCTAGAATCCACTTTGTCTGATATTAATATGCCTGTTCCAATTTTATTTCGATTGACACTACTGTGGTATAGCTCATTCCATCCTATGACACTCATAGGTGTGTATGAATCTTGATAATTACAGTGGATTTCTTATAGGCATCATAGAGTTGGGTCTAACTTTTTTATCCGATCAGGCAATCTCGGCCTTTAACTGAAGTATTTAGACCATTTTATACTTACTGTGACTACTGATACAGTTCTGTTGAAGTCTACCATATTTCTATTGGTTTTTCTGTCTCATCCCTTGTTTTGTTTTTCCTTTTTTATGCTCTGCTTTGTGTATCCTTTATGATTCCATTTTGTGTCTTTTGTAAGCTTATATTAGCTGTACATCTTGTTTGCTTTTTCAGCCTTTGCTTTACAGGTTAGAGTGTATATCTTCAACTTATCACAATCTGCCTTCCAGTAATGGCACGCCTCTGCAGGCATAAGAACCTCATAACAGTACACTCTTTCTTCTCTGCTAGTACCTTTGCTATTGTTGCTATAGGTCTTAGTTCTTCATTTGATAGATATATGCCCTATTAATACAATATGTAATGATTTTTGCTTTAAACCATAACTATCCATTCATTTTAAAAATAAGAACACATTTTTACTATTTACTCGCTTACTTCAGTGTTTTTCATTCGATCCAGATTTCCATCTGTTTTCATTTTCCTTCTGCCAGTAGGACTTGCTTTAACTTTTCTTGTAGGGGAGGCCTGCTGTTTGAAGAATTCTTACAGCTTTGTGTGTCTGAAAAGTTCTTTATTTCACCTTCACTTTTGTAAGAGATGTTCCCTGAGTATAGAATTCTAGGTTGAGAGTTTTTTTTTTTAAAGATGTCCATCCATTTTCTTCTGGCATGCAAAGAAGTTCCTTTTTCTTTTTTTTTTTCTTTTTTCTTTTTTTTTTAAAGGGAGCACCTGAGCAAGGGGGAGGGGCAGAGGGAGATTGAGAGTGACAGCATGGAGCCAAATATGCTGTTCCATCCTGTGACACTGGGATCATGAGCTGAGCTGAAATCAAGAGCCCAATGCTCAACCAACTGAACCATCCAGGGGCCCCTGATGTGAAGTTTCCTATATTTCTTTTTTTTTTTAATGTTTATTTATTTTTGAGAGAGACAGAGAGACTAAGTGTGAGCGAGGGAGGAACAGAGAGAGAGGGAGACACAGAATCTGAAGCAGGCTCCAGGCTCTGAGCTAGCTGTCAGCACAGAGCCCAACATGGGGCTCAAACCCACAAACCACGAGATCATGACCTGAGCTGAAGTCGGATGCTCAACTGACTGAGCCACCCAGGTGCCCCATGAAGTTTCCTATATTTCTAATCTAAGTATCTCTAATCTAAGGATCTTTGGACATATGTGTCCTCTGCTCTTAAGATTCATTATTACTGCTTTTTCAAGTTTGATTTTGATATGCCTTGGTCTGCTTTTCTTTATACTTGTTCTACTTGGGGCTTATTCAACTTCTTGGACGTATGGGTTTATATTTTTCATCATATTTGGAAAATTTTTCAGTCATTTCTTCAAACGTATTTTCTGTCCTCCCTTCTTTCTCCTCTCCTTCTGGCACTCTGAGTACATGTTGTGGAAGGCAAAATAATGGCTCCCTACAGAGGCCTACATCCTAACCCCCAGCATCTGTGAATGTGTTAGGTTACATGGCAAAGGGGACCTTAAACAGGGAGATGATACTGGCTTATCTTGGCGGGCCCCAATGTCATTGCAAAGGTCCTTAAAAGTGGGAAAGGGAACATGAGAGAAAGAGTGGTGTGATGTTAGGCTCTGACTCACTGTTGCTGGTTTTGAAGATGGAGGAAGGAGACCTTGAACCAAGAACTAGAAACTGGGAAAGGCCAAGAAATGATTCTTGTTTAGAGCCTCAAGAAAGAAATGCAGCTCTGTCAACACCAGTGAGACCCTCGTTGGACCTCTAACCTACAGGACTCTAAGATAATAAATTTGTGTTGCTTTAAGCTACTGAGTTTGTGGTAATTTGTTACAGCAGCCATAGCAAACTAATACACATATTAGACTGATACTGTCCCACAGGGAACATGGACTCTAGTTTCTTCTGTCTGTGCTTTATCTTGGATAGTGCATATTACCTTAAATACACTCATCTTGTCTTTTTCAGTGACAAATCTGTTACTAATCCCATCCAGTGTATTTTTCTTTTCAGACACGGTATTTTTTGTTGTTGTTTCTTGAAGTGTATATATACACATACACATACCTACTTTATTTCCTGGATATATATATATTCATTCGCATCTGCTCTCATATGTTCACATTTTCATTTACATTCTTCAGCAAGTCTGTGTTTAGATAGTTGTCCTTAGGTCCTTGTCTGCTGATTTCTTCATCTCTGTCATTTCCAGGGCTGCTTCTATTGATTGATTTTTCTCCTAGTTATGGGTCATCTCCTCCTGCTAGGAATTATTGATTGGACGCCAAACATTGTGAATCTTATGTTTACTGCTGGACCTTGTATTCTTTTATAAAGTGTTGAATTCTGGTCTAGCATGCAATTAAGTTACCTGCAGACCAGTTTGATTCTTCTGCGGCTTGTTTGGGCTTTGCTAGGGTAGGTTCAGAGAAGTCTTTACTCTAGGGTTAATTTAACCTCATAAAGGTGTGACCCTTCCAAGGCCTCTACCAAATTTCCTGTGTATGATAAGGTTTCTCCCTTCCGACTGATGGAAAAACACACTATCCCAGCTTTGTGTGAACCCTGGGAATTGACAGATCTACTGTTTTCCAATTATTGTTTCCCCTGTTTTGAGGAGTGTTACCACATGCGTGCAGAGGTAATTACTAAACCAAAGACTTGAGGAAATCTCATTACAGATATGCATAGCTCTCTCTCTGTACCTCCGTCCGCTATTATAATGTGCCTGACAGACACTCTCTTCTTTGAACTCCAGTTTAATCTCAACTCCACAAGATCTTCAGCCTCTATTGGGCCGGTCCATTTCTGGGCCGCAGCCTAGAAAAGCGCCCGAGGCAGTAAGCTGGGTCAGTAGTCAAGATGGCCTCTTTCTTTCTCTTCTCTAAGGGACCCTGCTCTGCCTCCTGCCCAGTGTCTTCAAACGGTCCTCGCCCTACGTATTGTGTCTGGTTTTCTAGTTGTTTTCAGAAGATAATTTCCATAGCGGTTAGTGCTGCAGGGACAGAAGTGAACATGTATTAAAAGAATTAAATAATACATAAAAATGCCTAGCAGGAAGGCACTCAATAAGTGATTACATAAATCAATGAGTTATTTGAAATACCTTCGATAATAATAGTAATAATATCAGCTACGTTTAATTATACTCTTACCAGGCATGAAACAATATATAAGATTTATAAGATTGATATCTTATAAGTAAGATATCAAACTTACATCTGATATCTTATTTAATCCCTATGCAGTTGGATAATGCTGTTAGCACCATTAAATAGGTAAGAAAACTGAAGCAAAGAAGTAAAGCAACTTGCCTAAGGCCACACATACAGTAAGTAGCAGAGGCAGAATGTGAACCGTAATATACCTCCAAACATCAGCTTGATGCCCTCAAGTATAGTGCCTGTTAGTTTGTGGAAGAATACTTAGAGTGAGCCAAGATGGTAAAATAACAAGACTGATTTCTTTAACCAACAAACCAGAATTTATGTCTTCCGGTGAGCATTAGTCTCCAAATTACTAATTATCTTGAAAGGACACAAATGTACATGAACAACGTTCATAACACAGTTAGGGCTTCCCTTTCACAATGAACTGATAAGCCACAAACACAACATACATTTTTAATCCAAATAGTGTTCCTTACCCTTAACCCAAAATAACGATAACCAGCTTGCCCATATATATATATATATATATACACACACACACACACACACACCCATGTATTCATTCATCAGTCTTGTATCCAACTAGTTTTGACTGCTTCCAAAAAAATCAAAATTATCCTCAAAAGGTAAAGATATCCATCATTTCATCAAGCCTATTTTTAAAAATGGGTCATGAATTCTCTAGTTAACTCCCAAGCCAAGTGTTGCAAACCTGTCCTAAAGATGGCAGCATTGTTAGAATAATATTATAGCCTCACAAGGAATTTTTTTAAGGGACTACATCGTTGATCTTTAATATTTATTTAAAATCCTATTGACATTATTTTATGGTCATACTTTGTTTTTTTATTTGTTTAAGGTTTTAAGTTTTTATTTAAATTCTAGTTAGCATATAGTGTTATATTGGTTTCAGGAGTAGAATTTAGTGATTCATCACTTACATATAATACCTAGCGCTTGTCATGAGTGCCCTCCTTAATACCCATCTCCCACTTAGCCCATCCCCCCACCGACCTCCCAATGGCCATACTTTGGACACAGTTCCAGATTTACTCCAAGAAATCAACTAGTTAGGAAATGCATTCCTTTATAAGAGAATTCATAATGATCTTTCTTTAAAAAGTATTTCAATTTTACAATCACAATAACTACCTATATTTCTTTGGAGATACATCTATTATATAAGATCAGATATTTCTGTGCCAGTAGGCTGCATACCCAAATATTGGAAAATAATCTTAGTCCTTGATAGTCAAAGTGTGGTCCAGGGACCAGCCTCTTTAGAATTACAGTAAAATCTTGGTTTGAGAGCATAATTCATTCTGGAAACAGGCTTGTAATCCAAAGCACTTGTATATCAAAGCAAATTTCAAGAACCGTTGGCTCAGTTGTGATCATGTAACATTTGGCATCATGTACTACTTGTATTTCAACACATCACTCATTTATCAAGTTAAAATTTATTAGAAATGTTCACTCATCTTGCAGAACACTTGCAGAAAATGTTACTAGCAATCTAAGGTTTACCGTAATTACCTATAAGCTCCTTAGGAACAGAGACTCTCGGCCCCACTCCAAACCTCCTGAATTAGAAAATCTGCATTAACAAGATTTCCAGGTGATTTATATGCAGGTTAAAATTTAAGAAACAGCTCCAGCTGATCCTATGAAGAGACAACGTTAAGTTACAATGCCAGTGAAACACTAATGAAGATAAGGAAATGTTTTTCGGATGGAATAGTCAGTGATGACTGTCTTTATTAAGAAGAAAGTTAATTAATTCTACAGTTAAGTTTTAGGAATATAAACCTTCAAGAGAACTTTAGCCAAATTCACTTAGAGATGAATATAAAAAAGTTAAGTAAACCATAAAACTCTTAGAAGAAAACATGAATAATAAGCTCCTTGACTTCAATCTTGGTGATAATTTTTTGGATCAAGAAATAATAAGTATTGGTGAGGATGTGAAGAAAAGGGAACTTCCCACTGTTGGTGGGAATGCAAACTGGTGAAGTCACTGTGAAAACAGTATGGAGGTTCCTTAAAAAATTAAAAATAGAACTACCCTATGATTCAGCAATTCCACTTCCAGGTGTTTGTTCAAAGAAAACAGAAATATTAACTCAAAAAGATATCTGCATCCCTATGTTCATTGCAGCATTATGTACAATAACAAAGATAACGTGTCTATCAATGGATGAATGGATAGAGAAAATGTGAGATATATATATATATATATATATATATATATATATATATATAATACACACATACAATGGAATATTATTCAGCCATAAAAAAAGAAGGAAATCTTACCATTTGTGACAACATGGATGGCCCTTGAGGGCATTATGTGATGTGAAGTAAGTCCGAGAAAGGCAGATACCATTATAATTTCGCTTATGTGTGGAATCTTAAGAAAACTGGGGCGCTTGGGTGGTTCAGTCAGTTAAACAACCAACTTCAGCTCAGGTCATGATCTCATGGTTTGTGAGTTCAAGCCCCGTGTCGGGCTCTCTGCTGTCAGTGCAGAGCCCGCTTCAGATCCTCTGTCCCCCCCTCTCTGCCCCTCCCTTGTGTGTCATCTCTCTCAAAAATAAACATTAAAAGAAAACCAAAAAACTCATAGATACAGAGAACAGATTGGTGATTGCCAGAGGCCAGGGTAGGGGTAGGAGAAATGAGTGAAGCAGGTCAAAAGGTACAAACTTCCAGTTATGAAATAAATAAGTTATGGGGAAATAATGTATAGCATAGTGACTATAGTTAATAATGCTGTTTTGCATATTTGAAAGTTGCTAAGAGGGGCGCCTGGGTGGCTCAGTTGGTTGAGCGTCCAACTTCGGCTCAGGTCATGATCTCACGGTTCGTGGGTTCGAGTCCCACGTCGGGCTCTGTGCAGACCACTAGCTCAGAGCCTGGAGCCTGCTTCAGATTCTGTGTCTCTTTCTCTCTCTGCTCCTCCCCTGTTCATGCTCAGTCTCTCTCTGTCTCTCAAAAATGAATAAATGTAAAAAAAAATTTTCTTTAAAGTCACTAAGAGATCAGATCTCAAAGTTCTCATCACAAGAAAAAAATTTGTTTTGTAACTATGTAAGGTGATGAATGTTAAGCAGACCTATTATGGCGATCATTTTTGCAATGTATACAAACATCAAATCCTTATTCTATATACCTGAAAGTAATATGATGTTATATATCAATTATACCTCAATAAAGTAAAAATATTAAGTAATGGGTAAGAAAATAGAATCCCTTTCATCTGAAAACACTGCTAAGCTTTGAGGGGTAGTCGTATTGCAAAACTAGACCTGTCTTCAGGACACAGAAGGGCCGTGGGCCTCAGAGAAGTGAAGGCAGCCAAGAGGCCCCAGGAGAAACCCTGCAGGGCTCGGGCAGAATTAGGAGGCCATGGAGCAAATGAGATGGGAAACAGCTGTGACATCTATGTCTTTCCTTCTGGAGTTCCGAACTTTTCCCATTTGGAATAAACTGAGAAATTCTGCATCAAATAGAACTTCCTGTAAAAATTTTAAATTGCTTCAATCTGCGTTTAACAGCCACCTCTCCTTTCATGTCTTACTAAATCATCTTAAGGTTCCGTCTAGAACTCAATAAGAAACATTACAATAAAAATGGGTGTTAGAGGTTTCTCAGATTTATTTAATATTTCGACTGAGAACGGATAAATCACAATTCAGAACTCTAGCAAGAAACAATACCTTGAAGCTACACTTATGAGGAAGCAAGTTAAATATACTGAACCACCAGAGACACCATACATACCACTTCAAAATAGGCATGAGACGTATCTATTATGATTCTCCAGCCCCAGCAGAAATGTAGCCAAGTAGAATTCACTCAATATTGAAGGCTGGAGACAATCTGCACTAGCATTCAGAGAAAGGGTTCTCGGGAATGAAAATGCACTCTATTACTATCTGAGTAAGATGTGTTAGCCTAATTAGACACAGCTACCAACTGAAGACAATAGCCATCTTTTTG
This sequence comes from Cryptoprocta ferox, assembly GCA_028646485.1. Lineage (NCBI taxonomy): Eukaryota > Metazoa > Chordata > Mammalia > Carnivora > Eupleridae > Cryptoprocta > Cryptoprocta ferox. The sequence goes on from CM053567.1 coordinate 158,171,197, forward strand.
TACACATTCTATCCCTCTTGTGGAGAACACTCTGCAGCGTGCTCTTTCGGTGCCTGGCCTTAAAGGGCACTTCCTCAAGGAGGCTTTCTTATCCCCACAACCTGGGTCGTTCGGAGGCAGAGCAATGCCTAATGACACAGGGCACCCGAAAAATATTTGTTGAAAAACAAAAACAAAGAAACAAGCCAAGCTCAGAAATACAGAAAACAGATTGGTGGTTGCCAGAAGTGGGGATGGGGTGGGGGGTGGGAGAAATGAGTGAAGGGGGTCAAAAGGTACAAATTTTCAGTTATAAAATTGGTAAGTTATGGCAAAGTAATTACAGCATGGTTATAGTCATAGTTACTCTTATAGTTAACAATGCTGTATTGCATATTTGCAAGTTGCTCAGAGAACAGCTGTTAAAAGTTATCACAGGAAAAAACTTTCTTTCGCAATTATGTAAGGTGTTGGATGTTTAGTAGGCTTGTGCAACGTACACAAATATCAAATCATCATGTTGTACACTCGAGAAACTACTATACAGTTGACCCTCCAGCAACACGGATTTGAACTGTGCAGATACACTTATAATGCAGACTTTTTTAGAGCACAGTACTGTAAATGTATTCTCTCTTATGATTTTCTCAATACTTTTTTTCTCTAGCTTACATTATTGTAAGAATCCAGTATATAATACATATAAGACACCAAATACATGTCAATCAACTGTTTATGTCCTCAGTAGGTTTCCAGTCAACAGTAGACTATTGGTAGTTAAATTTTGGGGAGTCAAAAGCTATATCTGAATGTTCGAGTGTGTGAGGATTGATGTTCCGAACGCTTGCGTTGTGCAAGGGTCAACTTTAGTAATGTTATATGTCAGTTATACCTCAAAAGAAAAAAGTGTTTGTTGAGTGTATACAGTAATGGAAGACTCCGTTTTTAACGTTTCTTTTTCAGGTTTCCAACCAAACAATTGCCCTAGTCTTCTCTGACAAACACTGTTCCCACAATGACCCGCAGAGACATGTGAGAGTATTCCAGGTATATAAACCAAGAGTTAAGCACACCGCCATACTGATTTCCAACAGTATATGCCCCTATTGATAGAGGGGGAAATCCCAGTGGGAAATATTTGAAGTCTAATGGTATTAAAACCAACTTAAAAAATAGAAATGAGCTTAAGTCTTTTCCCTTTAAAATTGTGGGTTCTCACCTCCTTTTGAAAGGAAGTATTAAAATTAAAATTCTTTTTTAATTTTTAAATGTTTATTTTTGAGAGAGAGACCAGGGGAGGGGCAGAGAGAGAGGGGGACAGACTCCGGGCTGACAGCAGAGAACTTGATGTGGGGCTGGAACCCAGGAACCACGAGATCATGACCTGAGCTGAAGTCAGACGCTTAACTGACTGAGCTACCCAGGTGCTCCTAAAATTAAAATTCTTATTCAAAGATTCTCACACCTTAGTTTTATTATTATGATTCAAGTATAAGAAACATAGAGTGTTATATTAGTTTCAGGTGTACAAGATAATGACTCTACAATTCTAGCTATACATTACTCAGTGCTCATCAAGACAAGTGTCCTCTTAATGTTCTTCACCTATTTCACCCCTCCCCCCACCAACCTCCCCTCTGGCAACCACCAGTTTGTTCTGTGTATTTAACAGTCTGTTTTTTGCCTCTTGTTTATTCAGTTGTTTTGTTTCTTAAATTCCGCATATGAGTGAAATCATATGGTGTTTGTCTTTCTCTGACTTACTTCACTTAGCATTATACCCTCTAGGTCCATCCATATAGTTACAACGGGCAGGATTTCATTCTCTTTTATATTATATATATGAGATACTTTAACATCCATTATCTCAAGATTAAAGAATTGTTCTTTTACTTCTTATCTTTGTATTATAAAAGACAGGCTCATGTAGGAAATCTGTAAATGACAAAAACAGAAACGGAAAAATCACCTATATATGAACACTGTATTTAGTGTATTTCCTTTCAGTCCTTTTTCTATGTACACAAAATTGGAACTATTCTGGATATAGTCATGTATCCTGTTTTTATTTTTTTGCCAAAAAATGAGTCTTAAGCACTTACTAAAATTTACAAAATACTTGCTCATAAAAATGTTTTTAGTGTGCACAATAAAAAGTAAAGAACTCCCACCCCATCCCAAACCTTAGCTGTAACAACTTGGAATTGCTAGGTGTGTGTCTTTACATTTTTCTCTATAAGCATTTTGCCATATTACTAAATGTTCTGCAAAAAATGCTCCCAAAGATTGCATTATATTCTACCTTATAAATATGCCATACTTGACCCATTTTCCTAAATTATAAAAAATTGTATGGAAGCACATGCATTTCTTTAGATTGTATTTCTAGAAGTGGAATGACAAGGTCAAAAGGTGCTAACATTTTCTAGACTCTTGGTCCTACAAATAGGTGGCCCCAATTCACACTCCCCTCAGCAGCATATCAATCAGCGTGCCTACCTTACAAACGTAGTTTTGATGAAGATTAATATCAATCCACTTCAATGATATTTGATAGGCACATTATCACACTGTATTGCAATCATTTGTAAGGACTGCTTGTCAATTTAACTAGACCGTGAGCCAGAAGACCAAGTTTATGTCTTTTTTATCTTGACACTTCTACAGACCAGCATCATACACAAAACTACTTGAATGCCTGCTATGTGTCAGATCTCATCGTAGTTTTTGGAGATACAGCTCTAATGGATGATACATTCTAGTGGAGATACACAGAAAATAAACAAGGATAAATTATAGTATGTCAGGTAATAAATACTTTGGTCAAAAACAAATCAGAGTTGGGGTACCTGGGTGGCTCAGTCATTAAGCATCTGACCCAATTTCCGCTCAGGTCATGATCTCACATTTCGTGGGTTCAAGCCCCACATCGAGCTCTGTCCAGACAGTGCGGTGGAGCCTTCTTGGGATTCTCTTTCTCCTTCTCTCTCTGCCCCTGCCCCGCTCACACTGTCTCTGTCTCTCTGAAAATAAATAAACTTAAAAAAACCAAATTGGGGAAAAGTTAGGAAACTGGAGGGGAAAATAGAGGGATTGCCCTGTTTTATATAGGCAAGTGAGAAAAGGCCTCACTTGATAAGGTGGCATTTAAGCAAATATTTGAAGAAAGAAGCATGCAGTGTGGGTATGCGGTGGGAAGAGTATTTCAGGCAGTGCAAATGTCCAGAAAGCATCCTTAGGATATATGAAAAGTACAAAAAGTGGCTGGAACAGTGAGGGAGAGAAGAGTAGAAAATGGGGTCAGAGAGATAGTGGGGAAATGCATCATGGAAAACTCGTAAGCCTTGGCAGGATTTTGTCTGTTATTCTGTATGAGATGGGAAGCCATTAAGAAGGCTTTGAGAAATGACATGATTGGATAGATTTTAAAAAAAATCACAAGCTACTGTGTTGAAATAGAATGTGTCGGCTAGGATTATGGGGGAAACCAGTTACGAAGCTGCTTTGGAAATGCAATTGATACAATGATGGCTGATATTAAAATAATAATTGAGTTGATAAGAAATGGATTCTAACTATATTTTGAAAGAGTCAGTGGCTCTTGCTAAGGTATTGAATTGTTCATTGTATGAAAAGTGCAGAGGAGCCAGGCTTAAAGTCAGGATTTGAGCCAACTGAAAAAATGAAGACACCATTTATTGAAAAGACTACAAGAGGGGTGCCTGGGTGGCTCCGTAGGTTAAGCGTCGTACTTCAGCTCAGGTCTAGATCTCACGGTTCGTGAGCTCCAGCCCCGCATCGGGCTCTGTGATGACAGCTCAGGCCTAGAGCCTGCTTCAGATTCTGTGTCTCCCTCTCTCTCTGCCCCTCCCCTGCTTACACTCTTTGTCTCAAAAATAAATAAACATTTAAAAAATTATTAAAAAAAAGAAAGAAAGACTACAAGAGATTTTTTGAAGGCAAGGTGAAGAAATCGGGAATTTGATTCCAAGTTTTCTTCTCTAAGGCCTTTAGATGATGAACAGTTTCACATCGATTTAGCTGTTTCCATGGCCACCACATTAAACTAGAATTAACCCTCAGAATCACAGAATTGATCAACCGGGGTAAGAATTTTTGACGGCTCAAAAACACTTTTTTAGGATTGACTTGGTCTCTAATGTTCAGAATGTTGCTTGTGCATTTGAATGAGAGATGAAGTCCAGTTCAGATTATTTTTAAGATGAGAAATTTACATATTCAAGGTAACACTAGTTGTAGCCTTAAGTTATAGCCCAAGACCTAATTATACATCAATACACTTTTTGTGAGCTAAGCTAGAATTTCTTTCCCCTTCCTTCAATAACGAAAACCAGGCACTCTAGATGCTCCCCGACTTGTGATGGTTCAACTTACGTTTTGACTTTACAATGGTGCAAAAGAAATACACTTTCAGTAGAAACCATACTTCAGAATTTGAATTTTGGTATTTTCTCCAAGCTAGTGATATGTGGTAGGCAGCTCTCTTAGACTGCTGTGGAACAGCAGTGAGCAGCAGCTCCCATTCCATGCAGACACAAAAGTAAACGAATATACTTAAACCACCCTGTAGCTGATAAAACCATTCTGTTTTTCACTTTCAGGACAGTAGTCAATAGCGTACATGAGACATTCAACACTTATTATAAATTGCCTTTGTATTAAATGATTTCGCCCAACTGTAGGCTAATGTAAGTGTTCTGAGCACTAACCTACACTAAAGGTAGGTTAGGCTATGCTGTGATGTTCGGTAGGTTAGGTATAGTAACTGCATTTTCAACTTATGATATTGTCAACTTACAATGGGTTTATTGGGACATACAATCATCACAAGCTGAGGAAGATTTTATTTTTTTGTACACTACAAAGATACTTTAAAATATTAAAGAGATTAGAATTACATTATCATACTAGCACTGTCCGAAAAGAACTGTGAAATGGAAATGTTTTATATTTACACTGTATAACATGGTAGCCACTAGCCACATGTTAGCTACACAGCAGATAAAAATGTGGCTAATGCAACTGAGGAATTGAATTTTCAATTTTACGTAATTAATTTACATGTAAATTGCCCCATGTCACAAGTGGCTACCATATAGTAAAGCACTTACTGGTACATCCTCTTGATGTAATAATTTTTAGTGAACACAAAACTCTGGAAATTGGCTGTGTACTTTTTAAATTATAAGATTCTTTAATGTATGAATATTGTCCCATCTGTGTAGAATGCAGGAAATATATGCTATAAACTTGTATGTAGATATGCATGTTTGTGTGCATATATACACCAAATATGTATAAGAACATATAAGTTTGTAATATAAGTTGCCTCTAAGAAAATGGGTAAACTAGGGGTCACAGTTGGAAGCGAGGATGTTCCCTACATATGTTTGAATATGCTTAATTTTAAATATTTTTATTTTTAAAGTTTATTTTGAGAGAGAGAGAAAACACAGGCATGTAAGCGGGTAAGGGGTATAGAGAGAGAATCCCCAGCAGTAGAGAGCCCAGTGAGGGGCTCTATCTCACAAACCATGAGATTATGATTTGAAAAATCAAGAGTTGGATGCTTAACCAACTGAGCCACCCAGGCGCCCCTGGACATTCTTAATTTTATATCATATAAAAGTTTTATCTATTTAAATACAATTATAGGGTATTTTTAAATTTTTTGATTAATGCTAAACTACATACCTTTCCCTAAATATCTTTTCTATATGGTTCAAATCGATGACTGATAGTTGAACTAAGTATTACCTTCTGGGTAGGTCTCTAAGATGGCCTGTAAGTAATACTTAAAAATAAATATCAGGGGCTTAAAATTCTCTCTCTCCCCCTCTGCCCTTTTCCCCCTCTCTTCGCCCATGTGCATTCTCTCTAAAAAATAAATTTTTAAATGTTTATTTTTGAGAGAGAGAGAGAGAGAGAGAGAGAGAGAGAGAGAGAGAGAGAGAGAATCAGAAGCAGGCTCCAGGCTGTCAGCACAGAGCCTGATGCGGGGCTCGACCCCAGGGGACAGGAGATCATGACCTGAGCTGAAGTCAGACGCCTAACCGACTGAGCCACACAGGAGCCCCTCTAAAAAATAAAATAAAATAAAATAGGAGGGGCAAGATGGCGGAGAAGTAGGGAGCTCTGTAATCATCTGCCTGCATGTATCAGACTGAGAAGGATTGAAGCCACAATACTCTGATCTGCAAGAGTGGGAGGAAAACACAGAGTCCCCAAAGATGACAGCCTCATAGGTACCTGAGTGAGTGCGAATTGGGGAAATAAAACCAGGCCGGGGAGTAGGCTCTGAGGGGAGGGAGCCCCAGCCCAACGCAGAGCCGGGGAGAGTGCACAGAGCGGCGGTGCAGAGCGGCAGAGAGCCAAGGGGAAGAGAAACAGAGACTGAAAATGCTCATAGAGTGGTCTCTGGAGAAGAGAAAAACCTCAGCCAGGGATGGAGAGAGATACTATCATCCCATAAATAACCGCTGGGCACGGGGAGAGAAATTCGTCCCCCTTAGCTGGTGCATTTTCCTTGGATTTAGCGGCCCAACGATTCTAGGCGGAGCCAGGAAAAAGCTGCTCCCCAGTCCCCCTGCTCAATCCCGGCTAGGAAGCCGCCCAGCTGCAGGAGGACCTCTCATCTTGAGCAGTAGCATTAAAGTGCATGGACTAGGATTTGGAAACGAGGCGGGGCTTGGAAAAAATAGCTTGGCCCGCCTGTAGCACAGGGAGATCGGACTCAAAAGAGTGACTTACAACACGTGGTCCGAGAGGGGCTTGGGGCGCCGCCATTCTTCTCCCCGCAACAACCAAGGCAGGGCCTCAGAGAGCAGCCCCCCAAGACCCGACCTACCTACACCAAACCACGCCCATCTGCGTGGGAGAGCTGCTTTTGTTTTTCATTTTTCTTTTTTTACTTTTATTTTTTTCCTTCTTTTCTCCTTCCACCCCCTGGAGACCGGGAAAAGACCAACATGATGCACTGCCATGATTAGATCAATATATATATTAGATCAATACATATATATATCCAGATATATTTTCCCTTATCTCATTCTTATCTCTCCCCTCTGCAGGTTTTATGCTCTCAGACTGTCCTTTGTCTTTTGTCATTTCTGCCCCCCCTTCTTTTCTTTTTCTTTCTTTTCTTTTTTTCTTTCCCCTTTTGGTTTGCTTGTTTATTTGATTTGTCTGTGCGTTTGCGTGCTTTTGTTCCCTGTGGGTTTGTCTGTCTGTTTTCCTTTTCAGGGCTACCTCAAGAAACAAGTGAAAGTACACATGGTGGAGAATCCCAAATATCATTGACTAGGGAAGTAAAATAATAAAAGGCACAACAAGAGAAACTGAGAGATACCATTAAAAGAACACTTCCTGAAATGACAGGCCCTGGACAGTCAATGAGCCTCCTTTAATAGAGCAATACTAACAGGTGCACAGGGCATAACGAGTTTTTAAAACTGACAAGAGACAGAAAGCTAGCCAAAATGATGAAACGAAAGAGCTCTCCTCTAAAGAAACTCCAGGAAGAAGTCACAGCCACAGAACTGCTCAAAACAGATATAAGCAACATAACTGAACAAGAATTTAGAACAATTGTCATCAAATTAATAGCTGGTCTTGAAAAAAGCATCAGAGAAGCTATTGATACAAAGACTAGGGACCTTCAAAATAGCTGTGATGAGTTAAAAAAAGGCTATAAATGAGGTGCATAATAAAATGGAGGCAGCCACTGCACGGATTGAAGAGGCAGAGAGGAGAATAGGTGAATTAGAAGACACAGTTATAGCAAAAGAGGAAGCCAAGAAAAAGAGACAGAAACTGATACAGGGGCACGAAAGGAGAATTTGAGACCTGAGTGATACAATCAAATGGAACAATATCCGTATCATACGAATTCCTGAAGAAGAAGAAAGAGAAAATGGTCCTGAAGGGGAGCTTGATCAAACTATAGCTGAGAACTTCCCCAATTTGGGGGAAGGAATTAGACATTGAAATCCTAGAGGCACAGAGAACTCCCCTAAGACGTAACTTGAATCGACCTTCGGCACAACATATTATAGTGAAACTGGCAAAATATAAAGATAAAGAGAGAATTCTGAAAGCAGCTAGGGAAAAAAGGGCCCTAACATACAAAGGGAAACCTATCAGAGTGGTTACAGACCTTTCTAATGAAACTGGGCAGGCCAGAAAGGAATGGCAGGAAAACTTCAATGTGATGAACAGGAAAAATATACAGCCAAGAATCCTTTATCCAGCAAGACTGTCATTCAAAATAGAAGGAGAGATAAAGGTGTTCCCAAATTAACAAAAATTGAGAATTCATCACCACCAAACCAGCCCTACAAGAAATCCTAAGAGGGACTCTATGAGGAAAATGTTGCAAGGAATACAAAGTACCAGAGACACCACTACAAGCACGAACCCTACAGAGAACACAATGAATCTAAACCCATATTTTTCAATAACAACACTGAACGTAAATGGACTGAATGCTCCAATCAATGCTACACAGGGTAGCAGAATGGATAAAAAAACAAAATCCATCTATTTGCTGTCTATAAGAGACTCATTTTAGACCTGACGACACCTTCAGATTGAAAGAAGGGGATGGAGAAATATCTATCATGCAATCGGTAGTCAAAAGAAAGCCGGAGTAGCCATTTGTACATATATCGGACAAACTGGACTTTAAAGTAAAGGTAGTAACAAAAGATGAAGAAGGACATTATATAATAATTACAGGGTCTCTCCACCAGGAAGAGCTAACAATTATAAACATCTATGCGTCAAATTCGGGAGCACTTAAATACATAAAACAATCACAAACAGAAACAATCTTATTGATAAGAATGTGTTAATAGCATGGGATTTTAATACTCCACTTACAGCAATGGATAGATCAACCAGACAGAAAATCACTAAGGAAACAATGGACCTGAATGACACATTGGAACAGATAGAATTGATAGATATATTTAGAACTCTGCATCCTGAAGCTAGGGAATTCACCTTCTTCTCGAGTGTGCATGGCACATTCTCCAAGACAGATTGCATAGTGGGGCATAAAGCAGCCCTCCATAAATACAAACGAACTGAGATCATACCAGGCAGACTTTCAGATCACAATGCTATGAAACTTGAAATCAATCCCAGGAAAAAGTCTGGAAAACCTCCAAAAATGTGGAGGTTAAAAACCACCCTACTAAAGAATGATTGGGCCAATCAGGCAATTAGAGAAGAAATTAAAAAATACATGGAAACAAATGATAATGAAAATACAACAATCCAAACTCTCTGGGACGCAGCAAAGGCAGTCCTAAGAGGAAAGTATATTGCAATCCAGGCCTTTTCAACAAACTAGAAAAAGCGCAAATTGAAAATCTAACAGAGCACCTAAAAGAACTAGAAGCGGATCAGCAAGAGCACCCCAAACCCAGCAGAAGAAAAGAAATAATAAAGATCAGGGCAGAAATAAACAATATAGAAT
>CM053567.1:158181177-158292073 GCA_028646485.1 Cryptoprocta ferox
GTGCAGCCGCTCTGGAAAACAGTGTGGAGGTTCCTCAAAAAATTAACAGGAGAACTCCCCTATGACCCAGCAATAGCACTGCTGGGGATTTACCCAAGGGATACAGAAGTGCTGATGCATAGGGGCACTTGTACCCCAATGTTCATAGCGGCACTTTCAACAATAGCCACATCATGGAAAGAGCCTAAATGTCCATCAACCGATGAATGGATCAAGAAGTTGTGGTTTACCTATACAATGGAATACTACATGGCCATGAGAAAGAATGAAATCTGGCCATTCGTAGCAAAGTGGTTGGACCTCGAGGGTGTCATGCTAAGCGAAATAAGTCAGGTGGAGAAGGACAGATACCGTACGTTTTCACTCACAGGTCTAACGGGAGAAACCTAACAGAGGACCATGGGGAAGGGAAGGGGGGAAAAAGAGTTAGGGAGAGGGAGGGAGGCAAACCATGAGAGACTCTTGAATACTGAAAACAAACTGAGGGCTGAAGGGGGAGGGGGAAAGGGGAAGGGAGATGATGGTCATGGAGGAGGGCACTTGTGGGGAAGAGCACTGGGTGTTATATGGAAATCAACCTCACAATACACTATAAATAAAATAAAATAAAGTAAAATAAAACCTCTCAGAAGTGACAGCCAATTGCTGGACTTCTGTAAAATGTCGGTGTTCCACCCCAACCCCCCCACACCAATCCCCCTGTTCCAAGCAGTCCAAATTAGATGTGGCTCATTGTTCTGACTACTGAGTATTAAGTCATTGGCTTATTTGATAATAAAATGATTGTTTTGCTTCTATTTTCTATACAGTGCGACTCTTCTTGGGCTCATGTGCTCACCAGAGTGACTTGTAGAGAGCCAAATTTATGAGTTCAAATTCGAACTCTGACCTTTACCAGCTGCATATCCTCAGACATTACGCATCTACTGTATTTCAGTTCCCTCATCTGCAAAAAAAAAAAAAAAAAAAAAAAAAAAGTGAATAATAATCTTTACTTCACTGGCTCTTTGTAAGGATTAAATGGTTTAATACATGTATAATGGCACCTGACATAACTCAAATTATCCTTTGATAGCTATCGTAATGCCAACAGACATGTTTTAAGTCTATTTTAAAGCCTCTACATGCCCTTAAAGATATAGATACAATTCTTCAATGTTGCTATGCAAATTCTGAATTATTGTATTTCTATTTTCAATAAATTTTGATTTGGGGGAGGGAACTATGCCCTCTCAAAATAACACATTACTTTCAGTAATTACTTGGGTTCGGTTTCTTGTGAAAAAGAAAATACAGTCAGAATTCCTATAATAGGATTAGCATAAAATTCAACATGGGCCCCAGTGTGGGCTGGCTCTAGGCCACAGCTTTTGGTGTTTTTGTGTTTTGTATTTTTTCCTCTAAATATGTTACACAGACACGTCTCAAAAGAAATAACCTAGTTAACATGTTTACGTAATCTAGTTTTGTCAGAATGGAATGATACTATGTACCAATAAGGGATAGAGCTTTTGGGTTTGTGCTTTATCAAACACATAATACCCTAACAGTATATTAACAGCAGTTCTCTCTGAGGCGCCTGGGTGGCTCAGATGGTTAAGCATCTGACTTCAGCTCAGGTCATGATCTCTCGGTTTGTGAGTCTGAGTCCTGCATCAGTCTTTGCAAGAGCGCAGAGCCTGCTTCTCTCCCCAAACTCCTCTTTTTCTGACCTTTCCCCACTTATGCACGCTCTCTCTCTAAAGAAATAAACTTAAAAAAATAAGTTTTCTTTACGCTGAAAAATGATTATAAAATGATTGTTATATTTGGTTTTGCAAAACCAGGAAATTTACAAACTAACACGCATACTCAATGATTAATAAATTGTTCAAAAACACAGGCATTTAAAAAATTTTGTTCATTTATTTGAGAGAGAGAGAGAGAGAGAGAGAGAGAGAGACAGCCACCCTGCCACCAACATGCAGGCATTTTTAAGGTAAAATAGATCAGCCTCCACTTTACAGTTTAGTTCTTAGTACATGAGGTAAAAAAGGATTTATGTTGACAAAACATTTATCAGGAGAAAAAAAATCCCAAACTAATAAGTGAACTCCTCTTACTTGCCGTATGACATTTACTAAGGAAAAAGCATCCTGAGGGACCAGGACCATCTTAATCTGCCAGCAAAATCAGAGACATGAAATACGATATAACAGAAACAAAACTTTTCTTTTCCATAAAACCAAGTCTAGGCATGCGCATAAACTTAATGCAAATATAAAGGCTGACACGAACAACTGACACGAACAATCCTCTATATAAATGACTTCCAAATTCCCATTTCAGACACAGGGATGAGGGATTTAGGGGAGACAATCTTTGAATCAACATTTTACCTTCAATTCTTTGCTTCACTGACTTCTGACAGTTTGGCAAATTGGGGGTCATCACATTTAGAAGCCTGACAAATGCAATCTAAGAAAGATAGTATAAATTCTAAATGCCTGTTGAATTTTCTGTAGTTCTCGGCATTCTACCGCAACAACTTATCAGATTTAAAACTTAAGTCATTTCCTTCAGATGGTACAATTTTAGCAAAAAGCTTTTTTCAAATTATGGGATAATTAAGGTAACACTAAAATCATATACCCAAAATTCAAGTCTTACGCCATTTTGTTATTCTGGGTTATTTGGTGTGTGGGTAGGAAGATGTATGCAGAGATTAACTTTGTTTTTGAAAAAAATTTAAAAACTTTCCAATCTAATCCTATCTCAGTTTCTTCAGTACATGTTCCGAAATCTCCCTCCTTGGAATTGGATATTATTATTGGCCACCAAGATGGCCACTTCAAAATAAGTTTCCATTCTTCATCCTTCCACTGCCCTGGTCTAAAAAATGTGCCACCTTACATAGTTTGGTGCCTGCTATTTACAGCTGAGATCCATTCTCAGCCAGAGCTGAAAACAAGCATACTTCACCTTTGAGTTTCTGAATCCAGCTTTGTACAAGTAGGAGTCACAAGCCTTGACTGCCCTCTTCACTGTCCTACATTACTTTTGCAATTATTCTACCACAGAAGCTGTTTCCCTTGAAAATATTGAGATTTATATGCCTAAATATTCAAATGCTATGCATCAGGACTTAAAAGTATTAATTTGAAAAACACAAAAACAAGAAACCTTTCCCTCCTTCCTTCTTTCCTTCCTCCCTCCCTTCCTTTATGAAGGGAAGAGAAACAGAGCATGAGTAGGGTAGGGTCAGAGAGAGTAGGAGATGCAGAATCCAAAGCAGGCTCGCTCTGAGCTTCTAGCACAGAGCCTGACACAGGCCTCGAACTCACAGACTGCAAGATCATGACCAGAACCAAAGTCGGACGCTTAACTGAAACACCCAGGAGCCCCTATTTATTTTTGTTTTTATTTATTTTGAGAGGAGATACAGAGCAAGTGGAGGAGGGACAGAGAGAGAGGGACACAGAATCTCAAGCAGGCTCTGCACCATTCACACAGAGCGGGAGAGGCTCAAGCTCAGGAACCAGGAGATCACAACCTGAGCAGAAGTCAAGAGTCCATGCTTAACCGACTGAGCCACCCAGAAGCCCCTTCTCTTATCTTTAAAGGCCCAGGGGCACCTAGGTGGCTCAGTTAAGTGTCTGACTTTGGCTTAGGGCATGATCTCGCAGTTTGTGAGTTCGAGCCCCACACTGGGCTCAGTGCTGTCAGCACAGAGCCCCCTTCAGATCCCTGGTCCCCCTTTCTCTCTGCCCTTTCCCACTCTCTCTCATGCGCGCTCTCTCTCTCTCAAAAAAAAAAAAAAAAGAAAAAAGAAAAAAAAAGAAAAAGAAAAAAGAAAAAAGGTCCAAATTCCCTGGTTTTGAAATTCAAATTTGACTCGTTTAAAAGGAAAAAAAAAAACACAAAAAACCAAAAGCAGTGATAGCATACATTTCCTAATTCCATAGAAATACTCAAAAATCATAGATAATGCTGTACTTCTTTATGTCAAATTTTGTTAAACTTTACAAGATCAGTGCAGAACAGAACTGGAAAGAAATAACAGAAACAGAGCCTTCAATTATTATTTAAGAATAAGTATGACCTCAGTCAAAATCAGATTAGAAAACTTAAGGAAATATCCAGAATTGGCTTCTTTTAGGGAATCCTTAAAAACCCTACCGTTTGGAATAACGTCTGTATACCAACTTTGACATTCTTTCCTAAATGAGTTCATTATTCCTGTTTATTTTTGCTATGTGAAATTTTTCAGAGTAATTTTCCTAGGAGGAAATTGGATATAATTTGGTACATTCCCATATGGCAATGACAGGGGACTAACAAATGGCAAGTAGGAAGGGGAGGGAAGAAGACATAAACAGTACAGAGTGAAGTAAAATGAGTAAAACACAGTTAAAAAAAAAAAAGGAGTGAAGAATTTGAAACCATAAGAACCAGAATCAATTGTGTGTGTGTATAACAATTTTATATCTTCAAAAATAAAACTGGAATGTTATTTCACTTAAAATGTGCAACACGCAAAATGCTCTGTAAGGTAAAAAAAAATGTACACCAATGTGAGTTTTCATAATTTTCTAGTACATAACACTTTTGGGGTCAAAAAATTACCATTACAAATCCTTTAATCAAATGTTTATTTTTGTTTCCAGCATTACAATCTGCTGTGATTCATAAATTTCAATCTAAGTAAGTTTTCAGCCACTGACCTCTCACAAGTAGTCAGGTCCTTAGGTCAAGCACCCACTTACCCCACAGAGAACCCCCGCAGCTACAACTCTTGCATGGACAGTGCTCACTACCGCCCTGAACAATTTAAAGTGCATATGAGTTATTCTGATGAATGGAAACACAGCTGTAGTTTTGCACTAAATTTTCCATTACCGAATTGTATGTTTTCTCACCTTGGTACCTTATGATCACTAGAAAGCTACTTACTTACATGATGTTTTAACCATATATTATGATAAATGCCCATTTATAACTGTAAGAAACTCATGTTACACACTATTGACTATGATATTATACAAAATCATGGCCACAAGTTTCCACAGAAGAGATTTACTTCTCTTTCTCTTAAAGCAAGAAATATCTCACAGTTCAGATTTACATGAGTAGTGCCTTTTAAAATAAATTAAAAATAAAATGCTGTCCTGTCTGTAAAATTATAAATATTTCTAGTCCATATTACAGAATGTTAAAATGCGTATAAATGCATTACCTCCTAGTAAATACACATTATGGCACTGAAGCCAGTTAAAAAAAAAAAAAAAACAAAAAACAACCAACCAGCCATCAAACTGGTCTTTGGAAACATCCAGGGTTATTTTGTATCTCCTACTAATAAAGAAAAAAAAAGCAAAGGAGAGATAAGAAATGTTACAAAATGGCAACTACTACAACCTAAAAGCATGGACTGAAATGTCTTCCTTCAATTCAATAACTAAGCCGTTTCTGGAATGAACATTTATGGGTAACTAGAAGAGGAGAATGTTCCTCCTGATGATCAGGGCAGAATTATGTAGAAATGATTTCCACATCTGTAAGGAAAAAACAAAGTGACTATTTAACAACTCAATTCGGCCAGAATGTTCATAATCGGCAGGTTATCTTGCCAATAACGAAGTGACACGTTCAAAAGGAACAAAATTAAAACTCCTAATCCTACGGGTGCTGCTCATTTTTACCAGTGTGAAGAAAGGGAACATGATCACAAGATACAATACACCCTGACAGGGTAAAATGAAAACTTATGAACAATTTAAGGAACTAAAATGTTCTCTATTGAAACATAAAAACATGATTTCCAAATTGATTCAACTTGTAATAGGTCCCTTAGACGTAGGAAGTAGTATTCGTTCTGTAGATTGCTGAACTGCCCTTCACATTAAATATTTCCTCCATCTTAAAAAAAAAAAAAAAAAAAACAGCTTCTGAATGGCACTGACTCCTTCAGGACGGGAGAGCAGGCTCGACGAACTTGTTTCCAAGGCTTTCCTCCAAAGTGATTCATTCCATCATATCTATAGTATCTCCAAATCTACATGTCGAACTTCAGGATTTCGTTTCTGGAAGGAAAAACCACCACCACATTATTCACAGCAAAACTGAATTTTGTTTCCTTTTATTCCTGTAGACCACTAAAGCCACTGACATTTGGTCAAACGATTTTACTGTAGCATATTAGCAAGATAAAAATCAATAGATGAATATTACGCACTACATAAACAATACGGTAAACAGCCCCATCTCCCTGAGTGTGTTCATATGTTCATTAATGCGTTAATGGATGAAGAATCTGATATGTGCCAAGCATTGGAAAGCACTATAAATATGCTCGTTTGTGGTGAGAAGAAAATCACTGTAAAACAATAAAAATCAAAAGGAATAAACTGACACTCACTTATTTTATATATTTTAGCAATACTCCATAGTCTTGTGGCAGGCACTGTGCTAAATAGTGGAGATATGATTCTTAATAAGACTGTTCCTGACCTTGAGGGACTCAGTTTAGCTGGTGAGACCAGTGCATCAATAACCACCTACGAGTGAAAGCATTGTAGCTAATAAAAATAACAGGTAACATTTAATAAGCAGTCACTCTTACATCAAGTACTATGCTAAGTAAGGGGCTTCACGCGCCTGTGTGAGTTTCAAAATCCTCATAATTACTCAATTATTTCCATTTTACATATGGGAAAATTGAAGTTTGAAGAAATCAACTAACCTGCCTATGTTACGAGCCTACTATGTGATGAAGCCAGTATAGATTCCGGACCTCAAGCTCCTAACTATTACAATGTACTGAAATGCTAACTCGGGGAACAAAACTGTCAGATCTATTACTTTAACTCATGAGACTGAGTAAGACTTCACTGAGACCATCTAAACAAGGCCTGAAAGTAGTGAGTTTTCCAGACAGATGATAAAGAGGATCTAGACAGAGGAAACAGCACAAGCAAAGTCAGCCGGAGAAGGATGTACTAGCCGTATGGTACAGTTAGCCACAGAAAAAGGGCGGAATTAGTAATGAGGCTGGAAAGGCAGGCAGAAACCAGGCTGTGAAAAATTTTAAATGCCGGCTTAAGGAACTTCAACAACAGAAAATATCTTTATTACATTCCTATTCCATGCCAGGCACTGAAGTATACAACAATGAACAGGAAACAGAACAGTACTTGCCTTCAATGAACGTCTGTCTAGTGAGAAAGTACAGGTTAAGTAAGCAGGCACTTAGAGTCGTCTGCTACTTAAAGAGTAAGGTCAAGGTTTTGGGGTTGAATCTTTATGGGTACAAAAAGGAAAGACACCTAAATCTGGGTGGGAATTAAAAGTGTAATAACATGTAACATAATGACATTATGAGAGGAGAGGACAGAAAGAACGTATAAAACTAACTATATAACTAATCTATATCTACCGAAAAGGAAATAAAAAACGTGGACATCAGGAGAAGCAGTTTAAGACTTTCGTATAGAAACATGGCAGTAAATAGAAAAGAAATACTGAAAATGGTTATCTCTAAGCAGGACTGAAGATGGTGAGGCAGGTGACACTTCTGTATAAGCTTTTCAGCTCTGTTTGACTTTATAAACTTTGTGTATTATTTGATAAAAATTGTAAAAGTGGGGGTGCCTGACTGGCTCAGTTGAAAGGGCATGCGACTCTTGATCTCGGGGTCGTGAGTTTGAGCCCAATGTTGGGTGTAGAGATGATTAAATATTAAATCAATCAGTCAGCATGGGGTAAAAGCTCTTCTAAGTGATTCTGATAATCAGGATTAATAATTCCTAACTTAAAAAATAATATCCTAGGAACATTTGCATATTACTCAAAGGAATTCAATTATAAAGGCAAAAATCTGATGTAATACTGGAGTTTAGCTCCAGCTAGAGCATTTTACTGAGTGTGCGCTGGGACTTTTCTTACAACTAGTTTTGTTCAATATAGGTATACCTGGGGGTATGTTCCTCTTGGATAACAATGTAAGAGTGGCCTGGGGAACCCCAAACATTTTTTTCTCAATGTTCTCTTTACCTTTTCCAGAATTTCTTAAATTCAATACAGAATAAACAAAGATTTCCTCTAACAGAAATGAAACTGAATTTTCTCTTTCCAATCCACCCTAACCCATCCCAATATGACTTTTAAAAGTTTAGGTATAAATGGGAAGTTTGAAATTATTCTATCTAAAAAACCACTATATAACAAATATGTACCAAAAAAAATCTAATCTCAAGAAAAAGAAACTGGGGTGCTTGGGTAGCTCAGCCGGTTAAGCGTCCGACTTCAGCTCAGGTCATGATCTCATGGTTCATGGGTTTGAGCCGTGCATCAGCTGACAGCTCAGAGCCTGGAGCCTGCTTCGGATTCTGTGTCTCCCTCTCTCTCTATGCCTCCCCAGCTTGTACCCTCTCTCTCATTCAAAAATAAATAAATTTAGAAAAGAGAAAAAAAAACTAAAAAGTTGATGTACTCCTTTAAAATCAAGTTTTTAGAGAGAAAATTATCAAATTCCTAAATGTAATGTGCCAAATACAAAGAAGACACACATAATATATTGAATGAATTAAAAAAATAAGATTAATACCCTTAAATTTTAATGTTTAGTGCCTAACAAGATACCATGTGCATAGCAGAAACTGAATAAACAGAACTGAAAATCAATAATTGGCATTCAACTTGTAATTTTCATTCATTTGTTCAAATACTTACTGATTTATTATGTCCCAGGCACTATTCAACTTGAATTAGAACATTTTACATAGCACAAATTTATTTCAACACTCATATTTTAGAGAGAGAAAAATCAAATACTGTAATTTATTTTACAATGTTGCAAACTCAAGAAAATGCTATAGGAGGACGCAATTCAAGAAGCAAAAGACAGAGTAAAGGGCAGAGCATTTAACTGGAATACTACTTATTAGGGATTCGCAAATACTATGGCACCTTCGCCCTGAATTAATTTCCCATAGAGTTACTGCTTCCCAAACATAAGAAACTTTGTAGAGGGATAGAAGACTGAAATATAGAGGTAAAGCAAAAAAATTTTAGTTAACATTTCAAAGAACTTCAAATAGATTTCACATTTATAATATGTGATTAACTTCTACAATATAAATTAACTTCTATTATTTTTAATGTTTTTACATAGAACTATGCAGGCTGTAATGGCGCGTGGGTGGCTCAGTCAGTTGAGAGTCCGACTCTTGATTTTGGCTCAGGTCATGATCCCAGGTCTTAGGATCAAGTCTTGTGTCAGGCTCCACACTGAATGCAGAGCCTGCTTAGGATTCTCTCTCTCTCTTTCCCTCTGCCCCTCTCCTGTGGTGCACTCTCTCTCACTAAAATTAAAAATAAAATAAAATAAAAAGAACTATGCAGGTTACAGATTTTAGCCAAAAATACTATCTATTCTAAAAATTATCAGATCAATGGTATTACTCAATAGAGATGGCTAGACTGCTGAATTTTATCACTGAGTGTGACTTTCCAAAGTAATTTAGTAATTATTAAAATTTAAATTTAGAAGGCAACCATGCTTAGATACTAAAAAAAAAAAGAGAATATGCCAAGGTTTTAGTTTTGAAAAGATGATCAGCTTATTTTCATAACAAGAAAAAAGAATTACATTTATGCCCTCTCCTGGTTTAGCGCCTCAATTATGAAGAACTTTTCCTTAAGATTAATTATGTCTTATTACCTTAGTCAGAGAGGTTTCTAACCTGAAAGTATGGGTTAAACTTTGCTTCCTGGTTTGAAAGACTTACAGAATTCAGGTACACGTATGAGTTAGTTCAGTCCGTTAAAGATTTAATAGCTTCTAATTAAAACACAAAGCTAAACAAAAACAATAAATTTATCTAATTGCGATAAGAGTAAATACAGTTAAGAATGACCAATTTGCTAATTATTCTTAAATCTGGCTTCTGACTTATTGTTCCTATTAAAGAGTAAGGCTAAAATAGAGGTTTAGTCTAAAAGGCCATTATTTTATCTTTGCCAGGGAAATTTTCAAAACAGAATGGAAAAGCAAAGTTTATTCATTCTCGTGTCATCCTGCACATAAATAATCATCTTGCATTATATGGAAAAGTGATTTTCAAAGTGTGGTCCAAAGGTCCTGAAACCTTTTCAAGGGGGACTCCAAGGTCAAAACTATTTTCATGAGAATACCACTGATGTTATTTGCCTTCACTATGCTGGTATTTCCTCTGATGACATAAAAGCCACGGTAGATAAAATTGATGGCATCTGTGCACAGTTCAAGGCAACTGGCCCCCAACTGTATTGAGAGTCACTGTGTTCCTTTACTGTCAGACACACAATGAAAAAAAAAAAAAGCCAGTTTCACTTTAAAATGTCCTTCATGAAGTAGTAAAAACATTGGTTAATGAAACCTCAACGCCTGAGTATACTTTTTAAAATACTCTGTGACAAATGGGAAGTATTCTTAGACCTTTCTGCTCCACACGGAGGTGTAACGTCACAGAAGTCCTCCTGGGACTGCTGGAGTTATGAGCTGAATCAGACGCTTACTTACATAACACCAGTTAGGGGCACCTGGATGGCTCTGCTGCTGCATCATGCAACTCGTGAGCTCAGGGCCGTGAGTTCAAGCCCTACGCTGAGGATGGAGCCTACTTAACAACAAAAACAACAACAAGTGAGCTCATCTTAATAAACGCCATTTTTACTTGAAAGAAAAATGAATAAACTATGGTTATTCAAATTTGGGTATTTGGGAGGGATCTTCTAAAAAAACGAACAAAATGAATCTGTTACTTCAAGGAAAACAATAGTATTTGTTGCTAGTGTTAAAATGCAAGGTTTCAAATGAAAATTAGAATGCTGAAAAACTTCTGTCTACCACCATGACTCTGACAGCTTCCCAATACCTAGAAAGGTGTCGCCATTTGAAATATGTGCATGAATTCAGCGAATCAGTATTTTCCAAATAGCCAATTCATAACATTCTGGAATCGTGCATGGGTTAAAAGATCATCTAGAGTACAAAGACAGACCAACAGATTCTAATAGTGTATCGTAGATAATTAATCATACCCAAAGAGAGGTCTGGCCTTTGCCCTTGGCTACTGGGAGGTGATCTTTAGGCCCTTGGATGTCCTGGCTGATACTTTTGTCTTTATCTTTGGCCACCCATTATCTGCTATATATCCAGATAGAAGTGGAGACTAAAAGTGTCAGCTCTTCCTTGGAGTGACTAGAGATAAAAGGCTGGCCACTCAAGCAGTCAACTATGGAGTCCCAGTAAGATCTCTGGACACAAAGGCTCAGTTAAGGTTCCCTGATTAACACTCTGCAAACTGTCACACACCACTGCCAGGAAAGTAACAGTGTCCATGACTCCATGGGGAGGGGACGACAGAAACTGTGTTTAGAACTCTCTTCTATGCACGTCTTCCCTTGGCTAGTTTTAATCTTTCCTTTCATTGTAATAAACCAAAACCACGTGTATAAAAGCATTCAGTGAATTCTGTGAGTCCTTTTTGTGAATTATCAAACCTAGGGTGATAGAGGAATTCCTTGAACTTTGCAACTGGTGTCAGAAAGGAAGGTGATCTTGTGAACTGTGCCCCCTAACTTCACCAACAGTATGTGAAAAGTTCGATATGGCTTCAGATTCCGAATTGCAACTAAGCTTAAGAGGCTACCAGTGGTCAGGTATGGGTTTAACATCAGACAAGAACATCACAATTAACTGAAAAGGCTGTAAGAATACATCCAAAAACTACTCCCTTTTCTTCATATCCTTCAACCAAAACAATGTATGTCAACAGAATGAATGCAGAAGCAGATATGGGAATCTAGCTGTCTTAGATTTTTGCAAAAATGTGAAACGATATCACTCTTCTCTTTTTTTTCATTTTAGAAACTATCGTTATTTTTCATTAAAATGTTATTTAAACTTTTTTTTGTTTGTTTGCTTATTTTTGAGAGAGAGAATGTGAGCAGGGAAGGGGCAAAGAGAGAGGGAGACACAAAATCTGAAACACCCTCCAGGCTCTGAGCTGTCAACACAGAGCTCAACACAGGGCTGGAACCCACAAACCGCAAGATGATGACCTGAGCCAAAGCCGGAAGCTTAACTGACTGAGCCACCCAGGTGCCCCTAAAATGTTATTTATCTTAACATGTAATAGTTTATTACTAAATGAATACATATTTTTTAAATTCCCAGTTTTAATTTAGGATTTGATAAATATCAATAAATATTACAATTCGAATAAATAAAACCTCCTTGGGTCCTCAATAATTTTTAAGAATATAAAGAATCCTAAGACTAAAATAATTGAGAATTGCTCCTCTACAAACTTGAAAAATCATGTTGTAAACTATAATATTAACATAAACAAAATCATATTATTTAAAGTGCTTCTATTAATTTGATCAGATAGCTAGAGTCTAAAAGAAAAGATAGTAAGTCGTGACAGAAATTCTTCCCTTCAATGTTTTTCTTTTTGAGAGAGAGAGAGAGAGAGAAAGAGAGCGCGCGCGCACATGTGAGCACACACTTAAGCAGACCCATGACCAGCGTGGTGCCACACATGCGGCTCTATCTCATGACCCTAAGATGGTGACTTGAGCCAAAATCAAGAGTTGGATGCTTAACTGAGCCACCCAAGCGCCCCTATTTCCCTTCAATTTTTAACAAAACTGAAGAACGGTCAACATCAGCTGAAGAAAAATGCATTCCCTTCAACAAGCGATGTATGTCAAAGATCATTTATAAGTTTTATTTATTACAAAAACTTGAACTCAAGAGCCAACAAAAGACAATTTGAAAATACTGAGACATGTTTAAAGATAGTGTTATCAGGTAATGCTTCAGTAAAAAACCAATAGGTTGTAATGATCTCCAAATGAACAGAAGCAAAAAGAAAATATAAAATGACAGATGGAGTAAAATGAAGATTTATACGTAAGCTCAAGGACACATTCTATTTTTTCAGACTTTTGAACAGACTCTAAAGTTTCCCTTCTATCTTTCTCCAGAAACTTTCAAAATGCTTTTTATTTCAAAACAAAAAATCTTCGACTATTTTGGAAACTAAGCAAGCAGTACAAAAACACATTTTGGAACTGAACGGCAAAGGTTCAAATCCCAATCCCCTACCTTCCTTGGTAAATTACTCAACCTCTCTAACCCAATAACTTTTCTTGTTCACAACTACCAGTCACACACCATGGGGTTACTGAGAAGATAAATGTGTACATGTGATGTAATCAGCAGTGTCTGACACAGCATAGTACTCAAACAACAGTTGGCATGATTATTATGAATACATCTTACTTTCAGTTCCTTCTCAAGTCTATCTACTTCAGCTCCTAAAGTATCAATAATATTTTCTCCATGTTTAAGCATAAAGGTTTCTAGTTCTTCAGGAGTTTTCACTTCTTGAATTTCCTATAAAGAAAATGAAAGCAGGAAAACAAAATAACTTTTTTAAAAAATCATAGTAGTACACTGATGATTTAAAAGATTGTAACATCATTAAGTTTGATGAAAATGAAAAACTTTCACACAACAGGCAATGGATGATCTAGTTCTGAAAAAAATTAATTCAACAAAAAACTGAGTATAGTACTTCACAGAGGTAGCTTAACAAAATTAGTGGGAAAAAGAACAGACTATTCAATAAATAGTGCCAGGGCAATTATTTTTCTATAGGAAAAAAATATTAAATCCCTACCTCAGATCATTAAAAAACAAATAATTCTAAGTGAATTAAAAAATGAAGGGCAGAAAACAAACCAAAATATTTTTAGAAAAAAAAAAAGAATATTTTTATGATACTGGGAAAACGAAGGATTTCTCCAGGAAGATAATAAAAAGCCTAGAGAAAAAAATAACAAATTTAACATATAATTTAAAAATGCATTAAACCTTCTGTACAACAACAAAGTGAAACGGTAAATCACAAACTAGTAAACACAACGGAGGACAGATTCGTGTTGAGCATATTAAAAATAAAATGTTTATAAATCTGCCAGAAGAACAGAAATTAACGGGATAAACAAGCAAGTAGAGGAAATCCCAATGGTTAATAAATTTCAATGCTTACTAACCTCATTACTATTACCAGGGGGAATATAAATTATAATTAAATATAAATTGTGATTCTCATATTTATCATAATGACAACAATTTAAAAACTGTCAATATGATACAATCTAGTAAGAATGTAAAGCAACAGAAACTCTGATGTACTAATGATGGAAGTTAAACTGACACACTTTGCACAATTTGCCAACACCTAGGGAAGTTGAAGGTAAGTTTACTCAATAGCCCATCTATTTTAAATCTAGCTGTACACTACTCTAGGGAAATTCCTGCATATGTGAAAAAGGAAATGTATGAGAATGCCACCGTGGACAGAAATGTTCATCAAGTGGAGACTGGATAAATAAATTACAACAGATTCATTCGAGAATACTATATAGCAATTAAAATAAATTAACTAGAGGTATATACATAATAATATGGAAGAATCTCACAACCATGCTGTTAAGCAAATTGTAGAGGAAATCAGAGAGTATGATACCATTTGTATCAATTTTCAAATATCCAAAATGCTACTACATACTACCATGTTAAAAATATGCTGAAAAGGATAAAAACTGAATGGAAATGACAGTGCTAAATTCAAAATAATTTTTACTTCTAGGGATGGAGGAAGGAGAATTGGATCTAAAAGGAGAAAACCAGGGCTTCACCTGTTTTTATAACAAGTTCCTTTTTTTTAATTATAAGCAAATACGGTAAAATAAAATGTTAAGATCTGACAAAGGCAAGTGGTGACCTTTGCACTGTTCATATTATCCTCTGTAAATTCTCTTTTAAATTTAAGTCTTAATAAAAAAAAATAAAGGAGTCATAGAGATCTAAATTCATATTGGACTCCATACTGTGGCTCTGCAATTTTAGGCAAGTTAATTAATCTTTCTGTGCCTCAGTGTGCCTACGTGTAAGATTGAAAATATTATTTCTTTACCTCACAGCACTGTTGAGAGCAAATCAGACAACATATATAAAATGCCTGGAATGTAACAAGCACTTGAATATTAAGTTTGCTATTCTGCTCTCTGACCCAATCTACCTACAGTAATTAAAAGGGTTTTTATCAAATTTTGGAACCCTAAGAAGTTGAAAGCTGAAGTGACTTTAAGACCTGTAAAAGTTTTATTTTATTTACTTAAACAGTTAATTTTTATAACCCTTGGCTACATAAGAAAACAATAAATACATAAACTTACCTGTAGCATTTGGTCAAAATCTTGTTTTTCTAAATATGATCTTGTAACAACTCGTCCATCAAAATCTACTTCTGCCTTAAATCTTACTTTCCCTAATCCCAGATCTGTGGCTTTAACATCATGAATTGCCCTGCAATCAGTAACAATGCATACAAATTTATATACACATACACATATATATTTTAATAGCACAAAGTACAGAATTCTTGTCTTTTCCCATCAGTGATGAAAATGAACCAAGATGGCTTTCAGAGTGTTCACCATCAAGTGCCATATATCAATATCCAAAAAATGTTCATTTAGCTATTTTTTCATAATGCCACACAAAGATGCAAATTTTATAAATATATCATTATAGTTTGTAT
Organism: Cryptoprocta ferox; assembly: GCA_028646485.1. NCBI lineage: Eukaryota > Metazoa > Chordata > Mammalia > Carnivora > Eupleridae > Cryptoprocta > Cryptoprocta ferox. Next base: position 158,196,819 of record CM053567.1, read on the forward strand.
AAACATGAATTATATAGTTTATGGATTAAAAAAAATCAACTCAATTGCTTTTCTACCATGTTATTTCATCTCATAATCCTTTTTTCTTTTTTTCAAAAGCTTCTTTAAAAGTGTTCATACAACTGTAAAGTACTATCAGAATGAGGTTAGTAATAACTACCTCATGGGATTGAGATGGGGAATAATGAACCAGCACATACATAAAATGTTTAATACCATAGCAACTACATGGCAGGCATTTAATGAATGAAATTTACTTTACAGATTATAAAACAGTGACTTGCCTAAGGTAATTCAGCTAGTCAACAGTGGAGACAGGACTCCCCTCCAGATCTTCAGGTACTCAAACATGGTGGTCTTTCCATTTTATACCATTTTGCCTCACAGAAAGGGAAGCAGATGTTACAACTGCTTTTCATCCCTTCTGCCTGCCCTAACCCTAAAGAATCAATCTTCCCTAGAAAACTATTGAGAAAGTCTTTTCTTTCTATGCTAACCACTATTAACATCTTTTCTTTACAGGACATATAAAACAATAAAAAACACTGAATCCTGGGGATAGAGCTACTGGGAAAACAAACTTAAATGAGTCTCCAAACACTCTTCAAACATTTGACTCTAATTTGAGTGATCCTGAGCAAATTACTAAATACTGAGTCTAAAATTTTTTGAGCCATAGAAATAAAGAAGTATATTTATCAACTAGGATGAAAATAAGATTTAATACTCATAAAGTTATATATGCTCAAATTGAAACAAAACTTGTCCAGATTGGGAAGAAACTATATAATTTACTCTTTTTAAAAACATATACCTCAGTCTCAACGTGTTTAAAAATTTCATTATTTGCTTAATACTAAATTGTAGCTAGTAAAAATATTCAGATATACCTTTTCCTTATGTTCTTATACAGAACTAACTACAGATAGAAAAGTGTTTGTAATCAGCAGCTTCTCTACTATGGTTCCAGATAATCTCCACCTTCTGTACTCAAGGCCTTGGGCAATCCTCTCTCCTTGAATGTGGGCTAGACTTGTCCTAACCAAGGGAACATGGCAAAGTGAGGAGCTATCATTTCTAAGATTAGATGATGAATCTGTGACTTTATCTTGTCCATCCTCAATATCTATTGCCTTCCCATCTTGCATGCTATGATGAAGCAAGTGGCCATGTTGGAGAGACCCACGGAGTAAGGAACTAAAGCCTGTCCACAATTACATGAGCGGGCTTGGAAGATCCTTCCCCAGGAGATGACTCTAGTCCCAGCTAACACCTTCTGATTGTGGTTCATAAGAAGCCAAAGTATAGGACCCAGGTAAATCATGCCCATGCCCAGATTCCTGACCCACACAAACTGGGAGGTAACTCACTTGTTTTACTGATCCAGATGTACAGGTCATTCTTAAAAGAGTTAACTTAAAGATTCTGGTTATAACACAGGAGAAAAATACATTCTTTTGAAGTTTAACATATATATGTCGCTAGCAGAAAACTGGGATTTTAAAGGTTTGTTCCTTCCATATCACTGAACCCACAATACTGCTGAATTTCACTAAAAATAATTACAACTCTGTGTATCTTCTGATTATCTTCCTAAGTCTTCAGTTCTTCATTTTTTTTTAAGTAAACTCTACCCTCAGCGTGGGGCTTGAACTCGTGACTTCAAGAGTCGCGTGCTCTATGAACTGAGCCAACCAGGTGCCCCTTCAGTTCTTCATTTTTATATCATTTAAAAGATAAAGATTATAAGGAAAAACTTTTCAAATGAGCTGGAACAAAAGTCTATTTTCAAAAGGAATATAAATTATATTCAATTTGGTAATCACTTCCCCATGAATAAAAGTCTTCTTCAATTTAACATATCAATTTGTAACTGTAATACAAATATAAGGCAAATATAAATATGAAGGTTCCACCTGAGTATATGAATGTTCCCATTACATCATCTGTTTCTTATTCTAAAAATTAAAGATACACACAATTTAAAAGGAAACCGGGAGTTTCCTAAATGCTTTCACTTGTTTCTTATAAGGTTGCAAGTCTGAAAAGTCATAGAATAAAACGTTCTATCTAAAGGCTAGAGAACCACAAACTCTTCTGGCGGTATGTACAAACCAAGCATTCCTACTTCTTAATGTGTTTTTGTAAACCTTATTGGCAGCATCACTGGAATAAGCTGACCTTACTGAGGGGTCGTTCTCCAGGAGTTCAGTCAGCCGCTGTACTTGCTCTGGCTGGATGGATCGCCCTAAGAGTGCTTCTGTGTTAGTGTAGATGAGGAACGCAGAGACTATGCCTAGTAACGTGCCCACACCCAACGAACCTAGGCTGTCGTACAGTGGATTACCTAAATAAAGGAAATAAGTCAGTAAATTATCATTTTCTATTATTTCAATCAGCTTTAGTGAGTAATGAACCAGAATTAGTAAATCAAGGGACCCAAAATTCAATCTGAATTCCTTTAATGACTTTGTCCTAATACTCTGTCCTAATACTACAAAATGGGGAGGCTACAATGTGCTTCACACTACACAGGAGCATCATGCTGTTTAATTATTTAAGATCTGTTTTCTTGCATCTGGTCATTACATGAGTGAGGTTTCAAAACATTTTCGATTAGAGACATCATATACATATTAGTAAGAGTCCATTTCTTTTTGATATATCAGTAGCACTTTTCCTGTCCCATGTTGACAAAATAATTGTGAGATCAAAAGCTGATAAAAATAATGATTTTTTTGTCTCTCATTCTTATTAAGGTTCTGTGAGAGAATTAAGCCATACAAAAAATGATACGGATCACTCTTCTCAATCAATCAAGGATGATGCATAGCGAATATCATTCTAGATACAAAGGAGAGAAGTGAACTCACTGCATGCTATAGGTACCCTGGAGCAGTGGTTCTCAAAGTGTGGTTCCTTAATCAGCAGCAGCAGCATCACTTGAGAACTTGGTAAAAATACAAGTCCCTAGGGCTCACTAAGACTCTGAATTGGAAACTCTGGAGGTGAGACCAGTATTCTTTGTCTTCTCAAGCCCTCCAGGTGATTCTGATTCTAAAGTCTGCCTTAGTTTGTTGGGACTTAATTCTCCCCCAGAACCAATGAGAAGAGCTGATCAATAGACATCAATAAATCTATTTTAAATTTTCCTAATAAACTTTACATACAAGGCTTTTATGATTAAAAGTTTTTTATTCCAAAGATAAAATATCAATATTAAATTTAACTCTCTTAATGCTTGATACAACATACATTTATTTTACTAAAAAAAAGTCAACTTGCACACTAACTTTACTAACATTTAGTCAAAACACAACACTAAAAAGTAAAATGACTAATCTATACTAAAGTGTTAAAAATGACCCCCTTTTTAAACATAATCCACTAGGAAGTTTGTACTTACAAAGTTCAAAATTAAATACTGCTCTTTAAAAATACAAATTTACATCATTATTTTTATTTAAAAATATACATATATAAATACTCCTCCAGAAAACACAAAAATATTAGTTGGAAAATATTTTATTTATTGGCATGTTATTTAATGTTAATGAATTAAGTTAGCTAATTAAAACAATGTGAAACTCTAAAAAAATCTGCATAAGTTTAATCTGACTGGTTTTTATTATTTGTAAAAGAAAATAATCTATTAAAAGTTGGCTTATTCATCAAGTCACACTTCCCCTGAGCCTAAAATTTTGCTAAGTAATAATTTGTCTAAGAAATGGCTAAAATGGAAAGGTCAATCAGAAAGAATAATAAAAATATTTTGGATCACAGTGAACATCAGAGAATGCTGGTCTAGTCTTAAAATGTATGTTCAAAATGAGAAAGACCCATTCATATTTCAGACTATTTTAAGAAACATTGCAGAAGTGTGGAAGCTTATAACCTACAATCATTTCAAATATGCAAGGACAAATGGGTAAAAATGGAAGTTCCATTCTGAGAGAACTGTAACCTCAGAAATTTAGTCTTTTCATACTAAATGGTTGTTTTAGAAAATAAAAATGATTTTTCTCTCTTATTTACCTGTACTGTACTGGTCTTCAAAACACTTAACTAGTTACCAAAATGAGGATAAAAGCAACTAGAGAGTCCAGGAAAGAGGAAAGCAACAGCAGTTATTATTGGAACTAACAGTGGAAGACAAATGAATAAGAACCACAATATATATGTATTTAGAACTTTATTATAAATAAATTATCTTAATAAACCTGCAGGGTCACTAGGCCAAATATCAATATGAAGCTCAGAGTACTTGCATCATTTATTAAGGCACAGCTAGGAAGGATAAACACATTATAGAAATGCTCTATTAACAGCCTTTCTTTATTTCAAACTAAGAGAAAGTTTCTGAGAGAGAAATCTGAAGACTTTTACTATCTTAATTGTCTTATACAAATAAATGGTTAGCATTTAACAATCTATTGGTTTAAATTATTCAATGATATAAAAGAAAATACCCACATATTAGACAATTATTTAAGTAGTACGAATAAATCACCTGTAATTTAAGAAAATATTTACCTGTTATAGAAGTAAGGCCCATACAGGTGGCTGCTATTATCACTCCCAAGACTGCTGCAGTATCCTCCAGTAATATAACATTTGTACTAGGATCACGACTTTCCATTACTTAATCATTGGGGTACAGACAAGAAAAGAAATTTTCTGAAATCCTAATTTGATACTACAAGGTAACATTTTAATAAGTATCCATTCAAAATTAAGACATAAATAAATTAAGACAAAAATGTATGAGATCTGATTTTTAAAAACCCTGCTCAATGTAAACATGATTTACTGGTTTAAATGTTGACAGTAACTGAAATTTAAAGTCGAATTACTTTCTCTATTAGAGAAAGTATAAGTATATAAGTGTCTACTATACAAGTATATACAGAAATACTGTAGTTCACGTAACAAAATCCAAATATACAGTATTCATATTCATATCACACTATATTTCTCTTTTTAAAAGAGACCATAATGTTAGACTCACACAGGGAAGACACTGAGATATATTTTGTACACATCTATAAGGAAAAAAGAAACAGCACTAGGCAATTTTAAAAAATAAATGAGATGAAGTAGGACACCTAAAATACATACCATATTTATAAAATGGCATTCCTTTGGCCCGAGCACTCCTACGAAGTTCATTTACAGCAACGAGGAGTGTTGCTGAAAGAAAAGCATTCATGTCAGCAAGGAAAAAACTTCATGCCTCCCAACTTTAAAGATGATATCTCAAAGAGGTACAACACTTGTAATGCCAGGGTTGTCAATAAAGAAAAGTTCCATATTAACTAGTCATTATCAATACTCCAATAATCATCACATTACAATGAATTTCTACTATTTCCCATATTTCTAAACCGTAATAATTTTAATTTCATGACTGCAACCTTAATGGCCTTAATTTATTGGACAGCAACTGGTTGGCAGGCACCACGCTAAACACATTCACGTTTGATCCTCCCAACCTTTTGAGGCAGGTGGTGTTACCACCATTTTGCAGACTGCCAATCATAAACGGAACACTATGCAAAGCAGGTAACAAGGTTCTGGAAGTAAGCATACTATGAATCAGCAATGAGTCACGCAGTTTCCCACGTGATGTCAGCACTTCTCTGTCACAAAACTGCTACAGCTGAAATTTGCAGAAACTTTGAAATATTTTATTGCAAAGAGTCAGCTTTCTGTGATTAACACTACTAAAACCCAATTTTTAAAAACTCAATATATAGTTATGTTTTTACACTTCGTTCCAAATATTCTGAGTATTATGATAAGATACTGAAAAACAAAAAAATCATTTTTCCCTTGCCCCCATCCATTATAGGAATAACCATACTACATTATACAAAGAATTTACTTCCTCAAACTAGATTCCTACTTCCACAGTTTTTCTTTAATCAAGGGAATTCAGTAATTTATAAAGGTGGACTGCTGAATATATATTACTAAATTAAGAATAAAGAGATACTGTGACAGTACATACCTCCTTCAGATACTAATGATCCTGCTAAAATACAATATGCCTAGAAAATAAGTAAAAATGTAAGTTAATATTCATTAAAGAATCACAATGATTCATGCATAAAGTTTATAATGTTTAAAATGGAAACATAAATTCAAATCCTAGCCAGATAAGGATCTTGATGGGAGACAGCTCGAATAAGGACAATGAGATAGATGGTGTATCTTCATAAAAGGAAAAAAGTAAGTTAAAATCTGATGGCCATCTCATTTTTTAAATTATCTTCTCTATATATGTTATACAATGACCTAAGTTAAATTCATGATAGAAAATATGAAAAAATTACTTAATTAGTATGAAAATTTTTCTGAAGTTCAAAATGAACACAAACATTTGAAATCTGGGGTGTAGATATCAGGATACAGTAAGATTCATATCCATACCCATGTAACTTCTGGATTTTGTTTGGATGCCTAGTATCAATCCTGGTTCAGAAAGATATGCAGTTATAAACAGTAATCAATTTGGGGGAGGGGGGTAACACCATCGTCCTCGGAGTCCGAGGACACTCTTGAATTAACTAAAGATTTCAAGAAACTTTAATCCAAGGTGCATAGAAATAGTTAACCTAGCAACACACATTTAAACAATTTTATTTGTAATCCAAACCAAACACATGTAGAATTTTCAACATTACCTTTTTGGAACCCTAGGATTCCCTGAAATAGGAGTTTGGAAAATTCTGATTCTAGTCCAACACTCTCCTAAATCTATTAAGGAAACTGAGATGTCCTAAGGCTATGTGATTTGCTCGAGTACACAAAAATGATACCAGGGTAAAAACTTAAATATGGGTTTTCCAGTTTTAATTCTAGGCTATTCCCACTGAATCCTACTGCCAACCTAAAACATAATTAAAAGAGTAGCTAAACTTCCCAATACTTTTTTTAATCCTTCTATCTCCTTCCTGAAAGGATTTAAGATACACTTGCCACCCAATAAAGGGAAGCAGTATATATCAGCCAGAGATTCCAATATCTAATAAACAGAAACTGGTCTATGGTACACTGAATCTATTATTTATTAACCAAGAGTCATAGTCTGATGGAACCTCATTTACTTACAAAAAGACAGAAAGAAGAGCTTCTAGAAACCTTAAAACTTACAATCAAAACTGACCACTTCACTGACCACTTAGCCTCTATGAAATAATACTGTACAAATCAGATGAATGAGGTATCTATAAAGTGGCCAAACCTTTTCAGAATGGAGAAAATATACCTGCTCGTTTCAATTATATGAAATGTACTATGTTAAGAAATCAGTCAATAAAAACGGTAGGAAAAGTCTAGTTCAATAGGCTTGTGATTCTGTAGGTACACAGGTGTAATAAGATGTTAAATGAGACTGGCTGCAGTTGAGAACCAATTAGTTGGAACCCACATTCCAAAAAGAGGTGCTCTACCATCTCTTCAGGCCTGGACAGAGGGTGCCTGAGACTGGTTCCACAACTCCTAGCTCCACACCCACTAGCCCATAAGGGAGAGCTAAGGTAAAGACCAAAAGTGAAGACTTCTTCAGAGAAAGCTGTTAACTGTTACGATTGCTCAGAAAGCTGGACGTGCATCCTTACAGTTTAGAGATTAGAGTGAATTATGTCTAATGCACATATAAAAATAAATTTATTGGCAAGTCTACTAACTGATATTATGTCAATAGAGTAAATAATTATGTTTGAAAAAAAAATGCACCCTCATGGAGAGGATATTAACGATGTCTGTTTTAACACACAGAGCCCAAACACGGAATTCTAAGTAGGAGTCTTCTGAAAAGAGATCAGCTGTCCAAAGAGCCTTCTTGAAAATGCAAGGCAACCTCAGCAGAAACAATCGGGGACTACACAAGATGCAGAAGCTGAGAGGGGGTGCCACGTGCCCAGTATGTTTATCAAGAGAGCTAGAGTCAGAGGGGCCATGCAGGGTAATCTCCAAGAAGTTTCCATGAGACAAAAAGGTAGCTTTAAGTATCTACAAAGGCCAGAGGAAACCACTGCAAAATGATGCTGCTGTCAGAAAAGCCATACTTTTCTGTCCCCTACCCCTACCTCTGATGCTGCCAGAGCAACCCAGGGAGGAGAAGAGAAGGGAAGAAGCCCTGGGTAGGATTAGACAGGTGACCGTGCTCCTGTCCTACCATTACCCCAGTATAGGCTTCCTATCTACATGAGTGAAAAAAAAATCTTTACATAAAATTCCAACTTATGACTGTGCGGGACTGTATATTTTAATTACTGATAGATTATTCTTGGGACTAAAAATGAATAGAGAACTTCTTGTTCTTTAAAAGTAACTGGAGAAATTAATGGAACTGCCCAAGATTTTAACCAAGGAGTCAGTGCTTAATGATTGTACCTACAGAGATACTCTTGTTCAACATCATTGAATCATTAGAGGTCATGTCTAGTCATGCTCTAAAAAACACAACTACAGATACATAACCCTGTATTACAGTCAAAAAGGTATGTGTTAGTCCCTTTCTTTAACATCAATATGACAAAGCGTTCTACTATACTTAATCACTATTTTATATTACTTGGAAAGTGAGGGGAAAAAAAAAAAGATTACCCATAGAAGGGATTCCATTGGCTGTGGATTAAGCAATCCCATGATTCCGTGGTACCAAGATAATCCTGCACCCATCATGAAAATACCAACACCACTAATTAGTGAAGCAATATAGCGCATATTTGAAAATCCATACCTGAAAAATAAAAAAGATAATACAGTTTACAAGAAATACAAATTATTTTAAAATATGTTTTAGGAGTCAGTGAAAAAGAAAACCAAAACTTACAATATCAAGATGTCATGGCTTTATATTTAAGTAAAATGTAAGTGCCAAACTTAAATCAGAAAATCAATATATAAACCGAAAAAAACTGCAAGATCTTTAAAAAATATAAAAACAGAGTTAATATGATTAAATTAAGGTATTTTCTAATCCTTTTCCATATAGTCTGTTTTGATTAAATAGAGGCACTTTACTATTATGTACTCCAAATACTGATAAAATTAATCTGTTTAAAATGCATTCAGATATTTAATGAAAAGAATAACATTTGAATTTCCTTGTAATGCAGCTTCTAATGGAATATTATGGTCTTCTGGCACAGCCAATCACTGATGTACATTACCTATAATTTGATGTTGGATACTTGTTGCTGGTTCTGAACAGTTTAGTACACAGCAACTAACTACTATTAGCAGGATTATGAGCTTCAGTTTTCTGGGTGTTTTTATGATGTTTAAAAAAATTTCATTTATTTTTTAAGAATCTTTGGTCTATGTATAATTTTGTATTACTGTATATGTTAATAAAATACTGAGTATTAAGAAGTTCAAAAACATATGAGGTAAAGAACCACTTGTTAATAAAAATATTTCCTGGGAAATTTATTTCCAAAGTCAAATTCTAAGGCACCCTTCTGGAAGATGCAAATGTAAACAATAGGTCTTAATTAAAATTGCTTTTTAATTATTTTTGCAAATAAGTAGTAATCTTGCCATAGGGAATTCTCAGTTTATAGATGTAACAATGTTCTACCAGCTTGATTTAGAAAAATTTACCTTCTTCTAAATTTACGCCCCAAAGTAATAAGGGATATATATGTTTATTTCAGTTAGAGTAAATTAAGATCTAAATTAAATGCTATTATTTTTATGTGTTTTCAAAAATCTTGTAGTTTCTTACTGAAATTGTTAACTATGTAGATCTGTACTGCCCAATATTAGTCATCAGCCACATAAAGCTCTTTAAATTTAAATTAATTAAAACTAAATAAAAATTTAAATGTAGTTCTTCAGTCACACTAGCCACGTTTCAAATGCTCAACGGCCACATGTAGCTAGAGCTAGGGACTATCATACTGGACAGATAAAAAATATTTCTACTACTGCAGAATATTCAATATTGGGCAGCAGTAGATTGTTGAAAATACCTTAAAAAGAAATCTTCACAACCTAAAATTTTAAAATTTATCCTGTTTTAAAATTTTTAGTACATAAAACTGGTCAGGAAAAAAATTTTTTTGACATAGTAAAATATTATAATGATGTGTAGTTGGATATTAGAAAGCTAGTTGTTCTTTATAATAGCTTAGGATATTCAAAATACGCTATTATTTATAAGAAAACAGTAGATCTTGCTTTTGAGTAAAAAAAGGCACTTACATAAAGCATAGATGTAGACCCCTTTACAGAAAAAAAAGAACTTTTTTTGCCTTTAAGATAGATCAAATTCTATTACTGAAGCTTGTTAAATGACACATGTGGAATTCAAAGTATTATGTTAGTTATGTTAGTAAAAAGAAAATATCAAATAACTGATGTGACTCAAAATAATATATTCTATAAAGAATCCTCATATTACAAATAATTTTGAAATGTTAGAACTATGATTTCCAAATCATAATAGAAGGATTAAAATACATTAAATATGGATTTAATAAAAGTTACTGGGGTCCCTGGGTGGCTCAGTCAATTAAGTATCTGACTCTTGATTTTGGCCCAGGTCATGATCTCATGGTTCATGAGACCAAGGCCCACGCTGGGCTTTCTGCCCCTCCCCTCGCACCCAAAAACATGAGTGTGCTCTCTCTCTCAAAATAAATAAACAAACTTAAAAAATTATCACTATAATTTTAGATTGAGTGCCTATTAGTCTAAATACGGAATGCTTCCTTTAACCAAATAAAATAGAACTCTAAGATCAAAATATGTGCATTGTTATTATCAAATATGAAGAGAACAAGATCTCTATGCTGTTACAAAGCATAAAAATAATTTAAATTTCATTTTCAAATTAGATCTTGACTTTATTTTGACATAGCAGTGAGTCCTGCATTCAGTTGCTTTTATTTCAATGACTTGCTGACCAAAAAACCAAAATAAAGACAATGTCCTTACGGATGAGTAGGATCTGGTGTTTGAACAGACTTACTGATGCCCACTGCTAGTAAACCCTATGGAGAAGAGGAAAAAAGAGTAAATAATTATTAGCAAGATGGAGTGTAGAGAAACCAATCTGGAGTGTGCAATCTGACAATGGCAAAGAAACACTTAACATGGACGTATACAACAGCCCACCAACTCTGGTTTCCAGTACTTACCTTAGAAAAATAAAGATGAACCCAAAGGGGTTCAAAACACCACTGCCGATAAGGATGAAAAATGTGAAAGCCAACCTAAAAATCCATCGGTAAGGAATGGCAAAATAGATGATGGTATTGTCAAACTCTATGTTACTTCTACAGCAGTTTAAAGAATGGAGTGGAGATACAGCTTTCTGTACTGACATACCATTAGACATAACATTAAAGTGGAAGAAAAAAAAACAAGTTTAGGAACAGTGTATTAAGTACAAAAAAAAAACCTGTGTAATTTTTCTAGACTATATATAATGTAAAGCACAGGAAAAGATCTAGAAGAACACACATTTAACTGTTTACACCTCTGAGAGAGAAGGATTAGGGTAGTCTATATCTGATTTTTTATAGGAAAAGTAACTTGTATAGCTGTACAAATAGAGTAAAAATTTTAAACAGTACACATTGCATACTGACACATACATTTCTTTAAAAACTTCAAAACCATGTACTGGATATACACATATCAATATACACAGAGCAGTGATATCTGGGGTGTGGAAGGAGGGAATAAAGATGGAGGACTAGTTACAACTATGATTTAATTTCTTTAAAAAAAACAAAAATGTAAAATAAATATGGCAAAAGTATGATATGTCTTTAATCCTGGTTACCACCTTTCTCTCTTTTCCTTCTTTCTCACCTGACCTCATCTTTTCTTCCTTTCATTTCTACTTATTTGGTTTTTTTACTGCATCTTTTGTTAAAATGAATTATCCACTGGAAACTCCTGATATTAGTAATGTTTGCCCTCAGTAAGTCCTTTCTATTCTAATTTGATGTGAATTTAGAAATCTGAAGAAGATTACCTCATTAAAATTATTTACTGAATAAAACTACAAAGCCTCTGAGTGAATACCCTATGTGGTACTACCTGCCTAATCTGGGGTTTTTCCATTTTTTCAGCAGAGTATCCAATATCAGACAGATAAAGCTTCAAGACAGCCAAACTCTTCATGGATGAAGTTTCCCTGTCAGTAACAGGACACTTAATAGGAACATTCTCTCTAGTAAAATATATAGAGATTACACCACCTTGAAAATGGCTAAAACAAATACATACTGGACTTTTAAGTTTTAATACTGGAAATCTTACCCTAAATACACAGACTATTACAAACTTTTTCTTCTGGATTCCAAAGAAAAAGAGTGGTTAAAACTACCTAAAACACCGATGACGACTCTTCAGTGAATCAAACCAAGAAAATGAGAGTAAATTAATATAGAACATATACTTCTTTTAAGCCTATACATTAAAACTGAAATATTCATTAATTCATACTATGTGTATATATATGTGCATGGTTTATAATGTTTACAAAATAGCCAATGGGTATTCAATTATTTTTAAAATCCTTAATATTCATGGCCATGCAATGAAGTGCGGGATATCAAGTTTTTTATAAATTGAATATGGACCATTATTTATTAGTTTTTTCTACAAAAGTAAGACATCACAGACCATCCCTAATCCTGTCCATCCCCACTCCCAGAGATAGGGTACATGAGTTAGGTTTGATGTCCTTCCAGACCTTTTTCTGCACAATTATAATGTGTGTATAACACATACAAATGTACACAAATATATCAGTTATATAAATATAACCTACGTGTCAGTTATGTAAATATAACCTACATCTGTTGTTTTACAATATAATGAATATTAACATCTAGTGGCTAAGAAGCATTAATGTGTCCCCCTCCGTGATCATCCTTCCTTTTTTTGGTTTTCCCTCAGTATCATACTTTCATTCAACTGCTTAAATGTCGTCTTGGAATATCTTCCTAGTTGTTTAAAGTGTATGACCTCCTTACAAAAGGATGCAAGGATGGTCTTCTTCTAAACACTACATTGTAAACTAGGTGCTCAATATATTCATATGAATTAATATTAATGATCTACTATATATTATTCAGCAGAAAAGTTTTAAAAAATGAACTGTCGGAGAAACTGTAAACCTAGATACCACCAGAGGCACAGGTCTAATTTAAGAGTTAAGGTGTTTTAGTCTCTCAAGAGGCAAATAAAAAAATAATACTATAGTTATAAAAATATTATAACAAGTTTATTTTTTAATAACTGCATTTTTTTAATCTTTTGACCTCCTTCATCCATTTTGCCCACCCTCTCCTTCCTCCCTGTTTTGGCAATCACCAATTTTGTTTTACTCCACATATAAGTGAGATTACACAGTATCTACCTCTGACTTTATCTCACTTAGCATAATGACTTCCAGGTCCATCCATGTTGTCACAATGGCAAAATTTCTTTCTTTTTTTTATGGCTGAATGAATGATATTTGTGTGCATGCATGTGTGGGCATGTACACACATATGCACATACACCCACACATTTTATCTTTTCATCCATCAAGGGTGTGGACACAGGTTGTTTCCATGTCTTGGCGACTGTAAATAATGCTGCACTGAACATGAGGGTGCAGATATCTTTTCTATAGTGTTTTGTTTCCTTTAGATAAAAATTCCAGAAGTGTGAGGTGATAGCTCATTGTGGTCTTGACAGCATTTCCTTGATGATTAGTGATGCTGAGTACCTGAGTACCTTTTCATGTACTTGTTGGCCATTTGTATGTCTTCTTTGGAAAACTATTTAGATCCTTGCTCATTTTTTAATCATATAGGTTTTTTGCTATTGAGTTGTATGAGTTCCTTAGAATTTTAAAAAATATTATTATGCGTCTAAAAAGCTTTCAAAAGAATGTAAGAAATATAGTTCCCATCTCCTCAGTAAGGCCCACTTGAAATCTTTTTCATCAAAGTCTTTCTGACCACTCTAATTAAGAAAGACTCTTCACCAAGGATTCTGAAAGCACCAACCAATACCACGTGATTTCAGCCTTTATTTACCTCTGTTGCCACTCAATCTTGTATAGAAATTAACTTGTTTTTCTAGTTGGAACACTAACACATTCTCATTGTAAAGAAATCCAACAGGACAGGAGAGGGAATCATTTAAGTTTGGTGTATATTTCAGACTATCTTTATATACACCTGTATATAATTGTTAATGTTGCTTTTATGAATATGTTTGTGCCATATTTCAGGGAGGTATGTTTAACATTTTAAAAAACCCAACTCATCTGTTACTCAGCTTCAACAATTACAAATACATGACCACACCTATTTTTTCTAATCCATACCCACTCCCCCATGAGTATTCTGAAGTAAATTCTAAGTATCACACCATTTCATCTTTATCTGAATGACTAAAAAAATTAAGGCTTTTTAGAAAATACCATCATCATACTTTTAAAAATTAACACTAATTCCTTAATATTATTAAGTGTCTACTCAGTAATAACATTTCCACATGTGGAAATTTTAAATTTTGAGGTAAAATTCACAATGAAATGCAAAAACCCTAAATGCATAGCTCTCTGAGCTTTGACAAATCCACACCCCTATAACATATATTCCCATCAAGACACAGAATCTTTCAATCACCTCATAAAAATACTCTTGTGCCTTTTTTGAGTCAACCCCCCGCCAATATCAGAGGCAACAACTTGCTGAATTTTTAAAATTATTTTTACTTTACCTCCAGTATAGTTAACATACAGCATTATATTAGTTTCAGGTATACAATACAGTGATTTAACAATTCCATACATCACTTAGTGCTCATCACAAGTGCCCTCCGTAATCCCCATCACCTATTTCACCCATTCCCCTACCCACCTCCCCTGTGGTAACCATCGGTTTATTCTCTCCAGTTAAGAGTCTGTCTCTGGGTTTGTTTCTTTCTTTTTTCCCCTATTTTTTTTCTCTAAATTTCACATGAGTCAAATCATATGGTATTGGTCTTTCCCTTATTTTGGTTAGCATTACACACACTAGCTATGTCCATGTTGTTGCAAACGGCAAGATTTCATTCTTTTTTTATGGCAGAATAATATTCTTGTGTGTGTGTATACATCTGTATATACAGATATATATCTTTATCCATTCATCTATCGATGGACGCTTGGGATGCTTCCATAATTTGGCTATTGTAAACAGTGGTGCCATAAATAAAGGGGTGCATGCACCCTTTTGTAATAGTGTTTTTATATTTTGGAAGTAAATATCCAGTAGTGCAATTACTGGATTGTAGGGTAGTTCCATTTTTAACTTTCCGAGGAACCTCCATACTGTTCTCCACAGTGGCTGCACACATTTGCATTCCCACAAACAGTGCACAAGGGTTCCTTTTTCTCTACATCCTTGCCAAGAGCTGTGTTTCTTGTGTTTCTGATTTTACCCATTCTAACAGGTGTGAGGTGATTATCTTGCTGTAGTTTTGATTTGCATCTCTCTGATGAGATGATGAGTAATGCTGAGCATCTTTTCAAGTGTTTGGTCTTCTGGATGTCTTCTTTGGAGAAATGTCTGTTTGTGTCTTCTGCCCACTTTTTAATTGGACTATTTGGTTTTTTGGGCATTGAGTTGTATCAGTTCTTTATATATTTCGGATACTAACCCTTTATCGAATATGCCATTTGGATATATCTTCTCCCATTCAGCAGGTTGTTTTTTTAGTTTTGCTGACTGTTTTCTTCATTGTGCAGAAGCTGTTTATTTTGATGTAGTCCCAGTACTTTATTTTTGCTTTTATTTCCCTTGCCTCAGGAGATATACCTAGAAAAATGTTGCTATGGCTGATGTCAAAGAAATTACTGCTATACTCTTCTGGATTTTTATGGTTTCAGGTCTCACCTGAATTTGGGTCTTTAATGCATTTTATTTTTGCATACAGTTTAAGAAAGTGGTCCAGTTTCATTCTTCTACATGTAGCTGTCCAGTTTTCCCAGCACCATTTATTGAAGACACTATCTTTTTCTCACTGGATCATCTTTTCTGCTTTGTCAAAGATTAACTGACTATATACAACTGTGGGTTTATTGCTAAGTTTTCTATTCTATTCCATTGATCGATGTGTCTATTTTTCTGCCAGTATCATGGTGTTTTGATTACTGCAGCTTTGTAACACACCTTGAAGTCCAGAATTGTGATACTACCAGCTTTGCTTTGCTTTTTCAAGACTGCTTTGGCTATTTTTATAGGGGTCTTTTCTGGGTCCATAAAAATGTTAGTTTTGTTCTAATTCTGTGAAAAATATTGTTGGTACTTTGACAGGTATTGTGTTAAATCTGTAGATTGCTTTGGGTAATATAGACATTTTAACAATATTTGTTCTTCCAATCCATGAGCATGTAATGTCTTTCCATTTCTCTGTACCATTTTCAATTTCCTTCATCTACATTTTATAGTTTTCAGAGTACAGGTCTTTCACCTCTTTGGTTGTTTATTCCTAGGGACTTTATTATTTTTAGTATATTGTAAATGGGATTGTTTTCTTTATTTCTCTTTCTGCTGCTTCATTATTAGTATACAAAAATGTAACAGATTTCTGTACACTGATTTTGTATCCTGAGACTTTACTGAATTCATTTATCAGCTCTGGTAGTTTTTTGGTGGAATCTTTAGTATCCTGTCATCTGCAAACAATGAAACTTTTACTTCTTCCTTATTGTTGTCTGGCTGCTATAGATAGAACTTCCAATACTATGTTGAATAAAAGCAGTGAGAGTGGACATGCTTATCTTGTTCCTGACCTTGGGTAAAAGTCCTTAGTTCTTCCCCATTGAGTGTGATGTCCGCTGTGGGTTTTTCATATAAAGCCTTTATTATGCTTAAGTATGGTTCCTCTAAACCTACTTTGTTGAGGATTTTTATTATGAATGGATGTTGTACTTTGTCAAATGCTTTTTCTGCATCTATTAAAATGATGTGTTTTTATGCTTTCTCATATTGATATATCACATTGATTGATTTGGGAATATTTAACCACCCTGGCAACCCAGGAATAAACGCTACTTAATTGTGGTGAATGATTTTTTTAATGTATTGTTGGATTCAGTATGTTAATATTCTGTTGAGAATTTCTGCATCTATGTTCATCAGAGACTTCTCCTAGAGTTCTCTTTTCTGGTGGTGTCCTTATCTGGTCTTAGTATCAGGGTAATGCTGGCCTCATCAACAGGATTTGGAAGTTTTCCTTCCTTTTCCATTTTTTTGGAGAAATATTTAAGAAGAATAAATGTTTGGTAGAATTACCTGTGAAGCCATCTGGTCCTGCACTTTTCTTTTCTGGAAGTTTGTTTGTTTGTTTTACTGACTCAATTTCCTTGCTAGAAATCAGTCTGTTCAAATTTTCTATTTATTCCTGCTTGTTTTAGTAGGTTAATTTATCCATTTCTTCTAGGTTGTCCATTTTGTTGGCATAGAGTTTTTAAAAATATTCTCTTACAATTTTTTGTATTTCTGTGGTGTTGGTTATTTATCCTTTCTCATTTGTGATTTTGAGTCCTTTCTCTTTTTTTCCATGAAAGTCTAACTAAAGGTTTATTAATTTTGTTGATTTTTTCCAAAGAATCAAGTCTTGGTTTCATTGATCTACTGTTTTTCCAGATTCTATATCATTTATTTCTACTCTAATCTTTAATACTTCCTTCCTTCTCTACTGATTTGGGGTTTTGTTTTATTGTTCTTTTTCTAGCTCTTTAGCCATAAGGTTAGGCTGTTCATCTGAGGCTTTTTTCTTGCTTTTTGAGGTAGGCTTGTATTGCTGCAAACTTTCCTTTCACAACAGCTTTTGCTGCATCCCAAAGATTTTGTAGTGCTGTTTTCATTTTTTAATGTTTATTTATTTTTGAGAGACAGAGAGGCAGAGTGTGAGCAGGGGAGGGGGAGAGAGAGAGAGAGAGAGGGAGACACAGAATCTGAAGCAGGTTCCAGACTCTGAGCTGTCAGCACAAAGCCTGACACGGGGCTCAAACTCATAAACCGCAAGATCATGACCTGAAGTCGGATGCTTAACCAACTGAGCCACCCTGGCACCCCTCTTGTGTTTTCATTTTCTTTTTTTTCCACGTAATTTTTAATTTCATCTTTGATTTCTTGGTTGATTCATTCATTGTTTAGTAGCATGTTATTTAACCTCCATGTATTTGTGGTCTTCTTAGATGTTTTCTTGTGGTTGATTTCTAGTTTCATAGCACTGTGTGGTCAGAAAAGATGCATATGACTTTCATCTTTCTGACTTTGTTGAGACTGTCCTGTGGCCTAACATGTGATCTATTCTAGAGAATGTTCCATGTGCACTTGAAAAGATGTGTATTCTGCTGTTTTAGGATGGAATGTTCTGAATATGCCTGTTAAATCCACCTGGCTCAGTGTGTCATTCAAAGCCACTATTTCCTTATTGATTTTTGGTTTGGATAATCTGTCCACTGATATAAGTGGGGTTAAAGCCCCTTACTATTAATGTATTAATATCAATTAATTCCTTTGTTATTAACCATTTTATGTATTTAAGTTCTCTCATGCTGGATGCATAAATATTTACATAAAATATTTGCATCCAGATGCATAAAAATTGTATCTTCTTGTTGGATTGTCCCCTTTATTATTATATAGTGTCCTTCTTTTTCTCTTGTTACACTTTTTTTTTTTATTTTTTAATGTTTATTTATTTTTGAGGAGAGAGAGAGAAACAAAGTATGAGCAGAGGAAGGGCAGAGAGAAGGAGACATAGAATCCAGAGCAGGCTCCAGGCTCTGAGCTGTCAGCACAGAGCCTGATGCGGGGCTTGAACCTACAAACTGCAAGATCATGACCTGAGATGAAATCAGATGCTTAAAGACTGTGCCACCCAGGCGCCCCTCGTTATACTCTTTGTCTATTTTGTCCAAGAGAAGTACTGCTATGCAGGATTTCTTTTGACATTCATATGCGTGATACATCTTTCTCCATCCCATCACTTTCAATCTGCAAGTGTCTTTCAGTCTGAAATGAATTTCTTGTAAGCAGCAGATAGACTGGTCTTGATTTTTAATCCACTTGTCACCCTATGCCTTTTGATTGGAGTGTTTAGTCCATTTACATTCAAAGTAATTATTGACAGATATGTATTTATTTGCCATTTTGTTACTTGTTTTGTAGTTGTTTCTATAGTTTTTCTCTGGTCCTCTCATCCCTTGCTGTCTTTCACGGTTTGCAGCAGTTAGACTGGGTCTGAGTCAAATTTCTGATTCTTGGTTGTCTGATAATTTTATTAGATGGAATTATGACTGTTATACTGAGTGTCTGAACGTTGTTGTCTTCTTACAGAGTGTGGGTCTTTGTTCTGGCATTTAATTAAGTTACTTTCAAATCAGCTTGATCCTTTAGAGCTTTTTTATGGAGGTTCTAAAATAGCCGGTACACTGAGGATCATTTAGCCTTACTAGTATGATATGACCCTTCTATTTGCCTGGGTAATCAATGAGGACTGTGTCTCAGATGGTCACAACTTGAATGTATCTGATCTCTGTGTAAGCTCTACTCTAGTAATTAGCCTAATGTTCCCTGGTGTTTCTTTGCCCAGATTCATGAAGCTTTACCCTACACCCTTTGCTTAATATTCAGCAAAGACGCAACTCAAAAAAAGAAAGAAAAAAAAAGGAAGAAAAAACCCATATGTAAATTTCTGCAGTTTTTTGTCTGCACGGTTCCCTTCTCTGTGGAACTGTCATAATTTCTAGCTACCTCAGCCTCAATGAACTCTAATTTCTGCCTTCTAAACCCAATGAGACTATTATCTCCCACCTTCCTCCACTATTCCAAATGTGTCTCCAAGCAAAAAACGAGAGAGATAATATAACTCAACTCGTTTGTTTCCATTCTCTCGGGGATCATCATATTGCAGTGCTATTGTCCAAAGTTTGAAAACATTGTTTCACATATTTAGTCCAGTTTTTTAGTTGTTTACAGTACAAGGCTAAGTCCAGTCCCCATTAGTTCCCTCATGGCTAGAAGCTGAAGTTCCCTATGAAATGTTTTGCAACTTGAATTTTTTACTAAAATTATACTATTATTATACTATTATTCAGTACACAGATATCTACCACAGTCTTTTAAACTCCTGAATGTACTGCAGACTATGGACACTTAAAAACTGTCTTCAGCAGACCCCGGGGGGCTCAGTTGGTTAAGCGTCCGACTTTGGCTCAGGTTATCATCTCACAGTTCATGGGTTTGAGCCCTGCGTTGGGCTCTGTGCTGACAGCTCAAAGCCTGTAGCCTGCTTCAGATTCTGTGCCTCTCTCTCTCTCTGCCCCTCCCCTGGTTAGGCTCTTTCTCTCAAAAAACTAAACATTAAAAAAATTTTTTTAAGTCCTATATAAAATACTGTCTTCAATTTTTTAAATAATATTGAAACTAATAATCTGTACATACCTTCTTGCCTTATGTATAAATATTTTTACATTTCACTTATTTTTATGATCAGATAAGCATTCAACATTAGATTCTGTGTTATATATCTCTTCCCATTCTCTCCCCTAACTCCATACCACAACTCACTGGAAAAATATTATAAAGATAGTAGCTATTAAGTGTTTCATGAGTCTGAAATTTAATTCAAGGGAAAGACTGCTAGTACTAATAGTAAATGTCTTCTTTCCTTGCTGTTACAAAGGGTGTTAACTCATTTGACAGTGAGTCAGATGAGTTCTCAGGTTCAACTTTTAACTAAGATTGCTCTTCCTGCTCTCTACCATTTTATTATTACTTTTAACTTTGTCTAAAATATTGTTATTATACCTGTGTCTCTTACCATAAATCTGGAGACCAAATCTGTTCCTACAAAACAGGAGTATAAACAAACACTAAAAAGGTATTCTCTTAATACACCACATTCTTTAAAATGTGAAATGCTACACAAGTAGTAATTTTTATGATGTTCTTAAAAGAGACTTAGGTTTGTAGTAGTCAAAATCCCCAAAGTCAAAGGGGATTTAAAAAGGTATTTTAATTTTATAAACATCATTCTTCATTTACAAATTCAGAGAGGAATTAAAAATACCAGTCTGAAATGGCTTTAATTCATCAATCACGTGTGATCCTTTTATATCTTTATTCAAAAAACTTAAACTGGCTCTTACAGTCATAAGAACTCATATTCAGAGACCAAACTTCTACCTAACGGTAAGAAGCTCTTGTACAAAAGCCTCTGCTCAAACACTTAGTGACCGATATTCTTATACTTCTCATTCCATTGTTGTAAGTTCTTAAAGCGTAACAACCTGCTTTAAAATTCTGTGACCATATTTCTATGTACCTCATCATTCAAAAGTAAAAAGAAAAAAATTTCATTTTATTCCTCATGCCAACTATAGGAATCATTCTGTTTTTAAATAAGTCAACTTTTAGACAAAAGCCTTAAAAAATGACTTTAAAACTACTAAGACAAAAGTTTTTACCCCTCACCTGATTACAAGTATCAGATAAAGAATGTATAGCTTCGGAGAACATACTTGCTGAACCCGTATAAATCCAGGCAAGAAATTTAAAGAAGCAGTTTAATCCATTGCTAGAAGAGAAAGATAAAACAATTTAGCGTAGGTTTTGATAAAAATTTCCACCAAAAACGTACTTAATTGACTGTACATACCTCTATACTAGATTCCATTCAAAGTAAATTAAAAAGAATCTCTAGCCTATGAAGAACTTATTATGCTTCAGGTAACAAGAGTGCAAATTTGAAAAATACAGATTATGGCATCATTACTCAAATGAAGAAACATGATACGGGTAAACAAATTACTTAAATGTAATTCTGAGAACTGATGAGAGCGTTTTATATTGGGACAAAATAAAATTACAAAGGAAATTAAGTGTCTTGGGTGGGTTTAAGAGGATCTGCACTTGGTATTGTCTAACAGACCAGTGTCAAAACCAAGACTTTGGTGAAAGTCTTTTGAATTAAGCAGGCAGATGCCAGAGATGAAGACAAATCTAAACCAAGCAGTCTCAAGGTCATACCAGAAGATAATGGATGCTAAAAATAAACATGTGAGCTCTGAGGAAGCTGGCTGTTCAGATTCCGACAATAATGACTGGTATAGTTTATCTCGGGCACTAGTCACTTACTATGTTTTACTATAATGCTATTATTATATAAATATTAACATCTTCATTCTATAAATGACAAACTATAGATCCCCTTCCAGCTACCTTTTCCCCTCTCTTCCACTTCAGATAATTTATTAAAAGAGTTCTATCTGCTCTTGCTGTCTCAGTGATCTATACTTTGCATTAAGTCTTCAATCCATTTAAAGATGGCTTATGTCTCGGATACCTCATTAGATTATTCTTATCAACACCACACTGTTTCTTGTTATTAAATTCCTGAAAACATTTTAGTATTTTCCTTAATCTTACGGAAGCATATGGCACTATTTTCTTAAAATACTATCATCCTTGCCTTCCATGATATCCCTGGTTTCTTCCTAATTCCTGGATTGCTTTCCCTTCTCTTCCTCAGTCTTGTCTGCAGGTTCCTTTCCTCCACCCATTTCACAGATGTTAGCATTCTTCCAGGTGTTCTCCTAAGGGATTTTTCTTCGACATTCTCCAAGTGATCTTAACTACTCCTGTGGCTTTAATTATCATTTCTATACTAATAACCCTCTAAATCCCTAATCCAAGCTCTCCTTTGTGAGCTTCAGACCAATATATATTAACAATAATTATTAATACCTATTATGTACCATATATTATGCTAAGCGGTTTATATACATTACATACATTCTTCTGAAGAAAAAAGCTTTCATTGCTAACTCTGCTTTACTGATGAAAAGAATTAATGCTACTGCATTTAGTGCATCATCATCTCTTCTCTATATTATTGTAAATGACTTCTCTAGTCCAGTTCCTCTCCAATCCTTAAAGAATCAAGAAGACAGAAGGAAAAAGAAGAGGCACAAATATCAATTATGTACTTCTGAGGTAAGTGGAGAAAAACAAGAGTGTAGACACTCTTCTATAGTTATGACCCACATTGGTTCAGTTATTCAAAAAATGAGTTTGGCCAATTCACCATTGTTTTTCTTTTCAGAGAGAGAGAGAGAGAGCATGAGAAGGGGAGAGGGGCAGGAGAAAGAGAGAGAATCTCAAGCAGGCTCCAAGCTCAATACAGAGCCAACTCACAGCTTGATCTCACAACCCTGGGATCATGACCTGAGCTGAAATCAAAAGTCCCATGCTCAACTAACTGAGCCATCCAGGTGCCCCTAACTCACCTTAAAAAAAAAAAATTCTATCAACCCCAATGAAAATAAGAGGATTTTCAATGTTTCTATTTATTTTTGAGAGAGAGAGAAAATCCGTGCATGAGCAGGAGAAGGGCAGAGTGAGAAGGAGACAAAGAAACCAAAGTGGGCTCTGCACTGACATTAGAGAGCCCGATGCAGGGCTCAAATGAATTCGAGCCCCACATCACGCTCTGTGCTGAATAGCACGGGCCCACTTGGGACTATGTCTCCCTCTCTCTCTGCCCCTCTCCAGCTCTCTGTCTCTCTCAAAATAAATAAATAAACTTAAAAAAAAGTATTAAAACAATATAAACCTCTAAGTATCTATATATTAAGTAATAAGAGTTTACGTTCATGGATATACACATTAAAAACAACATGTTTCTATTTTAAATGGCTTATTTTTCAGTACTTACATGCAAATAGCAACCATCACCACTTTTCCTGGCCCTTTAAAAAAAACTGATGTCGTTCTGGACCGTGGCTATAAAAAACAAACAAACAAACAAATCCCAGGGAAGCAGTTTAATGCTAATAAGTGACTCTGACACACCAGAAAAACACCTCTTCTTTCAAAACCTCTAAACAACTAGATTTACTTATTTATTTTTATCCAGAATTTCCTCTTCAAAAGTGAGAAGATGGAAATTGAGAATCTCTATGGGTCTTTTTCCAAAACCATAAATGTTTGTTTCCTTGTAAGTAATTTCCTGCCTATTGCCAGAGAAGATCTGAGTTGGTTACACAGAAACTAGGGATAAAGTGATAAAAATGTACTGAACTAAATAAAACTGATATACTCTAAAATTCTCCCATTTCTTGAGCAACTTAACTTTTAAACAAGGAACAGCCAAAGCCAAGTTTGCTTCTCTAATATAACTCCTTACTGCTCTCTAAACACCAAAAACCTTGATAATATGTTTAATTCCTAAACAGACCAAAACAAAAGAAATAAATCAAGTATGGAAAAATATTTTTCTTGAGTTAAATGTAGTTTTACTGTTCCTTCAGTGTATACTTTCTGTGTTTCTTCTCCTGCCCTTTCCTCTCCCTGGAATGCTACCATTATCTTCCACTGCCATCTGCCCAGGTTTTACTCATCCTCTTCCATGTTAGGCCAAGTGGAAAGGTAAAGCCTTCCTTGGTCAGTCACAGAGAGTAAATACTCATTCTGCTGCACATTTATTATTGAACTTCACATTTCTATTAAAGTACTTCATATATTCTGCCTTATGTCATTTATTCAAGAAATATTTATTGTGCAATTACTACATGCCTGGCACAATTCTAGATGCTGGGACCTAACAGTAAACAAAACAAGAGTCCCTGCCTTCAGTGATCTCAGTCTAGTCCAGAAAGATAGAGAATAAATCCATAAACAAATATATATCAGAAACAAATGAATAAAATAAGGAAAATAAAACACAATGGAGAGGATCATGTAGGGGAGGGGGAAGTTAAATGTGGGAAGATTTATTTTAACTACAGTAGGAAAGAGGTTCAATGATGATAAGCAAGCAACCATGAAAAAATCTGGAAGGATACTTTCGGACAGAGTATACAGCACATTTAAAGACTGGAACAGAAATAAGTTTGGTGTAGAAAGGACAAAATAAGGTTGGTGTGGCTAAGAACACAGAGAGCAAGGAAAATGGTAGGGGTTGAGGACAGAAAAGGAGGCAGGGGCCTTAACCCATCGGATTTTGGAGAGTATGGTAAGGAGTATAAATTTTATTCTAAT
Organism: Cryptoprocta ferox; assembly: GCA_028646485.1. NCBI lineage: Eukaryota > Metazoa > Chordata > Mammalia > Carnivora > Eupleridae > Cryptoprocta > Cryptoprocta ferox. Next base: position 158,221,889 of record CM053567.1, read on the forward strand.
GGCAAAAAGAAGGCACTATATGATTTTATGCAGATACTTGACATAGTCTAATTTATGTTTTACAAAGATATAGTTAATAATGTAGAGAATAAATTATGGGGACAAAAGCAAAGGTAGAGAGGACAATTAGGAGGGCACTCCAGGTAAAAGCTGGTGATAGTGTAGACTAAGGTTTCAATAAGAGACCTGGGGAGAAGCAGTTATACTCGATTATCTATTTTGGAGAAAATGCCAGTTGGATCTGCTAATGGGATTCAAGTATAAAAGGGTCTATAATGAATGTCTAACATTTCGAGATTGAGTAAAAAAGCAGTTTTTGTTGCAGAAGAGATGAAGCAAGAGGAGGTATTCATGAAACAGAAGGAAAACCAGGTGAAAGACTGTCTTGGGCTCCTAGAAAACGAGGTGCTCTAAGGAAACAGAATACTGCTGCTGGTGGTCAGCATTTGAATAATCCTTCCTCTGATTTCCATGAGGAGAGATACCCGCATCCCCACTGATACTGTTGGCCTCTTGCATTTAGCCACCCCCCCCCCCCACCGCAATGGCCCACTGGAGGTTGACTAAGTTTAGTGAGGGAAGTTTGGGAGAGAATGATGGGCATGTTTATTAGCTCCCTCCTTTATTTCGGGATGTGGTGCACATTCTCTTCTGTTCTTTCATGGCTACATATCTGGCAAAGATGGGTAGAACTGTCTACAATTTACTGGGTAAGTCTAAATAAGAAGAGTCTTTAAAATCTAATATACTGGCTTAGAACTCTGAGAAATAGCTGAGGAAAACAAATTAGTAAAATTTTAGGTTATTACTGGGGTCATGCCATGTGACAGTTAGTTGCTGGTAAGTCACCATAGCTTATGGCGGTTTTGTCCCCTAGCAGCAGACTACAATGACTTTAAATCATTAGAAACAGCCCTCAATGAAGGTGCTGGTTTTGAATAAGTAGAAATAGTCCTCGCTGAAGGTGCAGGTCCTATAAGACAGGCTGCTGCAGCTTAAATGTGAATTCTATAGAGGCACCCTGGCTTGGTATTGCCAGGAAAGCTGAGGTTAGATTCCATTTCAGGCATTAGGGGAGAAAAATGCCTTTTTGAATTTGTTCGTACTTTTACAGTGTTTTGCAGTCAGGTCTGCAGACCAGGATTTTAAACAGCACCTGCACCTCCTAAGTTCCCTGTGGACCACAGAACTACAAGAGGGAGCTTCTAGATTTAAAGTGTTAGGGTCAGGTCTTGACAAACAATGTGCAATTAGATGCCCCACATTCTGTTTTGAACTGCCTCCAGGACTAAGACAAGGAACTAGGCAAGGAGAAACCTTATTCACATGACTTCAACTTGAACTTAGATTTGCAAACTATACATTCTGACCATGGCTCTAGATTTCTGAATTCTATTGCTTATTAATAAAAACCACAGTATGTCTGTCTTATTACAATGAGAATGTGCTGCATCCTTTGGCTGAATAGATAGAAAAAAAAAAAAAACCTCCATGAAATTATTTTAGGAATAGTCAAAAATGCATAGAAATAAATGCAAAGATGCTGCTTAAAGTGGAAGATGAGAAATATTTCTTTAGAAGAAAGGTTTAAGGATTCTGGGGATAAATAAGACAGAAAAAGAAGGAAAAGGAGATCTTTAAAATCAGAATAGAATAAGGAAAAACAGATTGAATGGGCTCAAATTGCTCTGATAAAAACGACTATAGAAAACGTGATTATGTGTTGGTCGTCACTAGATCAGAAATAGTGACAAAGTCCAAGGAAAAGCAAGAGATCCACAAGGAGCCAAGATTCACAAGCCTCTTGGGAAGTAGCTTGTTAAAGTTACCAATAAATTCCATAACGAAAGCAATGGGAGAACCATCCCTTAGAAATGAGAATGGCCAACATGCTGGGAACTATTGAAACTGGAAGATGGATACATCAAATATCTATTTTTTTCTACTTTTGCATATATTTGAAATTTTTCATAATAATTTTTTTTAAATATTGGAGCAAAAACAGAAAATTTGGCAATATTTCAAAAAAAGACTACCAGCAAAGTCAGCATAAAATACTCAAAGTATTACTGATGAATTTCAAGGGTATAATTGCAAGAGGAGATAAAGGTATTTCTGACTCTCAAAAGGACTATGATAAGAAATTCACACAGAAGTAGAATTCTAAGGCAAGGCAAAAGAAAGTAGAAACGTATTAGAGGTGAAATATATTAAAGGGACAATGAGAGGGGCACCTGGGTAGCTCAGTAGGTTAAGTGTCTGACTCTTGGTTGCGGCTCAGTCATGATCTCACAGATTTGTGAGTTTGAGCCCTGCATCGGGCTCCATGCTGACAGCGCAGAGCCTGCTTGGGATTCTCTCTTTCCCCTCTCTCTGCCTCTCCCCAGCTTGTGCTCTCTCTCGCTCTCCAAATAAATAAATAAAACAGTTTTTTTTTAATGTTTATTTTTGAGAGAGAAAGAGACAGAGCACAAGCAGGGGAGGGGCAGAGAGAGACAGAGACACAGAATCTGAGGCAGGCTCCAGGCTCTGAGCTGTCAGCACAGAGCCCAACACAGGGCTCAAACTCACCAGCCTTGCGATTGTGACCTTAACCAACTGAGCAACCAAGGCACCCTTAAATAAAACTTTTAGATAGATAGATAGATAAAAACTTAAAAAAAAAAGGGGGGGGAATGAGAAATTAGATACCAGACAGTCAGATAACATTCTGAGGAGAGAATGCTTTTGACAGACCCAGAAAATAATAAGTTTATATATATCAATCACGACTGGAATTTCCTAAGACAAAGAAAAATACCACAAAAAAACAATTGTCTTGATAAGGGAGACAAAACAACAAGTAAAGAAGGCATTTCATTCCAGCAAATAGGAAGAGCCCCATATATTCTGGAGAAGGAAAGCAGTCACCTTCATGAGAAGAGTGAATGTTCCTTATAGGAATTTGGGAACAGTAAAGGGAAATTAAATACTAAAGTGTTATCCTATTACTATAAAAAAGGGTGTAATAGAAAGTCTATTCAAACCCTGGAACATGTCAAGGTTGACAACTATTAATCCTCATTTAGTGACACATATTTCAGAAGTCAATAGCTACTATTCAAAAATCTGGTGACAATGATCCTCCATGTGAAACAGATACAAATCATAGGAACAGATCTTCCCCAGGGGCAGGTCTCCCCAGCCTCACAGGAATGGGCAGTGGCAGCAGCTACAGTGGCAGGGAAGTGAAAAGGCTGCTCATAAGGCACACAAAGGCTCTATCTATCACTGGATAGTGCTTTTTTATAAGCACAAAACTCTAAGGGGAAATGGAAATTAAGGAGCTTTGAATATAATGAATGGAAAAGAAAAAAATATCAAATAAAATGTAACTAGAATTGTCATCATTGCCAACTTGAATTCTGCTAAAAGGGAGCAATGTCTCAAATGTAGCTCAGAAGAAAGGAGACAACTTGCAAGGCGGGTCTTTTCTCCAGATAAGACACTGACTTATTCACATGGGATATCTCCCAATTAGGCTTAAATGCAAATTGTGAGGACTTTGCTAAGAGCCATTTCAGTGTAGTGGTGGGGATGGAAGCCTAAATGAAGAGGACTCAGAAGAGAATAAGAGGTAGGATGTTAAAGGTAAACTTTCTATACTGGTCTAAATATTAATCTTTCTAGTAGGAAGTTCTCTGGCACACAAGCAGGCAAGTCAGTAAATCTGGTGATAGAAAGTGAGGTACTTTTATCCAATTACATCTTTTTTTGTTTCAATGAAATGTGAAGCAAGGTCATCAGCTGAAGAGTAAGGTTGTAGGAAGTTTGGGAAGAGAGGAAAAATATGGAATAGCTATCTCACAGAATAAGAGACTGAATGTCCTCTGGAAGTTTAGTAAGACTGTCAAATAATATTGTGTCCCTTGATTTTATATATACATATAATAAGAAAGAACAAACAGTGGCTGTGAAATTTTCTTCTCCAAGGGCTGAACATTTTGTACAAGCAGAGAAGTGGCAGTTTGAATATTTACTTGGGGTTAGGAGTAGGAGAGAGGATCAAGAAAATTAATTAAAAGTGTACATGAGTTAAATTTTGCTAAAAACCTAAGAAAATAAGAGTCTTCTCCCTCACCTATAATCTATATATTTATGGTTTATACCACTATTATGAATTTAAAAAGAACATATGTCCCCAGTTTTTAAATTTTTTTCATGTTTGTTTATTTTTGATAGAGAGAGAGCATGCGCGAGCAGGGGAGGGGCAGAGAAAGAGACAGACAGACAGAATCTGAGGCAGGCTCCAGGCTTTGAGCTGTCAGCACAGCACCCGACGCAAGACTTGAATTCACAAACTGTGAATCATGACTGGAGCTGATGTCAGACACTTAACCGACTGAGCCGCCCAGGCACACCCTCCCTCCAGTTTTTTTAATTTCCAGAAAACCACACAGAAGCAAACAGACTATTTCAGTAAGTTACAATATGCTCAGGAAAATCTTGAATTATGATTAGATATGCTAGAATTTCACAATAGACTGACACTAAGACTTCACTGTGCAAAATATACACACATAACATCAGAAAGATAACCTTACCTTGGTGTTTCCCAGGAAGTCTCTATATTCTCTTAATATTTTTTGGTTTCTAAATAGCCCTTTAAAAGAAAACAGTCACATAATACAGTTAGCTCATACATATTCTTATCAGTCATATTTTAGGTTAACACAATTATTCTCTTTAAGACTATGTTAAATATGTTCCATAGGCTAGCGGCCGAATAAAAAATGGGCAGAGGACTCTAACAGACCTTTCTCCAAAGATGATATACAAATCGCCAACAAGCACACTAAATGGCCAATATATCACATTAATTATCAGAAAAATACAAATTAAAATCAGAATGAGGTATCACCTCACAGCCATCAGAACGTTCGGCCATTATCCAAAAGCAAAACAAAACAAAACCCAGAAAACAAGTGCTGGTGAGGATGTGGAGAAACTGAAAACCCTGTGCATGCTGGTGGGACTGTAAAACATGCAACCATCATGGAAAACAATATGGAGGCCTCCTCAAAAAAATTAAAAACTACCATATGATCTAGCAACCCCACTTCTGTGTATACATCCAAAAAATAAATAAAAAAGCAGGGTCTCAAAGAGACATTTACATACCCATATTCAGAGCACCACTATTCAGAATAACCAAAGAAGTGAAAGCAACCAAAATGTCGATGGACAAATGGATAAACAAAAGGTGGTATATACATACAATGAAATATTATTCACACTTAAAAAGGAAGGATGTACTGTCACATGGATGAATACTGAGGACAGTATACTAAGTGTAATAACTCAGTCAAAAAGACAAATATTGTATGATTCTATTTACCTGAGATATCTACAGTAGTCAAATTCATAGAACCACAAAGTAGAATAGTGGTTACCAAGGACTACGGGTAAACGGAAAGGGGAACCATTGCTTAATGGGTATAGTTCCAGTTTTACCCACGATGAAAAGTTCTGGGAAAAAATTTCTAGAGATTTGTTGAAGAACAATGTGAAGATAACACTCTGTTAAAATGATAAGTTTTTTTGTTGTTTTTTAACATAATAAAAAAAAGGTGGGGAGAAATCTGGCTTTACAATGAGAGAAAGGCACTTTGATATTAGATTCTCTTCTCAGTATTACCTAAAAATGTGAGTTACTTAAGCTTGACAGAAGAACCAATTCTTCATTTTTTAGCCCAAAGTTTAAAAATACAAGAACAAACTTCTATTACTATGTTTTCTAAAATTGTGATCTTTAAATATTTCCTTTAATGTTTGTACAAGCTACTTATGGCATCATTATTTTAATAGCAAAAAACTAGAAATGATCTATGGGGAAATAATTGAATAAACTATGTTGTATCCCTCACCCCCATGAAAGTATTAAAAAAGGAATGAAGAAATGTCTCTATTTACTACTATAGAATGGACCTCAGGACATAATGTCAAACAAAAAAAGAAAGGGCAGAAAGTATACCTTATTTAGGAAAGGGGGTATGTGGGGGGGGGGTAATACCAGTATATATGCTATTTCTATCTTTTTTAAGTAGCACCATACTATTTGTGTTTTGGAACTTTTTAAGTTTATTTATTTATTTTGAGGGAGAGAGTGCATATGAGGGGCTGACAGACAGACAGAGAGAGAGAGAGAGAGAGAGAGAGAGAGAGAGATTCCAAGCAGACTCCACGGGGCTCAATCATCTCATAAACTAGGAGATCACAGCCTGAGTCAAAATCAAGAGTCGGACACTTAACCGACTGAGGCACCCAGGCACCCTTATATGCTATTTCATAATATATTTTTAAATGGAAAAAATAACCTCAAAACTAAATGATTTTTAGTATTAAGTGGTTACTGATGCGAGAGGGAGGGAATAGTGTGGAGAGGATAGAGGTGGAAGCTAAATTTCTCTGAAGTATTTTGTCTGGTAGATGTGATTTTAGAATCATGTAAATGTTTTACAAAATTATAAAATAAAATAAATCAAAATTAGTTCTAAAAATCATAAGCAAAATGAAATAAATGAACCAAATTTTACACATTTGATGGTCTATCCATACAGACAGAAATTTCAAGTGAATTTAAAACACAGAAAATAACTATATATCCCTAGTGGGATATAAACTAAAGACAAAAAAAAAAAAGTAAAGAAATCTTAAATCTTCCTGATGGCAATGATATTGGTATTATTATTTGAAACGACTGTATTTTCTGTATGTGTAAATCAATAATGTAATTAATTATATCAATGGATTAAGAAATAAGATTTTCAGTGTAAGATATACAAAACACAAGAAAAAGAAACATTAAGTTTTTCAAAACAGCCTATATATCTTTTTTCTTAAGGGAAAAGAAGCAATTCCTATCTCTCTGCACTGGAAAGACCTTGAACATGTCAACCTACTACAAATGAGTACCCCTAATGCCCAAAGTAGACTCTCAGTTTTATTTCCCACTAAAAAGGAATGAAGTTCCTTTTAGAGACGGGTAATGCCCAGTCCGGGACAGGAAAGGTACAAGATAAACCTGCAACATCTTATTGTACCTCAAAGCAAGGATGCTACAACGCTAGGGTTATGACAAAAGGACTTTGGAACCAACCTGAGGTGCTTCCATTGGCCAAAAATGGGACAATTTGGGCACCACTACTTTACCTACTTTGTTCTTTCCTTCCTTGCCTATCTCCTTCACCCTGTTTCCCTTCTCCTTGATCTCCTTCCTATCGCACTGCTCCCCCCATCTTTATACTGAACTCCCATACTCTCAAGAAGCTCTCTCTACCCCTTTTCTACCTGTATTACTGACCATAATTGTCTCTCAATTTCCATTCAGAAATTTCACCAACTCATCAGGGGAAGGTAATATTGTCACGTTTAAGCTTTGGTCCTGTACAGAATTTAGAAATACAGTTAAAGAATTCAGATTCTCCTAAATAAAGCCTGTCAAAGAAAAATAAGTGTATATTTTTCTCAGATACTAGCACCTCTATCTCTATTTTAATCCTGCCACATTATATCAGTTCCCCAAAGTAACAGAACAGAACTGTAACTGCAGTGCAAGCATCTAATTCCCCAATGCAATCTGCCCTACTGGAGCGACATTTGATCATATCCTGTATTAGCATCTGTATTACTGAAAAGACACCCAATGGAAGCCTTTAACTGAACAGTGATACCAAAATTCTGAGGTTCCCTGACCCCAATATATATTTCTTTTACTGAAATATTTCAACCCTGTGAATTTAGGTACAGCTCATTTTAGCATTATCTGTGAATATATATAGTCAACAAATGTTTGCTTCTTCTAAGAGGCAAAAACCCCATAGATACTAGGATTCACTGATTCTCATTATTTTTCAAAATGCTAAACTACAATTTAAAGGACTTGGATTCTGCAAAACAATCTACACTTGCTCAACATAGAGATAACCTAATATCATATATTCCAGGCCTACAAGGACCTCAAATATAGTTCTTATTCCTCCTGACTAGATTAGCTGGAAAGAGACAAAATGCTTTTTCAATTTTGTTAAGAAAAGAAATAATCAGCAGAAGGTCACTCATTTTCTTTGCCAAAATTAAAACTATACAAAAACACCCTATATCTTCAACTAAAGGGCAACAGAGAGGATGTTAAGACCTACCGACAGATTATTGAGGTCAGGGGTTAGTGAGCTTTTCTGAAGCAGTTCAACCATTACCATCATATGAACTAACTAAAACAAATACCTGTTTTTCAGAGATCTATACTGAAAATATTTATAGATGAAATAATATAGCTGGGACTGGTTTCAAAATAATTCAGCAGAGTGAGGGTTAGTAAGGGGAATACAGATAAAACAAGCGTGGCCACATGTTGATAACTGTAAAGCTGAGTGATGAGGATTCTTGAGGTGTTGTTACACTTTCCTCTCTACTTCTATGTTTGAAATCTCCCCACTAATGGGGGGGGGGGCGGATAAAACAAAGTATGAAAAAGAAAATATTCAGAACATACAAAATTAAGGGTTAAAAATCCACCAAAAATTCGTGAAAATTTTTTTAAAAAGACACAATCCCACAGAAGAGTAAAGGATATAAAAATTGTCACAGAAGGGGCGCCTGGGTGGCTCAGTCGGTTAAGCATCTGACTGCAGCTCAGGTCATGATCTCATGGTTCTGTGGGTTCGAGCCCCACGTCAGGCTCTGTGCTGACAGCTAGCTCAGAGCCTGGAGCCTGCTTCGGATTCTGTGTCTCCCTCTCTCTCTGACCCTCCCCTGCTTGTGCTGTCGCTGTCTCTCTCTCTCAAAAATAAAAAACATTTAAAAAAAATTTTTAAAAATTTATCACAGAACTAAGAAAAACAAATATATTAAAAGATAACCAACCTCAGCAGTAATCAGAGAAACTCAAAATTAAAGGTACCATCTGTTCCCCAACAAATACACAAGTTAAAACAATGGTAACATCCAACACTGTCAAGGGTATGAGGAAATAGTCATCCTCATACACTGTAAGTATAACTGACACACTATTCCTTTGGAGAATAATTATTCAGAATTATTCTATCAAATTTTAAAATGCCCAAGTCTTTTGACCCTAAAATTCCACTGCTAACATTTTATACCATATATTTATAATAATAGTATATTATATATAATATTAAATATAAATATAAAGCTAGTTTTATCCATACAATGGAATACTTTGCAGCTGTTAAAAAAGAATGGGAGTGAGACAGATCTCTATTATAGATAGGTGTGGAAAGATGTTTACAGTTACACTAGTAAACATAAAGAACAAGATGCAAAACAATATGCATAGTGTCACCCAATAATGTTTAATTAAAAAAATGTATATAGAAATTTGAAAACGCATCAGAAATATTCTGGATCGATATACACCAAACTCAACAGTTATCTATAGTCAGGAAAATAAGATGGTAACTAGAGGAAATGAAAGGAGGCTTTTTATTCTTTACATTTTTGTATTTTTTTAAATCACAAGTGTGTATCACTTATCATTAATAAGTACATACATATATATAAATCAAAGAATTATCTAAAATGTATTTCACATAATCCTAAATCCTAATTCTATAAAGGTGGCTTTGTCACTAAACTATGGAATTGTTAAGTGCCTAGAGAGACTTATTTGCAACTAGATCTCAAACATCAAGCACAGCTTCTGGTTCACAGTAAATGTTAAATAAATATGTGCTGAAGGAATTGATTAAAGTAGAAATGTGGTAACTAAACAGACTTTTCTGTAAGAAAGCACTACCACTTTTAGAATAAGTAAAATCTTAAATCAGACTATGAATTATAATATTTATATATCTTATAGACACCACCATCTAGCTTTGTTACCTCTCATCATCTTTAAATAGCCATAAGGGGGAAAAAAAAAAAAGGTACTGTTTTTATAAAGTAATTGAATCCCAAAGTGGAAATTGGTATTTGCTAGAACCCACAGAGCCAGAGCCAAGAGACATGCAACAGCTAGGAAGTGCAGTTATTAAAGGCCCCAGCTTCACCCACAAGTTACTTTTAAATTAACTCCACTTTAAACTGAATATACTTACTTTCTCTATATTCTATTTCTGCTTCCTTACGCAGTTTTTTCTCTCTGGCAAGAGCTTCGGGGCTTCCCCAAACTTCCAAAGATCTGTGCATACACACATGGCCATTGACAATGAACAATTTTAATGACTTTATTGTAATCATATTTAAATCTAGACAAGCTATCACTATATGAGAATCTTACAACAAAGCATAAGGTCCTTTAGGAAAAAATATAAAACACCTAAGAAACTTTTCTAAATTAAATCTTAAACACTTAAGAATAAACTCGACAGCAAATTTTCTTATAATTATGATATACTTTTAGTTAACTAGTATATGCTAGTAACTCACAGAGACAAGTTTGCAAATATGAAAATACTCTGCTTTTTAAATGTATCATTTAAAAACTTCTAACATAGGTCTTTATTAGTCCAAAATTTGGCTTGTATATTTATTCTAAAAGAACTATGTTCTTACTTTGCCTCCACATCTGATCTCAAGTATACGGTAAAGGACTCGGTATCTTCATGAGGACTTCGTCGTCTGATTTTTCGAAGTTGTTCTAGATCACTGGAGAAAGAAACATGCTGAATTTATTCAGACAAGGTTCATATAGTTGAGGTACTCAGAAGGACTACTAGGGGCAAATAAAAGCCACTACCTTCATCCTGATCTTTAAAGGCTATACAGTTTATATATAGTTTAAGGCTTTAAAGATCAGTTTAAAGAAGGCATTTTGTACACAAAAATTGCTCTAGAGACAGTGAAAAAAAAAAAAACAATTATTCTTGATGCTCACTATAGATGGCATAACATAATATGTAGAGATTCAACTCCTTCATCAGTGTTTGTTTTTTATCTCCTATGGACACTCCACTGTAATGTCTGATGTATGAAGAAAAAGTGAAAAGTAGAAAAAACATGGATTAGGGTATCATCCTCTATTTAAGAATTTAAATTTAAAACTTACAGTCATACTTGTTTATATCTAGATTAATACTAACTGGTGAAACTAAGTGGTAATACTATTTATAGTTATCAAGTCATAAAGAGTATATGTCAATTCTATGTTATTTATTTTCCATTCTCTTAAATTCTGAAGGGTTTATGTATTCAAGTCACGGCTAAATAGTCATTCTAAATTTGTTTATTGGTCTTCCTAAGGAAATTCTACAAGAGCAATGGAAAGACCTGTAAGTAAAAATCTAGTTACTATGGAATATATTAAGTTCCAAGAAATTAAACTCGGAGTTTAACATAAGTCAACAACCTGGGCACTTGGCTGGCTCAGTCAATGGAGCATGTGACTCTTGATCTCAGGGTTATGGGTTCGAGCCTCAAGTTGGGTGTGGAGATTGCTTAAGTATATAAAATAAGTCAATAACAACCATCACATTATTAGTAAAAAAAATGTTTAAGTATCAAGGATATGTATCCTGGTTCTCAGACGCTGACTCACTAAGTAAGCTGGGTTGTAACTAAATGTAAGCTAAAGTAAACATAAGGAATATTTTTATCAGTTAAAAATTATAGGAAGTTTAACAAAATTATAGAAAGCTTATTATATAGGTAAAATACTGTCTTCTACTAAATTATTTCCCCATTACCAAGCACCATGACCTCTTTACTGTGTTTCTTGGCCTACAATGTGGAGACAGCAATACCTAATCCACTAATTCACAAAATTTTTGTGAGAACTAAATGAAGTACTCCGTGTGAAATAGGCCATTGTTTTACATCACTGTTACAACTGTTTTTACAATGTTACAATCTGGTTTTTAATATTAATATCTAAGTTCGTTACAAAACTGATTACAGGAATTCTTATTTCTTGATACTATAATACAGAGGATGTGACCAGGAGAGGGATGGGGGGAAAAAAGGCTAAATCTGACATCTAAACTGCCAAGAAATCTTCCATGTAATATGGCTTCCTTAGCTAAACAGGGGGTAACTTTTCAATTTGTGACAAATATCTCAATAAATCTATAGGATTACAAGAAAATTAATAACAAAAAGATACCAGAAAAATAATTTATGCTCAACAGAAAACATAGGTGGAATTTGAACATAAATATAACTAAATTACTCAACTCTGCAGCAAAATAAACCCAAAACTTTAAAAAGTTAAATACACAAGTATCTTATTGTTAATAAGCTATATTTTAACACAATAATAAAACTCCTAAAGTTTTTGTGTGATACAGAGGTTTTGAAGAACCTGCCGTTTGCTTTTTTTTTTTTGTGAGAGAGAGGAAGTGCGAGTGAGGGAAGAGCAGAGAGAGAGGGAGAGAAAGAATCCCAAGCAGGTTCCAAGCTGTCAGCACAGAGCCCTAAACTGGGCTCAATCCCATGAACTGTAAGATCATGATGTGAGCCAAGATCAAGAGCCAGACGCCCCACCAACTGAGCCACCCAGGCACCCCAAGAACCCGGCTTTCTGAATTTTTTAAGATACCACAAAAGCCTGGAGTTGCTCATCCTGAAGCAGAATTCAGTTTAGTAAGCTAACAATTTTAACATTTTTTAACTGAACAAAATATATCTTCAATTTAGGAAAGAGTCATGGGAAAATTTCCACATGGATGGTAGCAAGTAACACATTCTAAGAAATAAATGGCTATTTAAACTAGATAGAACTACCACATTAAAAAAAAAAAATACTATACCTGGATTTCAGACAGAACTCATTTATCGCTCTGACTCCAGTGATGAAATTATTCTGAGTATACTTTGGTCCATATTCCCTCTTCTTAAGGACTGCTTTGACTAAAACCAAAAATATTTTTAAAAAACATAATAAATATGCACATTGGAAATCACATCAGAAGATAAACATATGCTGATATTTAAGTGGGTTCACTAATGAATTTCATAGAAAATTGATGTTTTTCCTGATGCACCGAATGGCATCAGAAAAACAAAGTCTCCAAGTACAGAACAGGACAGAATTCTATTTGTAGCCTAAATGTAGATTTTATCTCCATAGTTCAGCTATAATTGATGCCAAAATGTTAATCCTTTGTCTAATGGACATCCTGTATAGGATATTACTGGTCTGTTTAAATTGTACTAATACAATTTAAATTGTCTAGGGTCTAAATGAAAATGAAGTTTCAATTAAAAAAAAGTCCATGCTGGTTCAATGTTTTTCGAACATTTTTTCAAACATTGTTTATAAAAAAATGAAAATAGAAAGTAATCAAAAAGTACTACATACAATGAATAAGTACTCTTTGTGAAAACTTTTGTTTTCATTCTTATTTCTTACGTGAGTTGTAGTCAAAAAAGCCTGAAAGCTATTGGACTATTTCACATAATGTACGAAAGCTAAAGTAAACATAAGGAATATTTTTATCAGTTAAAAATTATAGGAAGTTTAACAAAATTATAGAAAGCTTATTATATAGGTAAAATACTGTCTTCTACTAAATTATTTCCCCATTACCAAGCATCAAATTGTTCATTAAAAAACTAGAGATATCAATAACAAAATACCAATTTGGCATCAATTATAGTCTGTGAATTAAAAATTATACTCAACATGGGTCTATAAAATGAGACTTCTGGTCACATAACGTAGATAAATAACATGAGCAAATATCTTAAGAGTAAGGGCAAAACAATAGAAGTCATGTGTTCTGTTTCAAACTGTCACCTGGTTACTTCATATTCTCTTCTCAGATCTATTAATTAATGAGTTTTCCATAGTACTTTGAAGTGGAAAGAGCATATTAAGACTAAAATTACCTGTCACTACAGTAGCTAAAAAGGACTCTTAAAATAACACATTAACTATTATAATCAAATGCACAAATAATACTTAATAAGAACATTTCCAACAAAGTTCAGTATAAAAATCAAATCTTTATTTGAAAAAAATACATATAAGGTAATTCAGGTTTCTTTTTGCATGAGTTTCAAGTCTCTAAACTGCCTTACTTTAATAATTCTAAAATTCTAAACCAGATAAGCTACTCTGGAGCAAAGAGAAGAATTACTTCTTTCTTTTAAAAGATTGGTGTTTTCTTAAATTACTTTTTAAAGATTTCTCCAAAGTACATAGAAATCCCTGTTGGCCTGTCCTGGCCCAGATTATGGACAATGATGCTGCAATCCTATTAATTATTCCCAACTGTAACTGCATACTATGGGTCATCTTCAAGGTTACCCTAGAAAAGAAATCATATTTAGCCAAACCTCATAGGGACAAAAAATATGGCTCAAGGAAAATGCCCAAGGCCATACAGCTAGTCCATGCTGGAGCCACATACTGAGTCCGCTTTTGCCTGATGCCAAAGCCATGATGCTTCTAATGACAGAGTTACTGCCCCTGTGAAACATGCTGCTTTGGTGTGACAACCACTGCTCCTTACACAAAGAGCAGAGCTGCTGCAAACAGGAATTCCCTCGCCACCCAGCTATTCCTAGAAAGCAAAGTCAAAAAAGAATATCCAAACTCTATCTGGATTTGAACATGGTGTAACTGAAAGGTGTTGGGTCTCCTGTTTTTAATCACATTACTTTTCTAAAAATGACTAAAGCAATTGATGACTTTTATTTGCCATTACTCCTTTCTTTGGGCTTTTGAAAAAACAATTACCACAAAATTTATGACCAAAATGCAAAGTGAATTTCAGTAGAAAATTAGCTTATAAAGAGAATAAATCCTTATGGTCAGTATATTTAAGGGAAAAAAATGGACTGTACACTCCAAATAATGTAATTATAAAGAGCTCTCTATAAACTAATTTCATATATTTAATTCAAAACACCATTATAATAAAAATAGAATAAAATATATTTACCTCTTACTTGGAGAGGTTCTTGCTTAAGAAGTGGAGCTTTGAGTTCGGCGCCTATATTTTCTGCTATAAAGTTTATTTAAAAAAGTTACATTAAGTAGTTGCTTTCATACAAACTTACAAACTTAATGTTAGCTAACAATCTGGCAATATATGAAAAAGATAATATATGATAGGCCAAGTTGGAGTTATCCTAGGAATGCAAGAGTAGTTAAACATTAGAAAAACTATTAATTCCCCTCATTAACAGACTGAAGGAAAAAACCTATAGAATCATTTCAAGAGCTAAAGAAAAAGCGTTCACCAAAATTCAACACCCATGCAAGTTTCAAACCTTTTTTAAAAATTAGGACAAAAAGGAATTTCCTTAGAAAATAAAACAAACCTATAACAAATGTATTCAATGACAAAAAATTAAATGCATTTCTTTAAAATAAGGAACAAAACAAAGACACACACTATAAATTCTTCCACTCAAACTATTCTAGAGATATTAATGAGGGAAGGATGACTATTGAGTGGCTACTGGGAAAAGTGTACAACAGCCCCCAAAATTAAATAAAAATTAAATACACCTCATCTGATAAACAGCCAATTCCAGGTAGATTAAGAATTTAAGTGTGAAGGCATTTACATGCCTAACAGACAACAACAGAGAATATTGTTATGGTAGAGACAGACTTCTTAAACAAAAAATGGACATATTCTACTAAATTAAAATTCAAAACCTCTGTCCATCAAAAGATCTCATTTAAAAAAACAAAAGAAAAGATGGGTGCCTGGTTGGCTCAGTCAGTAAAGCATGTAACTCTTGATCTTGGGGTTGTGAGTTTTGAGTCCCACGTTGAGTGTAGAGATTACTTAAAAATAAAACCTTTAAAAAAATAAAGAAAAGAAAAGCCTCAAACTGAGAGAAGATATTTCTAACAAATAGGATCAACAAAGGATAAGTACCAATATTTAAGAATTCCTCCAGATCAACAAGAAAAAGACAAATCATTAGAAAAACAAGAAGACAAGAAAAAGAAGGAAAGGGAATATAAATAACCAATAAACATATGAAGAGATGGCTGCCTCCTTATGGACAGAAAGCAAAAGATACCACAAGAAGCCATTTTACAACAATCAGATTAGGAAAAATGAAAAAATATATCAACACATAATGTTGGCAAGGGATACGGAGCAATGGGAACTCATACACTGCTGGTGGAGATATAAACAGGCACAATTACCTTACTAAACAAGTTGGCATTATCTGATATAGCTGAACACAAGCATAACTCACGACCTAGCAAATTCTACTTCTAGGTCAATATATTTGCCTTAATAGAAACTTGCACAAGGGTATAAGGAAAAAGGTATATGAATGTTCAGAGCAGCACTGTTTCTGTTGCTTCAAATTGGAAAGAACTCAAATGCCCATAAGCACGAGAACAGATAAATATACCAGGTTACATTCATACCACATTTCATACAGTAATAAATAATAATAAACATAATAGTGGCTACCTTTCTTTGAGCCTTTACTATGTACCAAGCACTATTATAAGTACTTAACATGTATCAACTCATTTATTTCACACAACCCTCAAAAGTATGTGCTCTAATTATCTCCATGAAAATTAATGAACTAAACACATATAATTTATGAGCTAGACACATATATTGTTAAGATAAATCTTAGCAAAATCTAATGAAAAAAGTAAATCACAAAAGCATACACACAATAAAGTGTAAAAACAGCTACACAAAGATATATATATAAATGTCTAATTCTACTCCTTTTTTTTAAACTCACTTAATTTTTTTGCAGTTCATTTTGAGAGACAGCAAGTGAGCAGGAGCGGGGGACGGGCAGAGAGAGAGAGAGAGAAAGAGAGAGAGAACATCTCACCCTTAAAAAAATGCCCCTTATAAATTTACATCCTCACTCAATAATAAAATAACATTATGTTTACTAATGGCAGCTAACATTTACTAAGCACTTAATATGTGCCAAATTCTGTACTATGTGTTTATGTGCATTATTTCGTTTGATCCTAACAAAAGTGCTGAGGTAAGTACTATTATTATCTTCATCTTAAAGATGAGGAAACTGAGGCACAGAGAAGTTTGCAACTTCCCCCAAAACCACACAGCTAGTACTTTAAACATGGAGTCACAGTCAGGATCGAACCCAAGTCATTTTGATTAGTCTATGCTCTTAACTAACTTCCTATATTATCTCTATGTTTAAAACAATATTTGATGTATGAATAGATATTTGTGTATTTTTCATGGCAGGGAGGAAAAGGACAGATGTAAAAACTGGATTAGCAACGTGGAGGCTACTGGTAACCTGCTGACAAAAGCAGTTTCAGCAGGAAGAATGGGGATAGAAGCAATAGGTTGAAGTGAGCATTGGAAATGAGACAGTAAAAGCAATATTTGGACTTTCAGCAGGAGCTACAAAGGAGAAATGGAATTAAGGAAAGACTGATTCTATTTTATATAGAGATGAGAATGATGTAGAGGGAGAAACTGTTGGTTTAATACATCAAGAGGATAATCACAAGAGCAAAGAACTTGAGCAGCTGACAACAGAGAATCCAGAATGCATGTCTCTGAAAACATATAATCGATTAGAAACTGTTTCCACATATTTATAGAATGTCAGTGACTGAAATGATACGCAGCACCATGAAATCTGGCTGACTACTTGAGCAGTGGTACACTTGGACTTCTGCCACCTTACTGTCTGTTTCCAGTTTACCATCCATTTTTCTTTGCTCTTATGTTTGTTTTGCCTTTCTTGCCATCTGTTAAATTGATAACGTTTTCTATATCTTCTTCCCGCCCCATCCCCTAAGATGGTTTGAAATTTATAAGATTATATTTCTTTTGTTTTAATGATTCCACTTAAAATTTAACATACATACTTCCCTGTGAATCTTTCTAATCATCTGCAAAGTTATTCAGTATCTCAATTTTCCTCTAAACAAGAAAAAAAAATTCAATCACTGAAAACTTCTTTGATCTTATTACTCATTTTTTTTTTAAGTTTATTGATTTATTTTGAGAGAGAGCGCAGGGAAAGGCCAGAGAGGGAGAGAATCCCAAGGAGGGTCCACACTGTCAGCAAAGGGCCGGACACAGGGCTCAAATTCAGGAACGCTAAGATCATAACTGGAGCCGGAAATCAAGAGTCCAGGGTTCAACTGACTAACTCAGGAGCCCCTGATCTTACTACTCTAGACTACAACTTTAGCATTTAAGGGGAATCCCCTCCTTGGGATATTCTCTCATTCTCTCTCAAAATAAATAAATAAACTTAAAAAAATATAAAATTAAATTAAATTTTAGCATTATGTCAAACAGTCATTGTTTGTATTATCAGTAGTTAATTTTACCAACACATTTTATCCATTTCTTGCTCTTCACAGTCTTGTCTACATCCCAGTGCTTTTTCCCCCTGGGTCTACTCTGCATCTTACACAAATATATACTTTAATTAAGTTTTCTTCCTTAATGTGGGTGGGTTAATAGTAAATGACATTTATCTTTCTATGTGTGAAGTATTTTTATTTTGCCTTCACTCTAGACTGTTTATTTAGACCAATGTAAATTTCTAGAGTAATATTCATTCATCTTTCCTTTCCCCTTTCACAGAGATTACTACGAATCACTCCCCCCTGTGATGAGCATATTGTGAAAGATAAAAAGTTCACCTCAGATTAGCAACAACTGGGCTGATACAGCATTTTCACTTTTTTCTTTGGAAGCTTTTAAGTTTGGCTGTTTTCTTGTTTTTGTTTTCGTTTTTAAATCTGTGGATTTCTTTTTACTTAGCATGCTTTGTATTCAAAGTGTACTTTTGATCTGAAGACTCTCTTGTCAAAATCTGAAAAATTCTTGTCATCTCTTTATATGCTTCACCATTTCTCTATATGATCTGAAATGGCTTATTAAATGTAGACCAGAGCTTCATGCTTCTTAAATGCCTTTTCATTTTTCTTGAAAATCTTTTTGCTTTCCTATGTGCATTGAGGGTGAATTTCAATTTACTAATCCTCTACTTGATGATGACTATTTAATCTATTACATTTTTATTTTAGTAACTATCATTTCTAAGTTTCTAGTTGGCTCCTTTCCAGATTTTTTTATTCTTTTATTCTGACAGATTGTATTTCAAAATATATGAGTACTTCATTTATTCTTTTGAAGATATTAAACTACTTTTAAAGCAATTCAGGCTGTTATCTTAATATCATCTGGAGTTAATAAACATTTGATTTTGTTGGCTTTCTTACAATTAGGATTTTTCATGTATTTTTATTTTTCATTGTTATAATTGACACATAACATTTTATAAGTTTAGGTGTACAACGTGTTGATTTGAAATTTATATATCGCACTATGATCATTCGTGTACTTTTAAATTTTAGAATTTACAATCTTATTCTGAATAGGATATATCCTTTCACTCTCCTTATGTTCTAGTGCTCAAAACTCAATCTACTCACAAAGGCAAAACTCCCTTTGAAATAAAGGCAAGCATCTCACACACAATTTTTAGTACATTCTTAGGTGGGGATTTTTTGGTTTTTTTTTTTAGTGAAAGCAACTGGGCAAATGACTTTCATGATATATTATGTTTTGATAAGTAAACATGTATAGAAAATCCAAAAGGCTTTATTTTTAATTAACTATTCATCAAATCTTAAGTAGGTTATGACAGCATATTGGTAAATTAAAGATAGGCTTAAAAACATTCCTATTTAGGGGCGCCTGGCTGGCTCAGTCGGTAGAGCATGTAACACTTGATCTTGGGGTTGTGAATTCAAGCCCCACGCTGGGTGTAAAGATTACTTAAATTAAAAAAAAACCACTCCTATTTAATTAATAACTATAGGTTGCAACATTTGACACTGGACAGTTAAATAACATGATTTTATGTTTGTCTAAGCTATACAGCAAGCAAATTCTAAAGCATCTTTACCTATAAAATCTATTTATCAATTTCTTAAAATTTTGTTTTGGGGAACAGGGAGTAGGGCAGACAAAAGTGAAGGAAAAGCCTTCAACACTCAACATCTGAACAACTAAAATCTTTTACTGTCAAAAGTTTCAGACACAACCCTCTTTTCCACAATAATCAAAGTCATTCAACCAAATCACTAAGATGAATTGCTGCTAAGACTGATATTTCTGGATCTTTTCCTCACTACAAACTATCTATAGTTACTAATCATGTAGTGCTAAGAATCATAACCAAGAAATACTAGTAAATGTTTCAAACACATGTATGAATACTTTGCACACCAACAACTTAATAAGTTTGTACTGTATCACTGGAGTAGAATCTTTATGATTTCAATAAATAACTAGACATTCTATCCATGAATAATATCTCTAGACACTTGTTTAAAGCTCAACCCCTGGCTGTTTGCCACACATCTGCTGTCATTAGCAAAATTAAAACTAATTTCACTAAAATTTAAAACATCTGAATGCTCCTTAAAAACTTAAGGATTCCTTAGCAAGTCTCTGCTTCTTAATGAGCTGTTCCTGACTTTACCATGTGATTTGAATTATTCAAAAGTCAATCTCAAACCCTTAAATATACAAATTATCTTTCAACCAAGCAATTACTTGCTGTCTATGTGATGGCTAACAACGTCTAGTTTGGCCTCAGCAAATTCTGAAAAATTGAGCCCAAAATAAAACCATCAATAAACAATGTATTTTAATATAAGAAAATAATGTTACATTTTTATTTGTCAGCAGAGGGAAAAAGAAACCTGGTCATGGATTTCAATTTCAAGCCTTTTGTATAGCAGAAACATCATTAAGTATTTTTGCCTGAATCTATGTTCACCTCAGAAGAGTATTGTAACATATTTTACCTTTAATTATATTATTTCATCACTTGTTTCTCCTCTCATTTCTTTTCTTTTTTGAATGTTTATTTATTTTGAGAGAGAGAAAGAGTGCGTGTGCACACCTGCGAGCAGGAGAGGGACACAGATAGGGAGGGAGGGAGAGAGTCCCAAGCAGGCTCTGTGCTGAGTGTGGAGCCCTATACAGGGCTCAATCTCACGACCGCAAGATCACGACCTGAGCCAAAGTCAGGAGTGGGCCACTTAACTGACTGAGCCACCCGAGCATCACTCTTCTCGCATGCTATGTTCCAATATTCTGGAACTCAGGGACGCATCATAACCTCCATCCCGTCATCTTCTGATCAAACTCTCAATCAATATTTCTCCCTGCAGTCCTCCGTCATCACAAGAAAAAGAAGAAATTGGCTAAAACTGCAGAGTAAGCCCAAAAGGAGAATGGGGCTTAGGGAAAAGCATGAAAAACAGGCATTGTAAACATAAGTACAGGTTTCTCAAGGAATCTATAAAATATTCCCATGTGAAAGACACCCAACTAAAAAAAAGATAGTCTTAAAATGTATATTATTCCTCAAACAATCTCTTCTTGTGACATTATATTCTCCATTTTTCTCCTACCTCTCCAGGCTGTTCCTCCTTAAGTATTCTTCGCATCTTTGCTTCTTCCATCTGTCCTTTACTTATTGAGGATTTTTGTACTAGAAAATCTTATCTCCTCACTCTCAACTCCCTTCTTGTACTGTCTCAAACATACTCATGACTTCAGTAAACTCTTAGGTAGAGCTAATAACTACTCCTAAATGTCTCCGCAAGTTAGAACTTGGCATTTACCCATTTACAAATATCTATGAAACCACTACTATGTGCAAACCACTGCTCTAGGCACTGAGGTTCCTGTTATCAAGTGGAAGAAACAAATAAATATTGAAAATATCTATCAGTATTAAGTGCTACCTACACAGAGAATTAAAATTAGGCTAATATTAAAGGCTGGGTGACTACTTTAGATGAAGTGATTAAAGAATGACTTTGTGCAGAGTTGGCATTTCAACTAAGATATAAATGACCAGAAGGGATCAGCCATGTGCCCATGTGGGCACCTTGGAAATAGAAAGCAACTAGAGCAAAGGCCTAAACTAGAATAAGGTTTGTATTTTCTAAGAATCAAAAGGATTGGCTGAAACATAATGATCAAGAAAAAAAATGGAAGCACAGAGCCTGGGAAGGCTATTGTAGTAATCCAGTCAAGAGATAATGATGTCTTAGGAACTAAAGTAGTAGCCCAAGACACGTGGGCGGCTCAGTCACTTAAGTGTAAAACTCTTGTTGATTTCAGCTCAGGTCATGATCTCACAGTTGGGTGAGGTCAAGCCCTGAGTTGGGCTCCATGCTGACAGCACAGAGACTGCTTGGGATTCTCTCCCTCCCTTTCTCTGCCCCTTGCCCACTTGTGCAAGTACAGGTGCTCTCTCTCAAAATAAATAAATATTTTTTTTAAGGCTAGCCTAATTCTAAAAAAAAAAAAAAAGGAAAGAAAGAAAGAAAGAAAGAAAGAAAGAAAGAAAGAAAAGTGGAATACCCAACTGCCTACTAGTCAGTGCATTTGTTAAGATGTCATAGACACACCTACAATTCAGATGTCCAAAACTAAATCACCACCTTCTCACTAAAATATACTCTAGCTTTGGTATTCCCAATTTTAGAAGTCAATGAAATAATCTACACAATCACCTAATCCAAGACTAGGCACCGTGCTTTACTTGACCCTCTTCTCTCTTCCCCAAATCCAACCACCCGATCCTAATTATTGAGCTCCTAAATCTCGAGTTCATCTACTCATTTAAAAAAAGCACTGCCATTAACCTAGTCTGGACCTTCATTTGTATTACTGCTCTCAGATACCTCCCTTTGCAATAGGTTTTCCAGTCTTCAGCTAATTATCTTTCTAAAATTTTAACTCAAATCAAGTACTTCCTCTACTTAAAATACTCTAATAGATTCCCATGCCTACAAAACAAAGTATAAACTCCTCAACAAAACCTTGATCTCCTGATACTCATTCCTTGTGCTCTCAAAACTACCAACTCCGCCACCAGGTCCTCTACTAATCAATCACACTAAGTTAGTTGTAGTTTTATCTTCTTTCTCTACCATTCATTACACCAATACCTAATTTTCTTTTAGGTCCCTAATTAGATAACATTTCCCCTCATGGAAAACTTTCTCAACCACTCAACACTCAGTTAGGTACCCCTCCCAAGTGCTCCTGCAGCATACACTATTTCCTCTATTATGGTACTTACTCTGCAGTATTACATTTGTTTACTTAAATTTGTTTTAGTAATTTTCTGTTTTGGTAATAAACTCAGTCATTCTCATTTGCTGCCATATAAAAAGTGTTCAATAAATACTTCCTGAATAAATTAATGGACAAATAAAGGACTTCATTTTTATGCTGCACAGCAGACTAGATATCCTGAACAAATTTTTTTCCAAACACATTACTAAGCTCACAAAAAATTATCTGAAGAGGGAAAAAACGAAAGGAAAGCAGGACCTCCACAGAGTAAGTGAGAACACCTGCGATTTCTGTCAAAGCTTACAGGCTTCAAACTTCTACTTCCATATCCGCTAGGGAAATAACAGACCAGAGAATAAGAACTATATTCTGTTTAAGATGGGGAGTCTAACAGGAGACACCCAGGAAAAAAGCCACGCACAGTATAACTCTGAACTGAAAAAAAAAAAAAAAAAGACAAAACACAGAAGGGAACAGCAAGAAAGCATATCAGCCTTTACTTTGCTGTTAAATAGTGAGGATGGAAAAAAGTCCTGAAAATCCTAAAGATGTCAGCCCTCACACAAGTCTGCAGTCTAAATTCATGCTACCAAAGTGGTCTAAATAATCTAGAGCCAAGAATTAAATTTAATTTGGTCCCAAGCTATCTTCCCAGCAGCTAACAGAGGCAGAAGCAAACTCTATGCAGGAATGCATCTTCACTCTAGAAAGACTTCAAATAGTTTCAAAATATAAAACTGCATGGAAAATGAACAACTCTCAGTTAAAAAATCGGACATGGCACCATGAATAAGTACAGAAACAGAGGAAAAAGATAATAGAGTTAGAACCAAAACATTTCAGATAGTAGAATTTTCTGTCACAGAATATAAGACATGCTTAATGTGGTAATAAAAGAGAATAAAAGAGAAGTTTGGGTTTATGAAAACATAAAGAACAAGAGACCAAGCAAGCAAGGTGAAAAATAAACAATTTCTAGAAATGAAAAATATAATCATTGAAATTAAAAACCCAACATACATATCCACCAGCAGATGAGAGGCAACTAACAAGGGAATTAGTAAACTAACATAATTCTAATTAAAGGTCCAAAAGGAGTAAAAGAGAACTGAAAGAGTGGTGGCTGTCTGGCTGGCTCAGTTGGTGGAGCATGTGATTCTAGATCTCAGGGTTGATGGTTCGAGTCTCACACTGGGTAAAAGAGATCACTTAAAAATAAGTAAGTAAACTTTTAAAAGAAGAGAGAAAGAATTGAGAAAAAGTAATACTTGAAAGGAGAGTGACAGAACTGTAGAATAATACCAATTCTCAGATCCTGGAAGCCCAACAAATCACAAGTAAAATAAACACATAGTAATACATACCTAATATGCAGAAATACATACACAGTAAAATTGCAGTTTACACCAAAGTAAAGACTTTCAAAATAAAGGTAATCAAGCTTGAAAAGCAATAAAATAGAAAAGACATGAGAAAAGCATGATATGCAACTTCTCAACAACAGTGGAAGCCAAAAGACACTGTAATAACATCTTAAATATGCCTTTGCCATAAAAAGATCCTCACCTAAAGGAACTTCTATAGAATGCACATCAGACAGAAAGACCAGAGAAATAAGAAAAGGTAGTTAACAAAGATTTTAGAAAAATTTAAACAAATAACAAGGTATAACATATAGAAGGGAAAGAACAGAACAAACACAAAATACTAGCCAATAAATATCACGTAAGTTGGGAGAGAAAGTGACCAGAATTAAAACATTCTAAGTTCTTTATATTTTTCACAAAAAATGTAAACTTTTCAATTACCTTTAGATGCTAAAGTACACAGAGTATATAACTCTCAAATGAGTGCATGTATATGTGTATGTTTGGGGGAGAGGGGACAATGCAATGAGAAAAAAAATTTTAAAGGCAAAAAAGAAATAAAAGATAAAAAACACAAGGAAGCTCATGACACAATGGCAGAAATATATCCAAACACATCAGTGATAACAGTAAATGTAAACAGACTAAATTTCCAATTAAAAGACAAAGATTATCAAATCAGGACAAAAAAAGGTTACAGCCAAAGGATGGGAAAATTTATACCAGGCAAATACTAATAAAATCTGGTAGAGAGGTCACTAAAAAAAAATGTTGCTACATAAAAATAATGACTGCAATTCATCAGTGTTATTTAACATTTCTAAATGTATATGTGTCTAATAACATAGCCTCAAAATATATAAAGCAAAATCTGTCAAATCTACCATCAGAACTATCATAGCTTAAATGCCTACTTTAAAAAAGAAGTTCAGAATTAATAAGCAAAATAGCTACTTGATAATTTATTTTTATTTTTTAAATTTTAAATCTTTTTTTTTAATGTTTGTTTATTTTTGAGAGAAAAAGAGTGCATGTGGATGAGGGGCGGTGGGGGGGGGATAGAGGATCTGATGCAGGATCTGGGCTGACAGCAGTGAGCCCAATGCAGGCTAGAATCCACGAATAATGAGATCATGACCTGGGCCGAAGTTGGGGAAGTTGGGACACTCAAGCCCACCCAGGCATCCCACTACAAGATAATTTAAAAATGAATGACAGAGTAAACACAAAGAAAGCAGGAAGATTTAATTAAGGTAAAAGTAAAACTTAAAAAAACAGGAAATAAACATACAATTTAAAGGTTTAAAGAAAAAAATTATTACTTGGAAAATAAGAAAATGGACAGAGCTCTGGCAAGAATAATCAAGAAAATGACAAATACCATTAGGAATGAAAAAAGGGATATAACTATAAATGCTGCTCAGAGTATACAGGGTATCATGAACTTGATCCAATAAATTAAATATTTAGTTTAAGTCAGTAAACTCCCAGAAAAAAATAGAAGTTACCAAAACTGAATCATAAAGAAACAGAAAAACTAAATGAAAGTAAATCACAGTTTAAAAGTTTTCAATAAAGTAATCACTGATTCAGAAAATTTTGTACAAAAGTTCTATGGAACATCCAAGGGACAAATAAACTTACTCAAGCTATTTCAGTATAACAAAAAATGATTTTAACATTTATTCATTTTTGAGAGACAGAGAGAGACAGAGCATGAGTGGGGCAGGGGCAGAGAGAGAGAGAGAGAGAGAGAGAGAGAAAGACAGAATCTGAAGTAGGCTCCAGGTTCTGAGCTGTTAGCACAGAGCCCAATGTGGGGCTCAAACTCATGGACGGCTACATCAGGACCTGAGCTGAAGTCAGACACTTAACCGACTGAGCCACCCAAGCACCCTGAAAAAACATGATTTTAAAACATTTATACATACCTGTTTCATCAAATGATGGTACTTTTTCCACTCTGTGAATTTGTGATCCTTGTCCTTCTTTCTGAACATTTGTAGAGTATGACTTCACTTGATTCAGTGTACAAATGTATGGGTGACTACAGGGAACCAAGTTTGAAAAGCTTCCCAATGTCACTAAATTCTGCCATTCTACAAGAAAAAAAATTAATTTCAAACTCACAACAAGGATTTTATACCCAATAAAACATACCTACTAGGCTTAGAAAAAGAATAATTTTACGGAATAACAACAAAACTTTCATACTGCTAAATATCCAAATGCACAATGCCAACCCACCCTCTGCACAGAGGTGTTTCATTGACACCTAGGTGTATGGGGACCACATTTTGTAAAGAAAAAATAACAATAATATTCCTGTCTTCTCTAATTTGTAAATTTATTTATATGAAAACTTTTAAAATATATAAAATCAGCTAAGACGTTCTGATTATTGATTATTTACCTGTTCTGAAAGGTCTCTGGAATTCAATACTTTCATTTTGTATGCTGGTTGCACGCTGAAAAAATGTTGGCATAACGTACTTTCCAGAATAGAGAGCTCTAAGCGGGGTGGGGGAAGGTCAAAAGGGCTTCCTATTCAAAATTACCATGTCCTCCTCCTGCTAGCTAGAGATTTATTCCTCTTTGATTTCACAATCACTAAGTGAATTATACTGATCATTCATAGTGTCACTGATTTTTTTAATCAGATAATTAGATCAACATTTGGTAAGATTCCTCAGTATACAGGAATTCTAATTGAGGGAAGAATAGAAGACTAATTACAAAGCACTTCAGCTGCTGCATCTGGGTGACTGTGGGCTTTGGAGGGCTGAAATACCGAAGGAAAATATATTCCACACTTGCACTGAAGTGGTAGAAAAACTAAATCTGTCTGTCTCTACCCTCATGTGACCCTTTCTCTTTTTTACTCTGAGTACTCAGACCCTGAAAACCTTGTGAATAATTTACATCTTTTCTAAAGCATCAGACGAAATAATGAAGTTATATCATTAGAGATCATCAAGTTTCTCTCGTGGAGAGTTAAAGCTTTTAAGAGTTGAAACTTTCCTTTCCTTTTTTTTTTTTTTTTAAAGTAATCTTTACACTCAATGTGGGGCTTGAACTCATGACCGTGAAATCAAGAGTCACATGTTCTATCAACTGAGCCAGCCAGACTTTCCAAGGGTTGAAATTTAGTTCTAATTGTGTAATAATGATTTTCCAAAAATGGTAATTCATGTATGTGCATGTACAGATGTATACCTTCTGAAATCAGGAAAAATAAACCTTTTCTTAATCGCTCAGAGAATTCATCAGGAACGTAAGTTATTGTGAATGTTCAAGATAATTTGAAAAGCATGAGGAACATGAAGCAGCCTAAGTATCCATTCAAGTTTCAGGCTTGGAATTTTTTTTTTTTTTTTGAAAAATTTCCTGATATCAACTTACTTGTTCATTTATTTGGTAAATAATTGTTGAAGGCCCAGTATGTTTTTGGTCATTTGGTATTTCTTAAAGGCTGAATAAAGCAAATATAACAATGTATCTTCTGGCACATTAAAATATGTAGCCTGCTAGTGGGGAGCTTGGGTGGCTCAGTTGGTTGAGCATCTGACTCTTGATTTCAGCTCAGGTCATGATGCCAGGGTCATAGGATCGAGCCCCACATCAGACTCTACACATGGAGCTTGCTTAAGATTACCTGCCCCTCCCCCCTGCCAATTGCTCTCGCTCTCTCTCTAAAATAAAAATTAGGGGAGCCTGGATGGCTCAGTCAGTTAAGCATCAGACTCTTTCAGCCCAGATTGTGATATCGCAGTTTGTGGCATCAAACCCTGCGTCAGGCTCTGTGCTGGCAGTGTGGAACCCACTTGGGGTTCTCTCTCCCCTGCCCACACACACTCTCAAAATCAATTTAAAAAAATTTTTAAAGAATACATTTAAAAAAATAATTTTTAAAAGAAATGAAAAATTTTTTTAATGATTTATTTTTGAGAGAGGGAGACAGCATGAGCAGGGGAGGGTCAGAGAGAGAGAGAGGGAGACACAGAATCCGAAGACAGGCTCCAGGCTCTGAGCTAGCTGTCAGCACAGAGATCAACGCGGGGCTCGCACCCACGAACTGTGAGATCATTACCTGAGCCGAAGTCGGACGCTTAACTGACTGAGCCACCCACGAGCCCCAAAAGAAATGAAATTTAAAAATAAAATATGTAGCGGACTAGCAAAATGAGTGAAGCAAGGGCTAAAGTGAATCCTAAGAAACTCACCCTCAAGGAAAGCATCTTGTTTATTACCAAGGCCACTAGTATTTGGACTTCTCAGGCTGATTTATTTTTATTTTTTTATTTTTTTATTTTTTTTATTTTTTCAAACTTTATAGTTTATTGTCAGGTTGGTTTCCATATAACACCCAGTGCTCTTCCCCACAAGTGACCTCCACCAAGACCATCAGCCCCCTTTACCTTTCCCCCTTCCCCTTCACCCCTCAGTTTGTTTTCAGTTATTCAAGAGTCTCTCGTGTTTTGTCTCTCTCCCTCTCCCTAACTCTTTTTCCTCCTTCCCCTCCCCATGGTCCTCCGTTGGGTTTCTCCTGTTAGACCTATGAGTGCAAACATATGGTATCTGTCCTTCTCCGCTTCTCAGGCTGATTTAAAGTATCTTTTGTAATTATTACCTAACAAAAACAAAATGCCACCAATACTTTTTTTTTTCACCCAGAGGTCAAATGCTTTTATAGCGATGGTACTAAAATGTTCTTTTTTAAATCTTTAATGTTTATTTTTGAGAGAGAGAGAGAGAGAGAACGCAAGTGGGGGAAAGGTGCAGAGAGAGGGAGACACAGAATCCGAAGCACCATCCAGGCTCTGGGCTGTCAGCACAGAGCCAGAGGTGGGGTTCAAACTCTGAACCACGAGATCATGACCTGACCCAAATCTGGACGCTCAACTGACTGAGCCACCCAGGCACCCTGGGATAGTACTAAAATGTCTAAAGAGGGAATATTCCACAGTCAAAAAATATTGTCATTCTGCCTCAGAAAATGACAATATTTCCATGATTGATCCTAGGTGTTTTTCAAGGTTCTCCTTAGTAAGCTTTTCAAACATTAAGAAAATTTCGAACACGTGTAAAGATAGAAAAAACAGTACAATAAATGTCCACATATTTGTTGCCCACCTTCAGCAATTATCAACTCATGGTCAACCTTGTCTTATCTCTCCCTGCACCAATATCTCTTCACCTCCATGTTAATTTGATGAAAATCTCAGACAAAATAATTTCATTCATAAATCTTTCTGTATGTATTCTAAGAGATAAGAACTTTTTAAAAACCCAGCCAAACTACCATTACAAAAAAAAATAATAAACAATGCTGTATATCATCAAATATCCTCACTTTCCAACTGTTACAAGTGTTACAACTTGTGTGTGTATGAAGAGATCCTAATAAGATCCATTTACTATGGTTGATGCAGATGTCTTTTAAGTCTCTTTTAAGCTACAAGATGTCTTTTTTATAACTTTATTGTTTCTTAAAGTTTATTTATTTTGAGAGAGAAAGAGAGAAAGTGAGCGAGTGAGCGAGCACATACCCAAGAGGGGCGGGGGCAGAGAGAGAGAGGGAGGAAGAGAATCCCAAGCAGGTTCCGCACTGCCATCATGAAGACCCAATCAGGGCATGATCTCATAAATTGTGAGATCATAACTTGAGCCAAAATCAAGAGGCGCCCACACACCTGACTGAGCCACCCAGGCGCCCCAATAGCAATTTTTAAATTGAAGAAGCAAAGTTTTGTCCTAAATTTTTGTCCTGGTAGTTTTCCAGTCTGAATTTTGCAGACTTAATTCTCATGGTGTTGTTTAATCTGTTCTTCTAGATGTTCTATAAATCAAAGGCTGTAAAGGCTTTATCTAAATTCTAATTCTTTTTTTAATTTTTTAATGTTTATTATTTTTGAGAGAGAGACCATGAGCAAGGAGGGGGCAGAGAGCAAGAGTGAGACACAGAATCTGAAGCAGGCTCCAGGCTCTGAGCTGTTAGCACAGATCCTGATGCGGGGCTCGAACCCACAAACCGTGAGATCATGACCTGAGCCGAAGTTGGACACTTAACCGACTGAGCCACACAGGCGCCCCTAAATTCTGATGCTTTTTATTAGGACGCTACCACTTATTATGCAGTAATGAGTTCTTTCATCAGGAGCCACATAATATTTGGTTGACTCTTTATTTGTGTAGTGTCTGCTGTTGTTCAATGCCCATAACCATTTATCCATTAGGTGGTTACAAATGGCGATATTCAAATTTATCACTTCATTTGTTAGAACATTTCTACGAAAAGAAAATTCCAGTCATTTATTTGGTTATTTAGCAGTATATTTCACATAGGAAAATCAAGCGAAATGCTTAATTCTTTCCTTACTTATCAGTTCTAATAGAGTTCACTACCTACCATCCTTAAGTAGTGACACATTAATCTGTGTATATAACATTATTATTTCATAGATTAAGTCTTATTTAATATACTTCTATCCATTTCAGTCACTCTGATTAATAGTTAAGGTGTCCCATTTCTGACTAGTAGAGGTCTCTTCAAATTGATTCCTGCATCCTTCTGACAGTTTCCTAGTAATAATCTTTGATAGCTTCCTTGCTAGCTGTTCTTGAAAAATCCTTAATTTTTAACTTCAGAAGAATTTCAGATATCAGCAACTTCAAAAGTACACATTTGGCATTAACACAAGATTAAAAATTGCACAAAACTTGCAGAATACATTACCACCTTTAACATTTTATACTCTCAAAAATATACAGGACGTTTTATTCAAGAAAGCAAATATTATCTAACACACAGCAACAGCAACACAACCATTTAAAAATAAATAAATAGGGGTGCCTGAGTGGCTCCGTCGGTTAAGCATCCGACTTTGGCTGAGGTCATCATCTCACTGTTTGTGAGTTCAAGCCCCGTGTTGGGCTCTGTGCTGACAGCTCAGAGCCTGGAGCCTGCTTTAGATTCTGTGTCTCCCTCTCTGCCCCTCTCCCATTCACTTCTCTCTCTCTCAAAAATAAATATAAAAAATAAAAATAACCATTTTTTAATAAATTATTGAATTCATTAAACAATTCTAAGAAGCAGAAAGATAGTAAAAAATATTACCCACCATGAGTACCCTTTCTTCAAGGTGACATCTAAAAAACGCTGCATACAGAAGATTAATCTTTGAGAGCTTGGTGCTCACTGTTGTAGAGTTGGACATGGGCCTTCTCACTGCTGTATAGGAAAAAGCTAGATCTTCACCAAAACTGCAAAGCTACTACTATGCTCTCAGCCTAGTCACAACATTCGGTCTTCTCTGCTTTTATCTTACTGTTACTGCCTCTGTAGCGCCTAACAGCCACCGCTGATAACTACTAGTCCTCTCTCTTCAACCTGATTTGTCACCCACCACTTGCTCTGGCTTTCAGAGGAAATTGGGCCTTCTTTTTCAGACTAAAATACACAGCACAAGAAATTCTTTTTGTCTCATGCAAACTGACATTTCTGTCTACTGTGTATGTTGCTTCTACAACAACCATAACTAAACACAAACAAAAAAATTTCTTGAAATTTGTAATGTTTTCTTACTGGCTAATTTAAACTGGTCTAGAGTTTAACTTGTAGCCTAAGTCTTCCAGAGGTCAGTCTCTTAAGAGACTACTTCAGTAGTTTTTCCCCCAAATTCTTAAAGGACTGATGTACCAAAAACTAAATAATTGTTATGCAGAATTCTAAAGAGGTTAGTGTGAACTTAAAATACACAATAATAACAGCAGAAGCTTTCTGGGCCCATAAAATACACAATAATACAGACTGCAACAAATGTTCCTCATGGTAAACTTATCATGGCAAAAACTGGAAACTTAAATGTTTCCTGATTGAAAAATAAAATTAAATTATGATATCCCTATATTTTCATGTGTATACATTAAAAATTATTAAGATTATGGAAAAATATTGACAATATTACATAAAAAAGCAAAAGACAAAATAACATAGGATTTCAACTATTAAAAAATGTGACTAGGGGTGCCAGGGTGGCTTAGTCGGTTAAGCATTCCACTCTTGATTTTGGCCCAGGTCATGATCTCACGGTTCTCAAGTTCAAGCCCTGTGTCCGGCTCTAAGCTGACAATGCAGAGCCTGCTTGGGATTCTCTCTCCCTCTCTCTGCACTTACCCCACTCTTGCTGTCTCTCTCAAAATAAACAAACATTTTAAAAAATGTGACTAGTGGGGGGCACCTGGATGGGTCAGTCAATTAAGCACCTGACTCTTGATTGCAACTCAGGTCTTAATGTCAGGGTCATGAGTTCAAGCCCTGCATTGGGATCCATGCTGGGCATGAAGCCTACTTAAAAAATAATAATAATAAACAAAAATGTGATTAGTTGGGGGGGAAGGTTTAAGATGGCAGAGTAGTAGCAGGACCTTATGCTTGCCTCGTCCCTTCAACACTGGTAGATAAATATCAAGTCATTCGGAACACCCAGGAAATCTATCTGAGAACTAAGAGAACAAACTGCAACTAGAGGGAACAAAGAAGCCAAATTGTGGAAGGTAGGAGATGAAGAGATGAGATTTGGGGGAGAAAAGAATCAGTGGTGCTATAGAGGGGAGGGAGCCCTGATCAAGGAGAGGGAAAAGAGTAGGAAAAGAGATAAAGAGGAAGGGGAGAGGAAGGAGGGAGAGAGAGAACATGCAAGTGAGAGTGAGCAGGGCACAGGGCATTGCACAAGAAAAACACTTCCCCAAAACCACTGATGGGGAAAACGACAAGGATTGATAATCCCAAGTTTTTACAAGCAGCGGAGCTCAAAGTCTGAAGTTTTAGAAGTCCTCGCCACTGCTGGGGCGGAGCCTGAGGGTCACAGAGGTGCTCCTGTGCAGGAGGGCAGACCTGGGTGCAGGCAGCATGGTCTGAGGATCCCCTGGGTCACATTGAGAGAGACCATTCCCCTTCCTGGAGTGCATTTGGGAGAGGTGGCACTGCCTCTTCCGGGGACAAAAAAGCCAGCAGACTGTTCATTAGCCTAAGAGCAGAAGCAGCTGCTCAGGGCAGCTAAGCTGGACACTGCTTTCTGCTGCACTTTACCATAAACTCCAAGCCTATGAGCGTTCATGCAACTGCCCTGCTGGGAAAAACTGGCATCAGCCACACACCGTGAGACCCTTCCCAAAAGGATCAGTGCAGGTCCATGCCCCACTGGGTCCCTAAAATATGGAGTTTTGATACCCAGCCACTGCACCTGACAAAAAATAGGAGCACTGCACTGGGTGGGCAGAGAGCCCAGACACAGACAAGGTGATGGCAGAGAACTGAGGGAAGCCTGGGACAAATGAGGAGAGTATAATTTGCTGTTGTGTGAGGGTTTCCTCAACAGCTGAGGGCATGAACTCCCCTCTCTGGGGACTAGAGAGCTGGCTGATGTTCCCTCCCCGCCCCCCCCCCTTCAGCATAGAGGGACTTCAGTGAGCAGCAAAGCGCCCACAGTGGAGCCTTGAACCACTTTCACCAAGCCCTTCCCCTCTGTGCTCTGCAGGTGCTTCTGAACTAGGGCAAGTGTGCCTGATGGTCAGAGCAGCAGTGGGCCACTCCCCCAGAAGACCAGCACAACCTCTCACCCCCCACACGCAACAAATCTATTGATCAGAGAGTGGTAGAAAGCTTCAGTTCTACAGGAAATACGATCCAGCCTCCTTTAACAATTAGCCGACCAAAACATACCTAGTTAAAACTTCCCGCAATGTGGGCAAGGTAAAAACACTTCCCCATGCAGCACAGAGAAACTCTGCAGAGGACTGACCTGATGGAAAAAAAACAGCTAAAATACAACAGCAGAGTACACAAAGCGTACACCAGAAACACTTCCTGAAGCATCAGTCCCTACACAGTAGGACTTCTTAATACAGACATTGCTCTGAGGAGGAAACATAACAGATTTTTCTAACACACAGACGAGAGAGACCTAGACAAAATGCCAAGATGGAGGAATTCATCCTGAAAGAAAGCACAAGAGG
The DNA here is from genome assembly GCA_028646485.1 of Cryptoprocta ferox. Lineage (NCBI taxonomy): Eukaryota > Metazoa > Chordata > Mammalia > Carnivora > Eupleridae > Cryptoprocta > Cryptoprocta ferox. The sequence continues at coordinate 158,256,336 of CM053567.1, forward strand.
TCACAGCCAGGGATCTAATCAAAACACATATAAGTAACATGCCTGAACCAGAATTAAAAACAACAATCATAAGGATACTAGCTGGGCATGAGGAAAGCATAGAAAACCAGGAAGTCCCTTACCACAGAGATAAAAGACCTAAGCGATAGGCTGAAATTCAAAAATGCTATAACTGAGATGAAAAATAACTGGATATAATAATGACGAAGATGGAAGAAGCAAAGGAACAAGTAAGTCATACAGAAGGTAAAATGATGGAAAACAACAAAGCTTAAAAGAAGAGGGAAAGAAAAATATTGGATCACAAATGTAGATGTAGAGTACACAGCGACTCCATAAAGCATAGTAACATTCATATCATAGGAGTCCCAGAATAAGGAAAATTTCAGCAAATAGCTGAAAACTTCCCTAGACTGGGAAAGGAAACAGACATACAAATCCAAGAGGCACAGAGAACTCCCATCAAAATCAACAAAAGCAGTCCAACAAGATATTATCATAATAAAATTTACAAAATACAAAGATAAGGAAAGCATCCTAAAAACAGCAAGGGAAAAGATATCCCTGACCTACAAGAGAATACAAATAAGGTTAGTAGCAGATCTCTCCACAGAAACTTGGCAGACCAGAAGGGTGTGGCATGATATATTCAATATGCAGCCAAGAATAATCTATCCAGCAAGGCTATCATTCAGAATAGGAGAGATAAAGAGTTTCTGAACAAAAACTAAGGGAGTTCATGACCACTAAACCAGGCCTGCAGGAACTATTAAGGGGACTCTGAGTGGGAAGGACAGACCAAAAGGAACAAAGACTAGAAAGGAACAAAGAAAATCTCCAGAAACACTGACATTACAGGTAATACAATTCATATTGTATTTACAGGCACTAAATTCATATCAATAATCACTCTGAATATAAATGGACTAAAAGAATGGACCAAAAAAAATCCAAACTTATTTATATGCTACCTACAAGAGACTTGTTTTAGACCTAAAGATACCTCTAGCTGGAAAGTGAGGGAATGGAAAACCATTTATTATGCTAATGGTTATCGAAAGAAAAGCTGCAGTAGCCATACTTTTATATCAGACAAACTAGATTTTAATCCAAAGACTGTAACAAGAGATGAAGAAAGCCACTATATGGTAATAAAGAGATCTATCCAACAAGAAGATCTAACAACTGCAAATATTTATGCCGCCAAGTTGGGAGTAACCAAATACATAAATCAATTAATGACAAACATAAAGAAACTCATTGATAACAATACCATAATACTAGGGACTTATACACTACTTACAGCAATGGATAGATCATCTAAGCAGAAAAATCAAAAAGGAAACAAAGGCTCTGAATGACACACTGGACCAGATGGACTTAACAGATATATTCAGACCACTGCATCCTAAACAGCAGAATACACATTCTTTTCCAGTGCGCATGAAACATTCTCCAGAGTAGATCACATATTGGGTCTCAAATCAGGCTTCAACAAGTATAAAAACTGAGATCGTACCCTGCATATTTTCAGACCACAATGCTATGAAACTTGAAGTTAACCACAAGAAAAAATTTGCAAAGACCACAAATACATGGAGGTTAAGATCATCCTACTAAAATGGGAATGCAAACTGGTGCAGCCACTCTAGGAAACAGTATGGAATTTCCTCAAAAAATTAAAAATAGAACTACCCTAAGACCCAGCAACTGCTCTACTAGGTATTTAACCAAGGGATACAGCTATGCTGTTTTGAAAGGGCACATGCAACCGAATGTTTATAGCAGCACTATCAACAATAGCCGAAGTTTAGAAAGAGCCCAAATGTCCATCAACAGGTGAATGGCTAAAGAAGACGTGGTGTGTGTGTGTGTGTGTGTGTGTGTGTGTATATATATAAAATGGAGTATTACTCAGCAATCAAAAAGAATGAAATCTTGCCACTTGCAGCTATGTGGATGGAACTAGAGGGTATTATGCTAAGCGTAATTAGTCAGTCAGAGAAAGGCAAATACCATATGACTTCATTCATATGAGGACTTTAAGATACAAAAAGACGAACATAACGGAAGGGAAGCAAAAATAATATAAATATAGGGTGGGGGACAAAACATAAGAGACTCTTAAATATAGAGAACAGAGAGTTGCTGGAAGTGTTGTGGGAAGGGGCATGGGCTAAATGGGAAAGGGGCATTAAAGAATCTACTCCTGAAATTATTGTTGCACCATATGCTAATTAACTTGGATGTAAATTTAAAAATAGGTAATTTTAAAAAACTCAAGTGGAAAATACACTTAAAAATTTAAAGGACCGTAACATACAGTTTGAACTGGAATGAATGCAAGATTGTTTCAGGATTATAAGACTTCTGTCTAAAAGAAGTTAATAAAAGGCATATTATGGTAAAAAAAAAATCACCCAACTAAAAACATGAATGGGTTAACCAAGAAATTAAAGAAATTAAAATATATTTGGAAGCAAATGAAAATGAAAACACGGTAGTCCAAAATCTTTGGGATGCAGCAAAATCAGTCCTAAGAAGGAAGCATACAGAAATACAGGTCTACCTCAAAAAGGAAAAAAAGTCTCAAATATACAACCTAACCTTCACCTGTAAGAGGCAGAAAAGGAACAACAAACAAAGCCTAAAGCCAGCGGAAGAGAAAAAATAAAGATTAGTGCAGAAATAAATGGTACAGAAACAAACAAACAAACGAACCCAGAAGAGCAGATCGATGAAACTAGAAGCTGGTTCTTTGAAAGAATGAATAAAACTGGTATACCCTCCCCCCCCCCCAGACAGGTTTATCAAAAGAAAAGAGGAAGGACCCAAATAAATAAAATCACAAATGAAAGAGGAGAGATTACAACCAACATCACAGAAATACAATTAAAAGAGAATATTATGTTATTTTTTATTTTTTGAGGAACCTCCATACTGTTTTCCAGAGTCACTGCACCAGTCTGCATTCTCACCAACAGTACAAAAGTGTTCCCCTTTCTCCACATCCTCACCAACATCTGTTGTTTCCTGTGTTGTTAATTTTAGCCATTCTGACAGGTGTGAGTTGGTACCTCATTGTGGTTTTGATTTGTATTTCTCTGATGATGAATGATGTTGAGCATCTTTTCGTGTGTCTATTAGTCATCTGAATGTCTTCTTTGCAAGAACGTCTATTCATGTCTTCTGCCCATTTCTTCGCTGGATTGTTATTTGGGTGTTGAGTTTGATAAGTTCTTTACAGATTTTGGATACCAACCCTTCATCCAATATGTCATATGCAAATATCTTCTCCCATTCCATAGTCTGCCTTTTAGTTTTGTTGATTGTTTCCTTCACTGTGCAGAAGCTTTTTATCTTGATGAGGTCCCAATAATTCATTTTTGCTTTTGGTTCCCTTACCTTCAGAGACATGTCTAGAAAGAAGGTGCTGTGGCCAAGGTCAAAGAGGTTGCTGCCTGTTTTCTCCTGTGGGACTTTGATGTTTTCCTGTCTCACATTTAGGTCTTTCATCCATTTTGAATTTATTTTTGTGTATGGTGTAAGAAAGTGGTCCAGGTTCATTCTTCTGCATGTCACTCTGCAATTTTCCCAGTACAATTTCCTTAAAAAACTGTCTTTTTTCCACTGGATATTCTTTCCTGCTTTGTTGAAGATTAGTCATATGTTGGTGGGTCCATTTCTGGGTTTTCTATTCTGTTCCATTGATCTATGTGTCTGTTCTTGTGCCAGTACTATACTGTCTTGATGATTACAGTTTTGTAATACAGCTTGGAAGTCCAGAATGGTGATGCTTCCAGCTTTGCTTTTCTTTTTCAGAATTGCTTTGGCTATTTAGGGTATTTTGTGGTTCCGTACAAGTTTTAGGACTGTTTGTTCTAGCTCTGTGAATACTAGTGTTATTTTCATAGGGGTTGCTTTGAATATATAGACTGCTTTAGGTAGTATAGATATTTTAACAATATTTTTTCTTCCAATCCATGAGCATGAAATGTTTTTCCATTTCTTTGTGTCTTCTTCAATTTCTTACATAAGCTTTCTATAGTTTTCAGTATACAGATCATTTACCTCTTTGGTTAGGTTGATTCCTAGGTATCGTATGGTTTTTGGCATAACTATAAATGGAATCAATTCCTGGATTTCTCCTTCTACTGCTTCATTACTGGTGTATAGAAATTCAACTGAGGGGTGACTAGGAGGCTCAGGTGGTTGAGCATCGACTTCGGTTCAGGTCATCATCTCACAGTTTGTTAGTTTGGGCGCCATGCCCAGCTCTGTGCTGACAGCTCAGAGCCTGGAGACTGCTTTGAATTCTGCGCCTCCCTTTCTCTCTGCCCCTCTCCCTGCTCACATTCTGTCTCTATCAAAAATGATTAAACATTAAAAAATTTTTAATTAAAAAAGCTTTTTTAATTAAAAAAATGCAACTGATTTCTGTAGGCTGATTTTATATCCTATGACTTTACTAAATTCACAGATCAGTTCTGGCAGTTTTTGATGGATCATTCGGGTTTTCCATGTAGAGTATCATATCATCTACACAGAGTGAAAGCTTGACTTCTTCCTTGCTGAATTTGGATGCCTTTTATTTCTTTTTGTCTGAAAAAATTAAAAATAGAACTACCACATGACCCTGCAACTGCACTACTAACTATTTATTCAAAGGATACAAAAATGCTGATTCGAAGGGCACACACACCCCAATGTGAATAGCAGCACTATCAACATTAGCCAAATTATGGAAAGAGCCCAAATGTCCATCAACTGATGAGTAGATAAAGATGAATGGAATATTATTTGGTGATCAAAAAGAATGAACTCTTGCCATCTGCAATAACATGGCTGGAACTAGAGAGCATTGCTAAGCAAAATCAGTCAGTCAAAGAAACTGTCATGATTTCACTCAGATGTGGAATTTAAGAAACAAAATGATGAACATAGGAGAAGGGAAAGAAAAGTAAGATAAAAAGAGGGAGGCAAACCATAAGAGACTTCAATACAGAAACAAACTGAGGGGTCACTGTAGGGGAGGTGGATGGGGGAGGGGCTAAATGGATGATGGTCATTAAAGGAGGGCACTAGTTGGGATGAGCACTGGGTGTTATATGGAAGTGATGGGGGCACCTGGGTGGCTCAGTCGGTTGAGTGACCGACTTCAGCTCAGGTCATGATCTCACGGTTCGCAGGTTCGAGCCCCACATTGGGCTCTGTGCTGACAGCTCAGAGCCTGGAGCCTGCTTCGGATTCTGTGTCTCCTTCTCTCTCTGTCTCTACTCCGTTCATTTTCTGTCTCTCAATAATAAATAAGTGCAAAAACAAAACATTAATATAAATAAATAAGGAAGTGATGAATCACTGGATTCCAGTCTTGAAAGCAATACTACACTGTATGTTAACTACCTTAAATTTAAATAAAAATTAATTTTAAAAAAGAGAATATTATGAAAAATTATATGCCAACAAATTGGGCAATGGGTAAGAAATGGATAAATTCCTAGAAATATACAAATGGCCAAAACTGAAAATCTGAACAGACCCATCATCAACAAAGAAATTGAATTAATAATCAACAATCTTCCAACAAACAAAAGTCCAGGGCCAGATGGCTTCCTGGGGGAATCCTACCAAACCTTTTTTTTTAAATGTTTATTTAATTTTAAGAGAGACAGACAGACAGAGCACGAGCAGGGGAGGGGCAGAGAGAGAGGGAGACACAGAATCCAAAACAAGCTCCAGGCTCTGAGCTGTCAGCACAGAACCCAATGTGGGGCTTGAACTCACGAACCATGAGATCATGGCCTGAGCTGAAATTGGACACTTAGCCAATTGAACCACCCAGGTGCCCCCAGGAATCCAACCAAACATTTAAAGAAGAGTTAATCTATTCTTCTCAAATTGGTCCAAAAAATAGAAATAGAAGAAAAACTTCCAAACTCATTCTACAAAGCCAGCAATACCTTGATTCCGAAAATCAAAGACCCCACTATAAAGAAGAATTACAGGCCAATGTCCCTGCTGAACACGAATCCAAAAATTCTCAAAAAGATAACTAGCAAATAAAATCCAACAGCACAGTAAAAGAATTATTCTCCGCAATCACCATAATCAAGTGGGATATATTCCTGGCCTGCAAGGGTGGCTCAATATTCACAAATCAATGATACAGCACATTAGTAAAAGAAAGGATAAGAACCATATGATACTCTCAAAAGATGCAAAAAAAACAAACAAACAAAAAAAAAAAAACCTGAGAAAATACAGCAGCTATTCTTGATAAAAACCCTTAACAAAGCAGGGGAATATACCTCAAAATCACAAACACCATATCTGAAAGACCCACAGCTAATATCATCCTCAATGGAGAAAACCTAAGGGCTTTTCCTCTACAGTCAGGAACAAGACAGGGATGTCCACTCTCACCATTATTTAACATAGTACAGTCCTGGAAGTCCTAGCCTCAGCGATCAGACAACAAGAAGAAATAAAAGGCATCCAAATCAGCAAAGAAGAAGCCAAATGTTCACAATTCACAGATGATATGATATTCTATGTAGAAAACCCAAAAGATTCCACCAAAAAATTGCTAGAACTGATATTCATATTCAGCAAAGTCACGGGATACAAAATCGACATACAGAAATCTGTTGCATTTCTATATACCAATAATGAAATAGTAGAAAAAGAAATTAAGGAATCAATCCCATTTACAATTATAATGAAAATTGTAAGATACCTAGGAATCACCTTAACCAAAGAGGTAAAAGATCTACTTATGAAAGAAGTTGAAGAGAACACAAAGAAATGGAAAAACACTCCATGTTCATGGTTTGGAAGAATAAATATTATTATAATGTCTATACTACCCAAAGCAATCTACATATCTAATGCTATTCCTAACAAAATGCCACCAGTATTTTTCGCAGAGCTAGAGCAAAAAAAACCCAAAAATTCATATGAAACCAAAAAAAGGCCCCAAATAGCCAAAGCAATCCTGAAAAAGAAAAGCAAAACAGGAAGCATCACCATTCCAGACTTCAAGCTATATCACAAAGTTGTAGTCATCAAGACAGTACGGTACTGGCACAAAAACAGACCTATAGATCAATGAAATGGAATAGAAAACCCAGATATGGACCCATAACTGTATGGCCAACTCATCTTCGACAACGAAGGAAAGAATGAATATCCAATGGAAAAAAAGACAGTCTCTTCAAATAGTACTGGGAAAACTGGACAGTGACAGGCAGAAGAATGAAACTGGACCACTTTCTTACACCATACACAAAAACAGATTCAAAATGGATGAAAGACCTAACTGTGAGACAGGAAAACATCAAACTCCTAGAGAAGAACACAGGCAGCAACCTCGCTGACATCGGCTGGAGCAACTTCTTACTAGATATGTCTCTGGAGACAAGGGAAATAAAAGCAAAAATGAACTACTGGGACATCATCAAGATAAAAAGCTTCTGCACACTGAAGGGCACAATCAACAAAACTAAAAGGCAAACTATGGAATAGGAGAAGATATTTGCAAATGACATATCGGATAAAGGGTTGGTATTCAAAATTTATAAAGAACTTACCAAACTCAACACCCAAAAAACAAATAATCCAGTGAAGAAACGAGCAGAAGAAATGAATAGAAATTCTTCCAAAGAAGACATACAGATGGTTGGTTAATAGATACATGAAAAGATGCTCAACATTATCCATGATCAGGGAAATACAAATTAAAACTATAATATCACCTTACATCTGTCAGAACAGCTAAGATTAACAACACAAGAAACAACAGATGTTGATGAGGATGTGGAGAAAAGGGAACCCTCTTACACTGTTAATGGGAATGCAAACTGGTGTAGTGACTCTGGAAAACAATATGGAGGTTCCTCAAAAAGTTAAAAATAGAACAACCCTACAACCCAGCAGTTGCATTAATAGGAATTTACCCAAAGGATACAAAAATACTGATTTGAAGGGGCATGTGCACCACAGTGTTTATAGCAGCATTATCAGCAATAGCAATAGCCAAATTATGGAAAGAACCCAAATGTCCATCTACTGATGAATGGGTAAGTAAGATGTGGTGTATACATCTACAATGGAATATTACTCAGCCATCAAAAAGAATGAAATCTTGCTATTTGCAATGATGTGGACAGAGCTAGAGTATATTATGCTAAGGAAAACAAGTCAGTCAGAGAAAGACAAATACCACGTGATTTCACTCATATGTGGAATTTAAGAAACAAAACAGATGAACACAGGGGAAGGAGGAAAAAAAGAAAAGAAAGGGAGGCAAACCATAAAACGCTCTTAACTATAAAGAACAAACTGAAGGTTGCTGGAGGGGAGGTGGGTGGGGGAATGGGCTAGATGGGTACCGTTAAGGAGGGCACTTGTGATGAGCACTGGGTGTCATATGTAAGTGATGGATCACTAAATTCCACTCGTAAACCCAGCATTACACTATATGTTAACTAACTAGAACATAAATAAAAACTTGAAACAATAATAACATCAACAATAAAAGTGACTACCGGGGCCACCTGGCTGGCTCAGTCAGTAGAGCGAGTGACCCTTAACCTTGTGGTTGTGAGTTCAAGCCCTACACTGGGTACAGGGCCTACTTAAGAAAAAAAATGTGACTGGTGAAATATCTAGATCATGCATAGTTTTCACCCTGTAAGTTATAATTTTCTGTATTTTCCCCAAAATGCCTAAAAGTTAAGAAACTAAGAAATATATTCATTGCCAAATCACTTCTAATATTATTACTACCAATATTGACACTATCTGGTTTACTCTTATGCTTTCAGCTAGCCAAAAACGCAGGAAAACCTTTTGTGCCTAACCATCTAGCAAACAAAAGGGTGACCTAGATCAGGTAGCTCAGTCTAGAGGACTATAGCTGATGTGATTTCTCGCCAGAACACAGTAAGCAACAGGGAATAATTTTTTTTTTTTTTTAGTAAGTAAATAGGAGATGCTGGCAACTTCCTGCACTGCCTATTGGTATACATCTTTATTGCCCTTAATTCTTGTTAATATATGCTTAGAAAAGTAAAAACAGTATCTAATATATTTAGGGTTTACCAAGTGCCATTGTCCTAAATGCTTTACCTGCATCATCATATTTTCTGGTTTATATTCTAAAACGTATCTCAAAGCCATCTCCTTCTCTCCATCTCCACTGCTAGCCACCATGGCCTAGCCACTGCCTTGTTTGCCTGGATAACAATCATAGTTCCCAAATGAGGTCCTTATTCTCTCTCCCCTTTTCAATCCATTCTCCACACAGTAGTCTGATATTTTTTAAATATTGCCCTTTTTTTCTTTTAAACCTATGGCCTAAAAGGCACTAATGCTTCTCAAACTTCATTACATACTCTACTCCCGCTTCCCCGAGCCACAGCACTTTTCTTTTCTGCTCCTGAATACTACTAGTATGGTCTTCAGGGTTCCTATTTGCTCTACCTGGATTGCTCTTTACCCCACATCTTCGCATGGCTTGCTCATTTTCATTTTTCATGCCTTGACTCAGTCACCACCTCCTTGGCAGATCTAAATGAAATGGCCTCTGCAAGCTACTTTTTAGCCCATCACTCTGTTTATTTCTTTTGCAGCACCGAAACGTTTTCTCATTCTTAGAGTCTGCCCAGTGAACGTCTGTCCTGTTCAGCACTACAGCACCAGCAACTACAATGCCTGGCACCTCTCTGCTGAACTGAACCTCACTCACAAAAACCTATGAGGCACATAGTATGATTAGCATCATCTTACAGTTAAAAAAAAAATCTTATCATAAACTTGAACTATATAGAACCATGCTATCATCCTGCCAAAATGATCTTTTGTAGCTGGCAATGTTCCTGTAACTTATTCAAGGTTGGCAGTGGGGTGGAGGCGGGAGGGGGGGAGAACAACAAAAGTTAAACTTCCCCTCTATTTTCCTTAGGGTAATAAATACTACCAGATTAGAGACAGGAATAAAATACAAAAATGTAATTTTTTATTTAAAACTACACTGCTATAGAGGCGCCTGGGTAGCTTAGTCGGTTAACCATCTGACTTCGGCTCAGGTCATGATCTCATGGTTCCTGAGTTCAAGCCCCATGTCAGGCTCTGAGAGCCTGGAGCCTGCTTCGGATTCTGTGCCTCCCTCTCTCTCTCTGCCCTTCCCCTGCTCAGGCTGTCTCTCTCTCTCTCTCTCAAAAATAAACATTTAAAAAGTTTAAAAAAAACTACACTGCTATTAACCTCAGATTTAAGCAAAAGCATGTACCTGTTAATCTGGTATGCACTACTTAAAGAAGCATCCTGCCATGTCAAATTTTTGTCAAATGAGGCAAGGCATAAACATATGAAAAAAAAATAAGCGCTCTACGCAAAGTCAGAGGAACTTTAAAAAAAGGAAATAATAACTGTAGAAACGATGTTACATTTTTATTATTTAAAAGGATTGTGTTTGGGGTGGCTCAGTTGGTTGAGCATTCAACTCTTGATTTCAGCTCAGGTCATGATCTCGTGGTTCGTGGGACGGAGCCGCACATGGAGCCCAATGCGAGCAGAGAGCCTGCTTGGGATTCTCTCTCTCCATCTGTCTCTGCCACTCTCCTGTCCCCGCTCACAGGAGTGGCATATATTCTTATACTTTTTTTCTAGTTTCACCTAATAGCACAATCGCATTTTCTAAGGTCACTAAATATTGTTAAAAATTGATTTTTTAATGTTGTATATATCACCAATGCAAAATAAAGGCACCATAATATATTTGTTTCCAACTCTCCATAACTAAAAATGTTATCAATTTATTACAATGAATAACAAACTTGTACACATTGTAATACCTGTCTGCTATTTCTTTAAAGGAAATCATTTTAAATAGAATCACTGGATCAGAAAGTATAAACTTTTAAAGTTTTTTTTTTTAAATGTTTATTTTGAGAGAGATGGCAAAAGCAGAGGAGGGGCAGAGAGAGGGAAAGAGAGAATCCCAAGACACGGGACTGGATCTCATAAACCCTAAGATCATGACCTGGACGCTCAACCAACTGAGCCACCCAAGCACCCCTAAAGTTCTTTTTAATGTTTGTTTATTTTTGAGAGAGAGTGACAGCATGAGCAGGGGAGGGGCGGAGAGGGAGACACAGAATCTGAAGCATGGTTCAGGCTCCAAGCTGTCAGCACAAAGCCCAACGAGGGGCTTGAACTCAGGAAGCACAAGATCATGACCTGATCTGAAGCTGGACACTTACTGGACTGAGCCACAAAGGCACCCCTAGTTCGTTCGTTCCTTCCTTCTTCTTTCTCTTTCTTTCTTTCTTTTTAGTGTTTATCTATTTTTGAGAGAAAGCATGAGCAGGGGAGAGGCAGAGAGAGAGAGGGAGACAGAGGATCTGAAGTGGGCTCTGTGCTGACAGCAGAGAGCCTGATGTGGGGCTAGAACTCACAAACGGTGAGATCACGACCTGAGACTTTTCAGACGCTTAACCAACTGAGCCACCCAGGTGCCCCCTTTGTATTCTTTCTATACAAAGAATAACTAACTTCCAAAACACTGTTCAACTGTATGTCCCAATCAATAGTAAGAGAGTTCCTGCTTTCCTGTACCCTCAGTATGAGGCATCATTATGAAAAACTTGGCCAATATGTGACAGACCATGAGTAGCAAATCCTTAATCTGATATTTCTATGCTTATTGATAACTATGGTACATTTTTGCATTTTTATTGGCCACTTGAACTCCTTTATGAACTCTTCATTCATTTACTTTGCCCATTTTCTTTACTGCAAGATCCACTGGTTTGTAAAAATTCTTTATAAATTAGGAATACTAACTTTATCACTGCACTGTTCAACACAGGAGTCACTGATCACTGGGCACTTGAAATGTGGCTATTCTGAACTAAGATGTGCTAAATATAAAATGCACATTGGACTTCAAGATTTAGTACAGAGAAATAATGTAAAATATCTCAATTTTTATCTTGATTACATATTGAAATATTTTGAAAATACTGGATAAAATATATTAAAATTGGGGCGCCTCAGGTAGCTCAGTTGGTTAAGCATCTGACTTCAGCTCAAGTCACGATCTCATGGTTGTAGGTTCGAGGCCCACATTGGGTTCTCTGCTATCAGCAGAGCCTGACTTCGGATCCTCTGTTCTCTCTCTCTCTCTCTCTCTCTCTCTCTGCCTTTCCCCTACTCTGGCGCCGACGCGCACTCGTGCTCTCTCTCTCAAAGGTAAATAAACATTAAAAAAAAAAAAAAAACAAAACCAAGAACTAAAATATATGAAAATTAATACTGATTTTTACTGTTTCACATATGGCTATCAGACAACTCAAGATTACATTCATGTCTCAATTATCTTTCTTTTGGACAGTGCTGCTCTAGAATATTGTTTTCCTTTCCACCTTTAAACTGAGCCTTTGGTGTATAGGCATTTCTCATTGTTAAGTATGCACATAAGGCAATTGTTTCCCTTAAGGCTTCCTTCTCTCCGCATCCTTTGTAAGTTTTTCCTCCGCCACACGGGAATTTTAGAAGCACACACTTTCTTGACAAAGAAAAGTATTTTTTTTAGAATTTTCCCCCCAAATTTCTTCAAATATCCTTTTTTTTTTTACATGCATCCAACTTAAATAGTACCCTTTTTCTAAACACTTTTTAAAATTTTACCGTAATGCTTGTCCTTTTAAAAACTGTTTCAGTATTTCTGGAATGAAATTTTCACAAAGAAGGCTATTTTAAAAACCTACTACATGTTTTATAAGTGTGAAAACACATTTTAATTTCCTGGTGATAAACATCCAAAGAACTTTGCAAAGTCATTCTGACTGATGAAATAGGTATTATTATCTGTGGTTCACAGATGATGAGACAAAGAGTACATAATTTTGGACATGATGACAGCTACAGAGAACAGGGAGTACAAATTACACTATTTCAAATCCTTTCTACCAACACTTAAAGGGCAGTTTAGACTATATTCAACAGCCAATATACCTAATTTAAGTGTAAAAAATGCCAAAATTGCTTGGCAAATAGAATCAACTAGGCTAGAAGGTTTACTTGGGGATGTTGGGGTATGGTGTAATCAGATATTCACTTCGTTCGTTAGGGAACCAGTTTTATTGCCAATATAGAAAAACTCAACTTTTCTATCACCACCAAAAAGCCCCAGGAACAGTGATGTTAAAATTAACTCTTCTGAAATTTTCAGAGACAACTTACGCATACATTGCAAATAAAACACGCTAATCTATTCTAATTTATCTGCACAGCATAGGCACAGCATATCCTTACAAACTTGAAAAAGTTGACTCAAATTCTAACTTCTCTGGGGTCACAAACATGCTACGAAGTTTCTCAAACATGAATTTTTGGGAAATGTTTCTGCAAGTCCTCTGCATACTCAAGAATCTGAGGAATGAAACTAGGGGTGGACACGGTTCTGGGTTTTCCCCTCTTGGTTCCTATCAGTTCTCGAAAGTCAAGCTATGGCAAAACATGGCAAAAACATGCATGTCAAGCTACGGCAAAAACAGAGACAAGCCTCACTAAAACTGACACGTTCAATGCTATTTTGGAAACTGTGGGGCAATTTAAATTGGAGTCAGAAAAGAGGGCAGAAATGGATAAAAATTCGCGTCAACCACATTTTTCTGAGTTAGAGTTCCGGTACACACGTTCTCACCAAAAAGACTGTTCAACGGAACTGAAGAGTTCTTTTGCTTTTCAGTCTCAAAACTGGGCTCAATCAATGACTGTGGCACGGTCATACGCTCATATTTAAGAATGAGTCGTAAATAATGAGGACACCCCCCTCCCAGCCCTGCCTACTTTCAGGAAATTTAAGAGAAGAAGTTGGGAATTTGGGAAAAGGAGCAGGGCAAGAAAATCTACTCGGCCAAAAGCGCTCGATGAAAGGGGACTTACGACCCTGGCACTCGGGAGTCCGCAGTTTCTCACTGCCTGAAGGGAAAGAGATTGTCACCGGGGAACACGGCGATGCACACGTAGCCTTTTAAAAGTGGTTGGCTTCATGGATGCGACCAGGCCCGAGCGCCCCCCGCAAGTTTCGGCGGGGGTCGTGCTAGGGCAGTAGGCGAAACCAGGGTCTGGGAGACCTGTTCAGGGTCCCCGCGGGCCGGGCGGGCAGAAGTGCAAAGGCGGAGACCCGGAGGAAGGTGATGCGGCTGGGGAGGGGCAAGCGGGCGAACTGCCCGAGGCGAAGCGCCGAGACCGGCCTGGTCCTCCAGGCCGGCTTCCGCGGAGTCGGCGGCCGGGCCGGTACACTTACCCTGGCGCTCGCTGGAGCCGTGGGCCGCCGCCCTGCAGCGCAGACGGAGCCGGCACAGGGAGGACCAGCTACATCTGTGGGCCGCAGCGGCGGCGGCCAAGCCCGGCAACATCCTGGTGGGGCAAAGGCCCTTATTCGGGCACCACCTCCTGCCTCAGCGACGCCGCCGGCAACAACTGACTCCATAGACCGGACACCTGCTAATACTCACGCCTGCGCCGCCACAGGCGGCCCCAATGACCGGGAAATGGTAACCTCATTTAGCGTCGCTGATGGCGCAGGCAGCGGAAGTGACGTAGTCGCGGAGCGCGAATCGAGAAGCCTTGACTCCGCGGACCCTGACGCAACGGCCGAGGCGGGGCGGCAGCTGGGCTTCGGTGTCCCCTTCGTTTTTTTTTTTTTTTTGCGTCTGTGCCTTTTCGCGTTAGCTGCAAGTTAACGCGTGAGTCCTTTGCATCTTAACAGCTAGGAAAGCCTTGGAGAGGTGACAGGACTTTTTCGGGCGTCTGCCCGCTCCTATTTTCTGAGCTCGAAACCTGCGCCATGCTGTTGGAAATGGGAAGAGAGGTGGCAAGGAAGGATGGTGGCCTACTTAACCTCTCTCTCCGGAGCCTTCTTGGATGAGCCCAAGCGGCGGCTAACGTGCCGAACTCATTACTCTTCGAACCTTGCCCCAGTACGTCGTTCTTTTCTAACTCACCGTTGTGTAGCCAGAGTACATGAAGGCAGGTACTTGCCTTACAAACCTCTGCACCTCGGATTCTCGTGTCCAATGTAATAAAGGAAGACGTTCATGTGTTCAAGATGGGTAAAGGGAGATGTGCAGACATGAGAACGGGAGTCAGTCTACTTCTAGGGAGACCAGAACGATATTCACGGTGTTGACCTCTGACGTGCTCATTCAGATCTTAGCTCAAACTCAAGAGAGGCTTTCCTTGACTACGCTTGGCTGGATAGGGCTGATTATTGTCTACCCGGTTGCCTTGTATACTTCTCTTCAAAACGCTTATCAGTATTTGAAAGTTATCTGTGTATTTATTTTTTCTCAGAAGAGAAAATAAGCATCATGGAATCTTGGGTTTTGTACATTGCTGTTATCAAGGGGTAAAACAACTGCTGGCACAGCAAATAGAGTGGAATGCATGGTCTTTTGTTTTGAAATCAATCTGAGTAGCCTAACTATGTTCCTGCAAAATAGCTCTTTCAAAGGGAGGTAAATTAGTTCGTTCCTAATTTTGAGAGAATCTACAGTCTGTATGCTAAATGAGATAAATAAAACCAGATTAGTGAGGTCACCGTGAGTAAATTATCACAAGAAAGGTAAGCAAATTTAAATTCTATGACATAGTTTAATACATTGTTAAATATTCATAACCTCAAGATTACTAAAAAATCAGAATATTACTGTAAAGTTCTTGTCTCCTTTGTTGATAGATTTTAACAGAAATTCAACTCCATGATAGAAAATACATAAAGGCTGAACTCTATGTATGTAAATATCCATTAACCTTTGCTATAATGCTAATCGGCTTTGGATTTCATAAAGGAGCCCCTGGTTTCTTAATGTGGATACTGTATTAATTTTCACAAACCTCCAGAAGCTTTGACTTGCCAAATAAGTTTGAAGAATAAAGCAGGTCTTGCTGTGGTATCTTGCTTAACCTTCACAATGCTGGATCACATGATAAGGTCTCTGTGGACTTGGATTAAAATACTTAATATAGGGGTACCTGGGTGGCTCAGTCGGTTGGGCTTCCAGGTCTTGATTTCCGCTCAGTTCATGAGATTGAGAGCACTCAGTTCATGAGATCGAGGGGGGCACTTTGCTGACAGCTTGGGATTCTCCTCTCTCTGCCCCTCCCTGCCCAAGCACATGCATACACTTTCACTCGCTCACTCTCTCTCAAAATAAACAAACTTAAAAAATAAAATACTTCTGCAGCTGTCTTGGTGTTTACACGTTGGTGGTATATACAATGATGTATTTTCATCACATACTTGTCCTGCTGGACACTCTTCAAAATTTCCCCAAGTGCTGAAAATTGAGGAAATGTCAGTTTTAGAGTTCCTTAGTAGAATCTCCTTCGACCCTAAATTCTTTGAGGAACCCCATCCTTTGCAAACTTTGCAACAGTAAGGTAAAGTACCAAAGTCTATAAGAGACTCTGCCTTACTGCTGCACCTCAGACACATTCAGCAGCTGCCTATACGTACTCAACAGGTAAGATTCCAACACCATGGAGCTTATTTTCTATCTGAGGAGACAGAAATTTTTAAAATAAACATATAAGTTCAAATAGTGTTATTAGTAGAGATGCCTGACTGGCTCAGTTGGTACAGCATGCGACTCTTGATCTCAGGGTCGAGTTCAAGCCTCACGTTATGGGTAGAGTTTATTTTTATAAAATTAGTAATGGTAATATCATTTGCTAATTGCCACACCCTCTGTGTGCATTATCTTACTCCTAACATCTAAGTAAGTCATAGATGAGGAAACTAAGGCAGAGATCTTGCTTTTAACCACCACACTTTACTTTCTAAGTCAATGGATTTTATCCTTTGGAAGAAAATACAAGGTCTTTCAAGATCTGAATGACAACATTGTCTTCTGTTTTCTGAAATATAGGTCGAGAGCATCTCCCCAGATTTTTTTATGTATGACCAACATGATATTAAGTTTCAAAAAACCAAACTGAGTTTTGGGCTACCTGGGTGGCTCAGTTGGTTGAATGTCCGAAGTCAGCTCAGGTCATGATTTCATGGTTTGTGACTTTGAGCCCTGCATCGGGCTCTCTGCTGTCAGCACAGATCCCACTTCAGATCCTCTGTCTCCCTCTGCCCCTCCCACACTCACTCTCTCTAAAAAATAAGCATTTTTTAAAAAAAATTGAGTTTCACGAGAATTTGAGATATAAATAGATGCCTAAATATAGGTAACTGTTAAGCCAGATGGAAATAGATGTAGGAAAGAAGTGTCATTTGATTATTACCATCCACAACACCTGTAAGGTTTTCCATTAACTCTGAATTAGTTCCTACATCTTTCAGAAATTTGCTGTGATTAAGCTGACTGTTCCTTGGTTTCACCTTGCCTATAGCTTTGGGAAAACAGTGATTCAAAACAAACTTGACCATTTATGCGGAAAATTGACTTAGATAATCCATTAGAAGATAAAGTGACTGGTTCTATCGTGAGGCATACCAAGAACACAAATTTAATTTTGAACACATATTATTTATTGGCATCATGTTGCTTTTTGCCTGCAGGATTGAGGGAGGAGGGAGCTTGCCCACCTGACACTTAAAAATGTTTTACATGTGGATAAAAGGAAGAGTGTCTGGCCACACCCAAGGGTGTCATTGCCTGCTGTACCAACATGGTCAGAAGCAATGTGGGTCTGCACATATTTTGCATGTACAGCAAACATCTGCATAAGAAAGCAAAATGTGAAGTTCATATGTTTCTGACCAGGCTGCTAATCTCCCTCTCCATTTGTAAGAGCTGCTGAGTGATTTTCCCAAGATCACTCAGCAAGGATGAGCTAGAACATGAAAATCAGACTCAGGTCCTCTGACTCCATATCTGTATGTGTGTGAGCATAGGGTGCAGTGGGGAGAGGCAGAGGTTGGTGGTTCTGACAGGTTTTCTCCCCCACATTACTCTGTGAAGTAACTTGTTTTCTAATCACAATTATTATGTGAAATAACCATATAGTACTCCACTTGCATTCAATAGGTTCACCCTTTACCACTTCCATCCAGGAATAAGAAGAATTTCTCCAATGTTGACCATATTTCTGGGTCCTAACTCTTGTCTGCCTAACTCTTCCGCCATGCACTCCTGGCTCCTTTCCTCAAAGGTTAGTGATCAGGGGATTACAGGTATTCTCGTTGGGAAAATCAAATTATTAAATACTCCTGGGGACAGAGGAGACTGAAATGTTTGATAATCTTTATCCTTGAGAAAAATAAGCTGGGGACGGAGAGCATGTAGACTTGGTGCTTTTGGGGAGGGCAGCATGGGTGGAGAGCGTAAACTTCTTCCCCAAAGCCACAGGTGGGGGCACCAAAAGAAATTCTCATTAGGCTTTTATATCTGTAACTTTTTATTTAGGGATAATACACGGAAGAAATCACAAATCCTAAGGGCATGACTCTAAGGATTTTAACTAGGGAACAAAAGTGTGTTACCAGCATACAGCATTACCCGCTTCCCAAAAGCTGCTCTTCTAGTCACTATCCTCCCACTCCTCAAGGTAGTACGAATCCTAACAACAGAGATTAATTTTCCCTGTTTGGGGACTTTATATGTTGTACACTATGTGTTCTTTCATACTGCCTATGAAGAAAGTCTAGCTTCTTTACCTCAATATTATGGTTGTGGGATTCATAGTGTTATGTTCATTCTCACTGCTATATAGGATCCCATTGTGTGAATACCTCACAATTTACCCATTTTACTCCTGATTAGCATTTGGATAGTTTCAGTTCAGGACTATTCCAAATTATCATGGACATGTGTATGCATTTCTGATGGATATATGCCTAGGACTAAAATTACTAAGATGCCTAGGTTAGGGCGCCTGGGTGACTCAATTGGTTAAGCGTCTGACGTCGGCTCAGGTCATGATCTCACGGTTCGTGGGTTTGAGCCCTGCGTCGGGCTCTGTGCTGACAGCTCAGAGCCTGGAGCCTGCTTTAGATTCTGTCTCCCTCTCTCTCTGCCCCACCCCTGCTCTGTTTCTGTCTCAATAATGAATAAACAAATTAAAAAATAAAATTACTGGGTCATATGGTATGCAAACTTCAAGCTTTAGCAGTTACTAGCAGTTTGCCAAAGTTGTACCAATTTTACCAATACAGACTCCCAATAACAGTGTGGGGAAGTTCTGTTTGCTCATGACTGTACCAACATCTGCTACTATCTTTTTTTTTTAACCTCATGGGAGGTATGGAGTGTATTAGCACTGTAGTTTTAATCTGCATTTCCTTGATGATAAATGAAGCTGGATACATTTTCAAATGTATATTGGCTATTTAGATATCCTTTTCCTTTGAGACCTGTAGACTTGTCATAGAACATGGGGCAACAGATATGTGTGTATCAGATGAATCTGCTTCACCACTACCAGCCACGAGTCAGCTGATGGATACAGCAAGTCTTATAAAGAGCTATCAAAACATAGTGAGCTGCCTGGGATTGAATTTCTCCTCAATGGGGCCTGTTGGGAATCCCCATGTGTACTCACTGACAAGGAGTGATAAGGAGCTAGATAAGCCCCAGTGACCTACAGAAAGGGGACATCAACCTTGCCATATTCATGCACTTAAGATATTACCTATTTTCTTTGTTGAGCTCCTGACTGCACCACCAGAGGAGGAAGCACACGAAAGAGATGTGTATAAACAGAGTTGGAACCACAGGTCTAGTCTACCCTGGAGGGGTGTGAATGTTTTTAAATTATGAGATTGATGTTTTAAATGAATAGGACTAAATCTCAGCACCTGAAATAAAGGGTCTAACAAACAGGGTTTTTGTTTCTTTTCTACCCTAAAACTACGAAGTTTGACAAAGTACCAAGTGTAGAAAATATGAAACTTTCAGGCACATGCCTCTTGAGTTGAGATTCTCAAACTGGTTACACAGTTTTGTCTCCCCTAGTATCTTTAGACAGGGATTATTTCTTACTCACCTTTCAAGCTTTGGTGTCTAGTGTACAATACAGTGCATGGAACATATAAGGCATGTGAGTGAGTGAACGCACGCAAACTGTAAGAACTACTTACATAACTTTTAATTCTCCTTTAGTCCACAGGCTCCTTCAGAGAAATAAGGAATTAAGGTTATTTCTGTAAAATCTCTACAACTTCCACCCCACAGAGAGCGTTCAGTCCACTTTTACTTCTTTTTCTAATCAGCTCTCCTTCCCTCTCAATAAACATATACATTTTTCTTCTAGGAGAAGTACGCTTTTCCCCTTAAATGTTACGTGACTTTGAACTACATTACTGAAAGGCTCTCTCAGCCTCTAGAGTCCCTTCCGGCTCTTTTAGGAATCTACATGTTCTGTCCCCAGCACTCCACTCCATTTCCTGATCCACCATCTCCTCCTATTTCTCCACAAACACCCCCCTAACTCTACCCTTACCATGTACCAGCTCTGTCCATGTCTGAAGCCACTTCCCCATTTCAGCATCGCTTTGGGGAATTGGGGAGAGAGGAATGGGAGACAGTATTTCCTATCTTCTTGCCTCAAATATCTAAACAAGTGGGGACAGGAAGCTGAAAAGATAAACAGGGCCAGAGTCTTGCTCTTTTTTATTCTTAGCCTCTTGTGAAACCATCTTCCACTAAACATTTCCATAGCATGGACATGCTTCATTACAGCTTCTTTGTCCTCCCCAGCTGTCCTATACTTTCTCCTAATACCTCCAACATTCCTTTTCTTGTTTTTGGATAGCTTGCTGTAAGTACTTTTGTCTTCCATCACTCTCTCTCTCTATATATATATATATCTATATATGTATACATCTGTATATCTATACATCTCTATATATGACATATATGTCATATATATATGATTTCTATGAAATTTTACATTGATTATTTGCCCTTTCTAAAAATATCCTGACCTTTACTTTTTTTAGCCCTAAAAAAAGGAGTTAAATTGAATCAATTCTGGTGTTTTGGCTATCCCATATCAGGGCATAAGCAGCTACAGAGAAACTGAGAAAGAAAGAAAAGAATCCGGTCCTTGCCCTGTTTTCTGGTTAGGGAGGAGTAGACTTTGGAGAAGGGGAGCCAAAGCATGCTCTGGTAACAAGCCGAAAATATGCCCTTGGAAGCTGAGGCCTAAGCTGTGCCCATAAAATGGTAAACAAACTTGACTGTGGCTCTGGTTTCTTCACAATAAGGAGTAATTCTTTCACATTCTTCTACATACTTAAACAGAAATAGATAAGAGCGAGGAGACTTTCTAAAGAATTGAGTCAAATGGAAGAATTTAATAAATAGAAAAAACAAATGAGGAAATAAAAATTAAGCAGCAAAAATATTTTTAAAAAAGCTAAAAACATTTTAGAAGGTGTCAAAAAAAATAATTACCAACCCCACATGGCTGGGATGAATGAACTGCAATCAGAGGCCAGAGTACAAAACATAATTATTCATTAACTTGGAGTGTAGCCTCCACTACATGTTATTTCACCAACTGAATTGTGCACTAAGGACAGTGAATTCTACACTTAAATATCTAATAATTTGGCAGAGTCATTCCTGTCCCATACTTGCAAAAAATAAAAAAAAAATTTTTTAAAGTGGTTTGAAGAAGAGTGGTTAACTAGAATCAAAACTAGTCCTAGGGACCTAATATATTTGAACTGGGCATGGCAGCAGGCTGCTCACTGACCTAGTGGCTGAAGACAGTAGTTCTGGTGACAGAGGAAAAGCTCTGAGGCAGCCCAGGATTTTACGCTCTCCCTGTTTTTTCTGATAATGGGCTCACATCATTCCTTTTCCACAAGTAAAGCATCAGATTGTTTACTCACTCCAAGAAGTACAGCCTCCAACCAAGAAGTACAAGTTCATGATGGAAACCATACTCCAGGCAATGGGTTTTGGCTGTTATTTATCAGGATGTGAAATGAGAAAATATGCAACTGATAAAGCTTAGAAACAAAACTGGGAATGAAGAAAAATAAATTTGAAAACAGATCATTTAACAGTTGCTGTTAGAAACAAATTCCACCTACCCCAAAACCATTAGCCGAGCACCCCCACCCCCAGGGTTCCTCACGCCCATTGGCATGCTCTGTCCACAGGTCCCTGGGCTGTCTGTGGGGGGGCTGCCGACAGTGGCCCTGACCTTCCTTGCTAGAGCACACCTCTTTGCTGACTTGCTCCTTCCAAGCATACACGTGTGTTCGTACAGAACGGTTACTTGCCATGTTGGGGCAGTTTTAGGCATTGCTTCTAATAAAAAAAAGAAAAAGAAAAGAAACAAATTCTGGATTAAATATAAAGTTTCTATCAATATTCATTTCTCCTGACATGACATTTTTTATTAAATTCTTTTACAATTTTTTAAACTATTTTTTTGGTCTTTTTTTAGTAATCTCTACACCCACTGTGAAACTCAAACCCATGACCCCAGGATCAAGAGTCACACACTCTCCTGAGACAGCCAGATGCCCCTGGAATTCTTAAATAGTAGGTAGAGTTTAGTAAAGGACATTGATCATACTTTCTGTCTGTCCAGCATATCTTCGTTACTAATTCCAGTATCTGGGGGAATTCCCACCTTGTGGGTCCACCTCTCCAGGATAGAACGCTGGAACTTGCTTTCCCAGGCCCCCTTGCAGCTAGGGACCAAAGATGTGACAGAGATATCCATTTGAAAAACAGTGATGGGAAAAGCAAGGCATCTCATGGAATACATTTGGGGCAAGGTGTGAGGCCAAGATATATGCAGCTTTCAGAGGTAGTAGGGACAGAAGTTCTGGTGAATGACTACACAATAGTCAAGACTGTCTCCAATGGAAACTGCATCATTCCTGGGTCTATAGCTTCCAAGCTTGATTCTCTACTTTCAGATTTTTTAGTTATCCAATATCCTTTGAAAAAGGATCCTTTTCTGTTTAACTAGGGTAGATTTTGTTTCAAACATTCAGCATGTATTTCCTGAGTACAATCTATGTCCTAGGAACTGGCTTTTAGCAATGAAAAAAAAAAACAAGAACAGATTCTTATCCTAATAAAGCTCACACTCTGGTAGGGGAGACAGATGATAAAATAAATATATGATACTGCTGTATGCCATATGATAGGCATCACAAGACAAGAAGTACCGTAGAGAAAAGTAAAGCAGGTAAGGAGAAGAAGAAATGCCAGGGGTGAGGTGTAGCACATTTAAATGGGACGGTCAGGAAAGGTCTGACCAAGATGACATCTGAATAAAGATCTGAAGGTGTAAAGAAAGGAATCAAATGGGTATCTAGGTCAGCATTCTGAGTAGAAGGGACACAAGGAGCACTTGTGCCCATGAGCAGGAGTGTACCTGGCACATTCCAGGAAGAGAAGCAAACCACTGTGGCTGGAACACTGACCAAGGGGAAGAGTACTAGCAGATGAGGACTGAGAGGAGAGTGATCCAGTAGGTGCTGGCAGGTTACTGCAGGGGAAACACTGAAGGGTTTTGAGCAGAGGAGACATGTATGATTGTTTGCTGCATTGAAAACAGACATACGGGAAGGGGGTAGGTAAAAGCAGAAAACATGAGAAAAGTGAGGAACCTACTGTAACAAACGAGGTGATAGATGAAGATGGTTTGGTCCATGGCAGCAAGGGAGGCAGGCGAAGAGAAATAGTCCAATTCTGGATATATTTTGAAGGTATAACTGATACCATTTATTGACAGGTTGGTTTGGGGACATTCTGATGACTTAATGCTTCTGACACATAGAATTAGCATATATAACTTAATGTGTTTTCTAAGAACCAAAAGGCAGAAATATATGTGTTCTCAACAGTAGTAGTGTAAACCCTCTTATATTAATATAGAGCTTTAGCATTAACACAATCTGATAGATGTAATGATGTACGTCATCATTACTATGCTGAGGTCATTTAAACCATGTTTTCAGTGGGGACGCCTGGCTGATTCAGTCAGAGCATGTGACTCTTGATCTCAGGGTTATAAATTTGAGGCCCACATTGGGTATAGAGATTACTTAAAAACCTTAAAAAATGTTTTTTCAGTGCTTACTATGTGTAGGACATGGTAATTTGGTAACATCACCAAAAATTTACATAGCACTAGAGTTTACAAAGCACTTTAACAACCATTATTTAAACTCACATCCACTTCAAGAGATCACTAACTCCCTGTTTTACAGATATGGAAACTGAAATCATAAAAATATAAGTGACTTGCCTCAGGTCAGCTCCTGGCAGAGCCAGCCTTAAACATGGCCATAGATCCTTTAACTCACAGATCAAAGTGCTATATCACAGCTACACTGCAAGGTGGCATTCTACTATCTCCCAGGTTTCACTTTTATGTCTTAGTCATAAAATGTTTTCTACATCTCTGTCTTAAGCGCTAAGTCCATATGCTGTGGACAGAATTGTGTTTCCCTCACGTTCACTCCCCAAATTCCTATGTTGCAGTCCTAATCCCCAATGTGACTGTATTAGAAGACAGAACCTTTAGGAGGTAATTATGGTTAAATTATAAAGGCAAGCCCTGAGCCAAAAGGACTGATGGGCTTATAAGAGGAAGACAAAGATACCCTACACTTTCTATACGTACACACACCTGAACATACAGTGAGATGGTGGTTACCTACAAGCCAAGAGGAAAGGCCTCAGAATGAAATCTACCTTGCTGGCACCTTGACCTTGGACTTCCCAGCCTCCAGAAATCTGAGAAATTTTGTTGTTTAAGTCATCCAGTCAATGGTATTTTGTTATGGCAGCCTGAGTAGACTAATACGCCCTATTATGGAAAAGAAGGGTCGTTTAATCTAAAACAGTCTTAATGTTGGCCAATTTAACATACCCACAAAACCCCAAAGAATGTTCAATCCCAACTTCATTTTCAGGCCATCTAATACAAACCACACAAAGTCCACAAGCCAGCAGAGATTGTTTTATACCCTACTCAGCTGGCCCCCAAGCTCCGTTCACAGCCATGGAGTCATATACTCCTAGACTCTAGGGGAGCAACACGTGGCAATGCCAAGTTCACCAGTGACTCTCTCACAGTCTCCTTCATGCCTTCAATACCTGCGTTGTCCAATAAACTAGCCACTAGTCACATATGGAGAGTAAGTATTTAATATATGGCTATTCTGAATTGAGATGTGCTATGAGAATAAAATATCTACTGGATTTCAAAGACTTAATATGAAAAAAAGGTAAAACATTAATAATTATTAACAGTTGAATATTATTTTGGATATTGGGGGTTAAATAAAACATTAGAAAAATTAATTTCACGTTCCTTTTTACTGTTTTTAACGTGCTGCTAGAAAATTTTAAATTACATTATGTGGTTTACATTTGTACTTTGCATTGTATTTCTATTGCTTCTCCATACAGTCTTAGTCCTTTTTTTTTTTTTTTTTTTAAAGCAGGCATCACACCCAGCATGGAGCCCGATACAGGCTTGAAGTCATGACCCTGAGATTAAGACCTGAGCTGAGATCCAGACTTAACTGCCTTGACCACCCAGGCGCCCCTCCTAGTCTTTTTGATATACTCACTCTTTCCTTAGAATCTCAGCTCCAGTTTTTCTTGGGTCCTGCCTCCAAAGGATGCTGTCAGTCTTTCTCTGCTCCAACTACTTCTACTATTGTTGTGGGCAGATTTTGGAACTTGAGTGTGCAAGAGGCAGAAGGGGAAAGACCTTATGGGAGTTTGACTCCGAGATAAAATATTGAACGCGATTAGATCTTTCCTCAATGCACGGATACTTTTTCTCCTTCACTATGTTAGGTAACATTATTTTTAAAACACCCTTCTAATAACGTAGCCTTAAAATACAACAATCTAGGGGCAACTGGGCGAATCAGTCGGTTAAGTGTCCGACTTCGGGTCAGGTCATGATCTCACAGTTCATGAGCTCGAGCCCTGCATCGAGCTCTGTGCTGTCAGCTCAGAGCCTGAAGCCTGCTTCAGATTCTGTATCTCCCTCTCTCTCTCCCCCTCGCCCTCTCTCTCGCTCTCTCTCAAAAATAAACATTTAAAAAATTAAAATAAAACAGTCTAGAAAACGGAAGGGAATGGCAGGGAAGAAAACTCTACCCCATCATACATACATTAATGATTTCAATCCTGTATTACTCCCTATTTTTCAAAAGAGAAAAATGTGAAGTATGGTTAAATGTATTACCAAAGGTCACAGATCTGTATGAAGCAGTTACTACTGAAATCTGGGTTCTGACCAGATTCTGTGCTCTTACACTGTGTCACAATTCATGTAACCTCTTGACAATTGAAAATTTTATGGAACCTGGGTAGGGGAGAAAATGGGAGGTGGTCATTAATACAAACATCAATGATTACTAAACACTACCTGGAAAATAATTATTTTCTGTTTCGGATATAGTTAAGTGGGAAATTATGTTAACTATTCAAGTTATTCAATGAAGTACTCCACAAAACTGTTCTAAATTCTTGATGATGATGATAACGATGGCAAAAATGTTTTAAGCCCTCATATGTGAAGCACTGTGCTGAACACTGTGCTAGAGCTCATTTTACCATCTCACAATGTATGGGGTCTTAGTAACCCCATTAAAAAATAAATATTTTTAACGTTTGAGAGAGAGAGAGAGAGAGAGAGAGAGAGAGAGAGTCATAGCGTAAGCGGTGGAGAGGCAGAGAGAGAGGGAGACACAGAATTCCAAGCAGGCTCGACTGAGCTGTCAGCACAGACCCCGACACAGGGCTCGAGCTCACAGACCGTGAGATCATGACCTGAGCCGAAGTCAGACACTCAACCAACTGAGCCACCCAGGGACCCCAGTAACCCCATTTTACAGGAGAAACCAATCACAGGGCTAAGAATTGACTGAAACCAGGTCTGTCAGGCTTTCAGAGGCCTAGAGCTTGGCCATGCTCTACTGCCTTCCAGTGATAATGGTCTCATCTTCCCAATTTCTAGGTGTCTCCCTTGGGATAAAAGAATGAAGTCAGTCACTCCTAATTTCTAGCAGATTCCCTAAAGAAGAAAGAATTGTAATTCTGGGCCTCATTCCCCACATAATACAGATAAATTTAGTTTTGAGCATTTCTTAGACTATTTTTGCATCCTTCTTATGCATTCATTTGGGATAGTTTACAAAGCGCATGTTTTAGAGAGAACTTTTAATCATTTACTGATTTTGAAGATGTACTTGTGGAGAGAGCTCTCACAATTCCAGAAGCTGATCTGATTTGCCCAGTCATAGGATTTTTACCTACTGTGCCTTGCATGAGCCTTTATATCCCTGGAATTGTTCGAGTAAAAAAAAAAAAAAAAGAAAGAAAGAAAGAAAAAAAAAGAAAAAAAATCTAAATATCAATATAAAGTTTTGTATTTTAACGGGGTGGGGGGAGTGAGGGGATTCTCTTAACAGGTCCACTTTCTTTTTTGCCCAGAAAGGTGTTGACTTAAAACAGGATAAGGAAAGTTTTAACTAAACACTGACTCACCAATAAGGATCTTGAAGGAAGTTTCTTAAATTCTAAGAGTCCCAGACTCTCCTAAAGTAAAATGAGAAGCATATACAATGTAGCAATGTGTACAAACTGTTACAGTGTACAAATATGCTCACATTCTGCAAATGAGGAAACTGAGGCCCAGGGAAACTAAGAGAATATCTAAAGATTGTAACCCCTTGTGGACTTTCTGACATTATTCCTGATGTACACATTTGCACCTCCTTGATCATGCTTTAACACTGAGCTGGTATGTTGGTTGAACCCATCAACCAGAAAGAAAACTGGAGAGATTGTGAATAAAGAGCTCAGAGAATATGGCAAAGCATTTATTTTTCCCATGGAGTCTCTTATCAGAACATATCACAGAGCCTACCTCGGATAGACCGTAGTCCCATTTCTAAGGGTCCTCACCTCTCCACCATCTCCTTCCCTCTAACCGTCCCTTCTCCCCAGTCTTTTCCCTGCATCCCATTAGGTTCCCATTTTTTTTTTTTTTAGTTTATTTTGAGAGAAGGGAATAAGAGTTTACAAGATGAAACACTATACGTATAAAGGTAAAATAGAGAATGCTATGAGAGAGAAGTAGGGCCTAGAGGTATTACTTTTGGAGGCTGAGGTTTTGCAGGGTAAATACAACAGAACAATGGGGCAAGTACTGAGGACACTCCCAAAAAAAAGGTTCATGAGGTATCCCGAGGTACTTAGAGAAAAATGGAAATTAAGACAAGACTAAGTTCAGAATAAAGGAAAAAACAGGAGCATCTGTGGAATGATGGTTCATCCATATGCCTTCCAAAGGTGCTGGGGGATTTTCACTTAAACTGAGCTCTAGACCTCGGGGAGCAGTCCCTTCTCCTGGTTTGTCTTTCTGTACCTCAGACTAGTGGGGAAAGAACTAAGCATTAGGCCACAGGGCCCTGAGGTTCTCCCCCTGCTCGAGAGGTGCCCATTCTCCTTTCCCTTCCCATCTCTGGTCAAAATTGAAACTTGTCGGCAAGGGAGTATGAGTAAGATTAAAGCCTCGCATGGCTCAAACTTCAGTATTTTCTCTACCAAAAGGGATGTGGGTCATGGACAAGGTCTGTAACAAGGATGGAGCACAGGGGAAAGAGATGAGAAGGATGTCAACAAAACAAATGAGATCTTGGGGTTAATGTGATCCGGCCCTATTTCCCAGGGCAGGAAGTCCAAGAAGGTCTGGGACAGAGCTTTTCACTATTAAAGTGTGGACTGGCCAGGAAGACCACAAGCTGGTCACCTATTGCTGAACTGGGTCCACAGTGTCAGACTGGGAAACTTGAATGCCTTGAGGGGAACCATGTGCCTTCCTGCTCAGTTTAGTCTTCCCATTTCTCCCGCAGTCCTTCATCGACTTCATCTACTCTTGTCAGAACTCCTATATACGTTGGCACGTGTGGCATTATCCTTTCAGTGTATTTTCTTTGGGTAATAGTAAATACTTTGTTGAAAACCTTGGGATCCTGGACATTTGTTTCTTTTTAAGAGCCTTGTTCAACATTAAGGAAAAAAAATCTTCAATAGATTCTATGTGATTTTGTACCATAATTTACAACCAGATTTACTAAGTAGTTAATTACAACCCAAACTTGCTTTTTATTTTCAAAGGTCTTTTGTATATTCCACGTAATGGTGATGATAACAAAATGTGAAAATAGAGGGGATGGGCTAAACAGTCTTATCAATAAGATTATACAAAAATGACACTAAAATATGTAAGCAGTGCTAAGTTCTACTGATGTCTGGCAGTGATAACATTATTTCAAGAAAAAAACTTGAGTATCTGATGTAAATGGTTATATAATTCATTCGTTCATTCTTTTTTTTTTTTTTTTGGCATGATAGGAGACCCATTTATAAGAGAATCATAACTGATAACCAAAAAAAAAAAAAATGTTCATTCACTAGAGAAGTATATCTCCTGTTATCCCTGCTCAAAACTTTGAAGACCTGTGACAAGTGTCTACACTGACCTTCTAAGGTGGGGCAAATAGCAAATGCATGGAGGCATCTCCTAAGTATTGAATGATTTATTCTACAATTTTTGAAAAAGAAAAAACTGTATGAATACCCCTATTATAATGGTACAGCCATGGGCTGTGTTTCCTTAGACTATACACTTAAGAGTATAAAAATGCACATTCAGAGAACATGGTCTGAGTAAGGTTGTAGTCTAATGATTTCCTTCACAAATTACCAGTCAGGAATTTTAGTTTCTCAGTCTTAAAACAGAGACAAACAGTAGTCTCTATTGTCTCATTAATACAGTGAAAAAATTCATTAGCTCACTTAGACATTTTGAAATAGTATTAACCAATGATAATGGTCTACAAACTCTTTACAGCATTGAAAGGTTGAAATCATGAGTAAGAAGTCCTTCATAACCTTAATTAGTGTTTAATGTAAAAAGCAACTGGAAATAAAATCAGGAGTCAAGCTATGCCTCCTTCAACCGTGTTTTATTATATGCAAAATGAGAGCCATTAGAATTTTTCAGAAAATTTGCCACTAGGGGGCAGTTTGCCGGTAATCAAAATAAGATTCTAATGTTTTAAAAGTTGAGAATCTGGTAACTCCCAGTATATAGATGATAGAGCAAAAATGATTTTATGAATCTGCTTCGACGTTACTTGAGCATTTTAATGTCAAAAGGTTAAAAAAAATACTGATGTTATTGAAGGCATATTAGTGCTATATAAATATCGATAGTTAAGTATAGCCACAAAACCATTTTAGAGCAATTATAATGAACAAAAAACCCAAATAATAATAAGGCTTACAGATCCTTTGACTTTACAATATTAAAAGGCATAAACAAACAAACCCTCTGGTAGGTTCTAATTATTAGAGTAAATGTTTAATTACTCCCTTCCAAAAAATATTTTAATCCCAGCAATATATCCATATAAAATTAAAATATTTTTCTAAAAGCTGTTTATTTTTAAAGGCCCTTTTTTTGTTTTTTAAAATAATGTCTATACCCAATGTGGGGCTTGAACTTGCAACCCCAAGATCAAGAGTCATACTCTCCACCTAATGAGCCAGACAGGTACCCCTGTTCCAAAATTCATTAAGAAACGTTCTTCTGCTATATTTTAAAATTGAGGACTGTCCTTGGGAAAGAGAATTATGAAACTCACATACAAAATATTAATTCAAAATAAGCCCAACAGTTCTATAAGCCCCAAAAGGAAATTCAGCTTTTTAGAAAAGGGAGTGAAAAGGGATAATTTCTAAATACTTTAAAAAATGAACTATATCCTTTGGGTATTTCTAAACTGAACTGTAAAACATGAATCTGATAGTTTACAGCATCAGGACTATTTCTGCAGATCAGAGAAACCTGCATATACAACTGTATCTTTTATGAGTTAATGATGAAAAAAATACATCTATTTTATTTTAGATCACTGCTAAGTTTCAATTCTTTGTCTTGAGGGTTTTTGGTTTGTTATTTAAATGAAATGGCCTATTACTCTTGGAACTCTTGGTCATAATGGTTGTAGAGAACCAAATTTGAAGAATTCAACCGAAAAAATACTAAAAACTACTGACTTGTATAGTACTTTGCTTAGTACAAGTAGTTTAAATTACCACAAGAAATACCTGCCAATTCTACACACCTAGAAGGAAACTACATTCCTCTGTGTTATCATGTGTTGATTTAGAACTCTGGCTATATTGTATATTGTACATAATTTTAGGGTTATATAAATAATTTATCCACTAGGCTATAGATTTCACTACACAAAAAACTACAGAAGCAAGCAAACAGAGGAGAGATCCACTAAAATTTTTCTTTTCTTTTCCGGTTTTACCTTAGACCACAAAATTACAGCATTTCTATTATTTGTGATGAGCTGAGGACAAAATAAGTGCTCAGATTCACCTTATTCTAACAATAAGGCAATGAAGCACAATGGAAAGCTGAATTCTAACTGTAAATGTTTTCTTGCAACATAACATTTTCAAATCTGCTTAAATCCAGAGAGATTTTTATTACACAATTTGATTTTTACATCAATAAAATCTTAGATATGTAACAATACAGATGAAGGAACAAGAATTTAATTTGTATTGAAATAAATATTAGATATACAAAGCACATAGAGTGAAAAAGGGTCACAATAAATTAAAGTGGAGACATCATTTTGCTCAATCACCAAAGAAAGCCCTTGACACTTCCAATTTCACACCATCAAATTTATCATTCTTGCTGATTTAAGCAGAACACAAAACAAATATGGATCCCAGGGCTTACTTTCACAGGTACCAGCATAGATAATTTACTACAGTGATCCAATTTGGAAATCAGTAGGGACCAGTAAATCGCTGCATAAAAGAAAGAGCGAATGAGGTCCTTTTTCCTTAGTGTCAGCAGGCTATGATTATTATGTTTATTAGATTTTCTTGAAAGGACTTCACATTTTCTCAAATATTCAGGAGAAATATATTTCCCCTCTGAGCCCTACATTAGCATTTATGTGTGCTGGTCTTCAATATAGGAGAATGATGAATTTTTCAATTTATTTTATAAATTTATACAGTCTGGATAGTATTGGCCTGAAGAGTAGAACTCCCCAACCTGTACAATATCAGATATTAAAAAAGGATTCAAGGGAAGTTACTAAGAAATGCTGACATACTATATATACAAATTTTTTAGTTCAATATATCCCATTACATGGAGCACCAGAACTAATGCATTTATAAATCAAGCAGTTCTTTACAACTCTTTCTAATCTTTGTGACCCTTTTCCATTTGTTCCAATATAAACACATCATAAATGTTACCTGCCCAACACTTTGCCCATTTGGTCTCAACTTACAAATATATATGTAAGCAAAAATCCATGTCAAAAGCAATTGTTCTATTTTAAAGGTACAAAAGAAAATTTGGAATTCAACTGTCATGAACCAAGAAAAACAAAAAGTTAGTTTAAAAGAACTGAGCCTATCAAAAAGTGAGCTTTAAGAAGGCTTTGAAGGAAAATGTGCAGACTCTTGAGCCTTTTCTCCTTCTCTAACATAACTTAATTTTTAGATTCCAACAAAAGTATCTTTCAATTTTATCACTTTCCTAAGAAACAATCTGCTTTAGATTTAAAAAAAATACTGTACTTTATCTCCTGTCACATCAACTCAAACTCAAAGCAGTCAGTTTTCCTATTCGTACTGCACAAGAGAAGAGCTCTCCAGAGCGAACCCCTCACACGGGAAAAACGGCAGCTCCCTCTAAGCACCTACCTGAAGGCTGCCTTAGAAGATACACACGTCCTAAAATAATTACTACCAAGAATCCTTCCAAACTTTTAGCAGCTTCTTTCTTATCTTTAATACCAGATCCAGTAACAACTTTCCTCTCTGAATTTTAGGAGAGGACTGCTCGTTAAAAAACAGAAACAAAAACAAAAACAAACCCTGGAAATGATTCCTGGATCTATAAACACAAGCCTTTGGCATACTATCTACTAACTACACTGTCATTTAGCCTCTGCAGAATTCTCCTAATCCTAAAGAAATCCCAATGAGGTTTAAAGAGAAACTAGTTGTCTCTGCAACTCAAACAATTTAAAACTCTAGGTACCACCATTGATACGATAACCAAAAATTTCAATATGCTTTTGAATTACTGTGAAACCTCTAAATCTTAAAAAGCTGAACTGGCTACACCTTGTATACCTAACAAAATGACCACGAAAAAATTTTAAGTACCATTTTTCTACACACCTGAAAATGAAGGTGAAGGAACAAAAAGAACAATTTTATAACTGATGTATTTAGGTGATTTAGGCACTATTTGTAAAGAAAACGAAACAGAACAGAGCAGAGCAGAGCCCATGATCGGAATAGCGCTGCTCCCAATTGTGGCCTGTATTACCATTTAGCCAGAAAGTAAACATTAACAGGGTACTACTTGCAGCTTTTCAACATCTCAGTATTTTTTAAATGTACTCATGTATGGAAAATATTTGTTGAGTTCTGAGTACTTACGTATTAAAAAAAAGGGTCATGGAGTTCAGGTCCTTAGTTTTATGGCGGACTCAGCACTTTGGGTGGCATTTAACCTTCCAGCAAGGCCTGTGAAACAGCCGTGGGGGGTGGGGGGTGGGGGGTGGGGGGGCTACTTGAGGAAAGAGTGCCACCTACTGATCATATATAGAACTGTCGGTGGTTACTTTCTCCTTTAAGGTTTCATTACAGACTAAGAATCAAAATTGCTCTAAATCTGGGTGGTAGCTTTGAGGTTAGCAGATCCTAGGGGTATGTGGGTGGGCATGAGTGGGGCAAGAGTTTCAGAATCACTATAGTAATCAAAATAAATTCCTTAGGATTAAATAAGAGTCATTAACCACATACCTCAAAATTAATTTCATTCACTCTGATCTCAGACTTTAAAAAAGAATAAAGTCTCCTGGTTCCACTTATCTTATTACATATACACTCATTTTCCTTTCCAAAATGATTAATATTCATATCCTAAATATACAAACCTACTCAAAATTTTCATCATGATTTTTAGAAAAGAGTATTCAGATAGCTTTACAATGCAGTTATAAAACAGACCTCCTTATAACTTCTGGTATAATATCAACATGCCTTGATTTCCCCTGTAAGGGAAGTTTCTAAATATCTAAATTTACTTACTTACTTCCAGGAGTATCTACTTTGGTGAATTTTATTGCAAGAAAATTTAAATACAAATTTTGATTTAAGAAATTTTTCTTTGGACTGATACTAAATAGAGTTTAAATTCATGAGGAATCAAATATACAAAAGGAATACAGAACTCTTGTTATAACAAAAGTAGGTTTTGTGTTAGGCTTCCACCTGTCCAAGAGGGTTTCATTCAAAAAGTGCTAGAAGGACAAGAACACTGCAGCACTCCCTAAAGAATTATATATTCTGGATGTGAACGCAACTTTTTCAAACCTGCAAGTAAAAATAAGTTCACCTATGCTACAGTTTCTCCTACTTCATTCATTCCATATACGGCTACTATATTTCCTTAATTTTAATTTGATAGATGTACATATTACGCTATAGTTTCAGATGCCAAATCAGCTGATTCTACATATTTATATTGCAGAATTCCTAGCTACAAGTTCATGCAACTAAACATCTAGTAATGCTCAAATGGTAAAATTTACTTTTTCATGAGTTGAGCATTTTATTTAAAAATCAAACCTTCCTTTAAAGAACAGTTATATATGAGCATATCAGAAATATAATCCTATTATGTGATTCAAAGGCTCAACTTTTAAAGCACAGACTGTTCTAAATTAAATTGTAAGTTTTACTGTTAAAATCCTTTTTGTTAAAACCAACATGAAATCATTTCTTATAGGGAAATCTTTCTCACCAACAGTAATTTCCAAACTAAGAGGAAAAACTCCAAGGCATACTTATTGGTCATTAAAAGTAAAAGACAATCGGGGCGCCTGGGTGGCTCAGTCGGTTAAGCGTCCAGCTTCAGCTCAGGTCATGATCTCACAGTTTGTGAGTTCAAGCCCCGTGTCGGGCTCTGTGCTGACAGCTCAGAGCCTGGAGCCTGCTTCAGATTCTGTGTCTCCCTCTCTCTCTGTCCCTCCCTTGCCCACGCTCTGCCTCTCTCTCAAAAATAAATAAACATTAAAAAAATTTAAGTAAAAGACAATAGTAGTAAAAACAGCTCACAAAAAGAAAATTGATAAATGGAAAAAATGGTGAAATCTGATAACTTCTATACTTTAATAGTATTGTTCCAAGGCTACTTTCTTATTTTTGATAAATATTGTATAGTTATATAGGATTTTATATAAAGGGAAGCTGAGTAAACGGTAGACAAGAACTCTCTGTACTATTTTTGTAACTCTTCTATAAATCTAAAATTATCTCCAGATTAAAAAAAATCGTAGAAAGAAACAAGTAACTTAAGAATAAATATACCTTCAGCTGCCAAAATTTCTTGATATAATTCAAGACTTAATTTTTAAAGACATCATTAGAAATCAATATACTGTTTACTTAACATTATAGTCACTTTATTGCTCTAGAAAATTAGTTCTTAAAACCATCAGATTACATATATAATGATTATGAGGCTAGCCACACACCCACCCACCCACCCACTCAATCAACTATAGATCATGAGGCTGCTTTTCTAACTTAGTAGGTAAATATTACAAAAATACAAAAATGGGTGGTTACAGTTGA
>CM053567.1:158292573-158304434 GCA_028646485.1 Cryptoprocta ferox
CCCCTAACAGAAGTACCAACTGCTAATAATGCTTATCTATATTATATATAACTTAGCTGGATGTTAAACTACGCAACTGTTGGTGCCAGTCTGCTTATAAAGGCAATACTCTGGAGACAAAGTCTTCTCACAAACAGTGGGCAAGCAGGTTTCATTATTACATGTTCAACAACAATCCTCAGTTCATTAAACAACGTCCTGCAAGATAAAATAGTTTTCTTTCAGAAACACAAGGAAAAAGAATGCAAAGCAAATGCCGATGTAAGAATTTCCCACAGCCATTCAAGAATTTGAGGTAAAAGAACTAGAATGTGTAGGAAATAACACAAAATAAAATTCTCACAATCAACATTTGTGTCTTTTGTGTATACTGGGGGGGCTGCTGAGGGAGTTCATTTAACAAACACATCTAATAAACAGTTATCTCTGAGGGCTGAGATTAGGAGTGATTTATATCATCTTTATAGTAGAGTCATATCATCTTTACATTTAACTTAGGTGAACTCAACTAGTTCTAAAAAAGAGAACAAGGAAGTGAAAATGATACACCATGGGCAATCCCACCTACCACTTTCCTTAAACTATTGCCTTAAACGTAATGACTCTCAGAGCCTTCCCATCTATAAAATAGGAATATGTACCTCCTGAAGTCAGTCAGAGTGTAACTTAAATGAGACAACACAGAAGATGCTCAATAAAGGCCATTTCCCAGTTGGACCACTCCACTCATCAAACCAGCTTATTTACCTGCAGGCTGAAGTACGACTCCTTAACACCTTATGTTCTCCTCCTGGTCTTTTTTTTTTTTTTTTTTTTAATGTATTATTTTTGAGAGAGAGAGAGAGCACACAAGCGGGGTAGGGGCAGAGAGAGAGGAAGACACTGAATCCGAAGCAGGCTCCAGGCTCTGGGCCGTCAGCACAGAGCCCGATGCGGGGCTCGAACCCACGAACTGTGAGATCATGACGTGAGCTGAAGTCAGACGCTTAACCAACTGAGCCACCCAGGCGCCCCTGCTCTCCTGGTCTTAACTGAATTTTCTGCTCTTCGTCTCCTCCCACTCTCTGCCGTGACTCCTATATTCCAGTTATGTTGTACACTGATTTCCAAACAGGTTGTAGACTTTGTGCTTGCTGCCTCCAAACAACCCCTTATTAGATACTATACACATCACACATATATTGTATAGGCTAGCAGACACAAAATCATGTATGCTGGCTGAACTGTAATTTTTAGGAGATTCTGAATCATCAGAAGTAATTTTGACTATTCGCTTTCTAATTTTCACTTATGTGCTGACTCACACTGCATAAAGACAATTATATTCTACCTTTCTGTATCTTCAGTGTTATCATGCTGGTTAGGAAAAAGTAAAAAATCTATAGTTTTAAAAAAGGATGTAATAGGCTCTTGTAAGAGCAGGAAGAAAACTGGGAAAGACACACATTTATCCAAACACCTGCCCTTCCTGTACCTATCTATGGGACAGACCCATTACACACAACTCTCCGAGGTTCCCGGGCCAGAAACTTGAGGGCTTCCTTATCTTGGTCTTCTTCCCTAACCCCTAACTTCCTACCTCCTAAATATCTTTCAAATTTTCCCCTTTTCATTTTACCATGGAACTAGTTCAGGCTCTAGACTACTCTCAGTCTCCAAAATCAGTCCTTTACTCTTCCTGGGGAGCCTGTAATACACCTTCTGGCAGATTTCTAAATCCGATTTTATCACGTTCCCAGCCTCTCCACAATATGAACTTCAAATGCTCTTCCTATCTTGAAATAAAATCCAAACCCTTTCATGCTCTAGTCCCTGTCTTACCCTTCCAGGCACAGATCTTCATGACTTCCCTATATACTTTCTTAACTCAAGCAACATGCACTTTCAGGCACCCATGTGCCAGAACTGAGACTTCAAAAGACCTGACTTACATTACCACCTCTTCAGTGAATTCTCCTCTGCCTCCCTCAGTTTTCTGTGCTTTCACAGAGCCGTCATCATCACATTGACCTAGACAGCTGTGGAATTCACTCAGCTCTATGTCTCTACAAAGCAGGCACTTTAATCCTACATAAAGTTATCATCAACACACAATCACTCTTGAATAAATGACTCAAATAAATAAAAGTAGGAGGCCCCTTAAAAATACTGTAGTCCAACCCCCAAGGTTACAGATGAGGCCTAAAGAGGTGAATGGCTTGCCTAGTCACATGGCCAGTTCTTTCATTCCTGGCTCTATCTCTGGCATAATCTAGATCGAGTCAGAGTTCCTGTGAAGCAGCACTGACAACAGAAGTGTCACCGATGATGAAATGTCCATCGGTGCTGTCCAATACAGTGACTATCAGCCACACATGGCTTTCGAGCACCTCAAATTGGTTAATATGACTCAGGAACAGAGTTTTAAATTTTATGAATTTCAAATAATTTGCATTTAAATGGTCAAATGTGGCTGGTGGCTGCCATGTTAGACAGCATAGCTCTGGCCAATCAACAAAGGACTGATACCACTAACTTGAGAATGAATATCCTAAGTGAATATGGTACAACTGGCAAATATAGACAGTCTCAAAATCCCTAACAAATAAAAGTGTAGCATAGAAAATACAGTTTTCTGGATGTTTATCAATGTTTATAAGCTCAAATATTTCCCATTACCTTTTCAATTGTATTGATTTGTCTTGTGTGCTTATGGGAGATCTTTGAAGATGTTTATTAACACATATTTGCATTACCTGGACCCACTGCTATCTGTTCCACTGGACACTTCTAAATCTCTCTGTGTGCTAATCCGACTTAAGGGTATGTGGAGAAAATGGGAGATGCAGAGGGTATAAAGAAGCAGAAAAAAACACATCTGCTGATGAAAAAATGGATATTAGAGCAGGGACCACGAAGATAATATCTGAAATGAATACATGAACCAGGAATAAAAAGGGCAAAAACTCAAGGAATCAAAACTGAGGGTTTATTGGTGACTAGGGACTCATTAAGAATCTATGTCTGCAGGCACCTGGGTGGCTCAGTCGGATAAGCATCTGACTCTTGATATCTGCTCAGGTCGTGATCTCGCGGTTGTGAGATCGATCTCCATAATGGGCTCTACATTGAGCGTTGAGGCTGCTTGGAATTGTCTCTCTCCCTCTCTCTCTCCCTGCCCCTCTCCAACTTGTGCCCTCTCTCTCTCTCTCTCTCAAAATAAAGAAATAAACTTAAAAAAAAAAAAGAATCTGTATCTGAAGTAAGCTCTATTTTAGGAAGGACTGTAAGAAAGACATTGTCTTACAGAGCATAAAAGCCCCTCAAAAGATAATCAGAATCACAGAAAAAGGAAAATAAACTAAGAATTAAGAACATGACAATCTCCCTGAAACCATTACTACACTATATGTTATCTAGCTTGGATTTAAATAGAATTTAAAAATTTGTAAAAAAAAAAAAAAAAAAAAAAAAAAAAGGAACGTAACAGAATCTAAGCCCTTTTAAAACATTAGTTTATTTCACTCTCAGGAGGAGGGGTTCTTCTCTACCAATGAAGAAATTAAAATTTAAATAACTTGCCTAAAGTTACACACCTATCAAATGATGAAGACCAGCATTCAATTTCAGTTCTTTTTACTTTGCTTGTGAAAATACAATAGGGATCATGCTATTACACTCATTGGATTTCTGAATAATCTAGTACACAATGAATTTGTTTTATTTAAAAAAATTTTTTAATGTTAATTATCTTTGAGAGAGAGAGACAGGCAGACAGACAGACACAGAAGAGTGCAGGTGGGGGAAAGGCAGAGAGAAGGAGACACAGAATCAGAAGCAGGCTTCAGGCTCTGAGCTGTCAGCACAGAGCCTGACGCAGAGCTCAAACCCACACACCACAAGATCATGACCTGAGTCTAAGTGGGAGGCTTAACCGACTGAGCCACCCAGGCACCCCACACAATAAAATTATTTTAAATTTGAAAACAAAAACTATGTTAACATTAGTATCTCAGTAACGTATCTAAGAAACTACTGAAAACAGCTATTCATTTCAGTTTTACTCTGAGATCAAATGCATAACTTACTGTATCATTTAAGCCTCCATTCCTGAACATTATAGTGATTCATTAAAATATTTCTCTGCTTCAATTTTTCCACTCCAAACTATTTTACACAAAGCTGTCAGAAGAATATGATCATACCCAAATCATCATTCCCATACATCTAAAAGATAAAATCCAAACTTCTTACCCTGAAACTCAAGAAGTTTTATGATATGGCTCCAATATACCTTTTTAATCTAAGCTGCAACTACTCACCATTCAGAATCTCCATTACAGTCAAGCAATTCTATTCAATGATCCTTAAACATGGCTTGTTCCTTCTTGTCCTTGAACTTGTGCTCTTACCCTCATCCTACCTAAAATGCTTTTACCCATTCCGTCTATTCAAAGGTTTTAATTCTTCTTGAACAAATTAAAATCTCTGCTTTGTGAAACTTTCATGGACTCTTTTATCTTCTGGCTCAATGATTTTTCCTTCCTGTGGACTATACTATTGATATGATAAAGCAAACATAACAATTCATCATAATGGTTTGTGAACACTGTATCCTCAACTACTGTTTCCTTATTATTTGATGAACGCTTCTGCTTCTTCAATTAGGAAAGTTCCTTGAGATTGGGACTCATGTCTTAAACATCTTCAAATTTCTTAAACTTGAATACTATTTTAGTGGAGGTCAAGGTAAATCTGGTCTCAGTTTCTAAAAAGAAAAACATCTACCTCCTTACCAACCCTACTAAGGGCTGGAACTTAAATTTACAAAAATAGCACTTGCTTCTAAATGTAAAAGCTAAATAACTCTTAAAAGTTATACATATTAGATTTCATAGTACTCTCAACAAATAAAACATTTAAACTAATCACCAGCTTACCGACAATACGGATTTCTTCGAGAGGAATACCGAAGAGTAAGAAATCTATAGTAGATAAAAGGCTGGAGCAAACTCCCTTGACCACTGAAATAAACAAATACAAGGATAAGAAATATACATTATCAATTCATATATATACTCTCAAAACTTAAGGCAGTTTAATTGGGGAATGCGTGTGTGTGTGTGTCTTCATTAAATGGTCAAGGTAACATCTATCATGTCTTAATCAAAGTTATTCCGAAAAAGGAAATAAAGTGGCGCCTGGCTAGCTTGGTCAGTAGAGGATGTGACTCTTGATCTCAAGGTTGTGAGGTTGTGAGTTCAAGCCCCAGGTTGGGCGCAGAGCTTACTTAAAAAAAAGAAGGTAAATGATTGATAAAAAGTAAAATGTTATTGTTTAAATTTTTGTAAACATGTATTTATGTATTACTTTTAACAAATTTAAAAGCTACTAAATCAGAAAATGTATAAATGCTTCTGTAATTACCACTAATACTTGATTATCATATTGTGAAACTTTATAACATAGTGTTTTATTTTATATAAACAAACAAACAATGAAATTATACAGGTCTCTAGTAAAGTTACATAGCCTATTCCATTTTTCTTGGTTAAAAAGCACAATTACAATACCCAAGAGCCACATACTTATTTATGAAATTCTAAATCAATAATTTTTTCCCAGGAAAAACTATCTGGATTAAGACATTCACTACAAATAACTACAAATTAAATGCATCAACAACTTAACCAGGATAGTTAGGTAGTAGGGCTAGTATATCATCTTTATATGATGGAGTTAATATCTTTATTTGGGTAGTTAGTATGCAACTACCCAAAATCTTGATTATGAGAACAACATAGCAACTTTGAAGACTGCAAAGTATAAAACTATACATATTATTACAACAGTATTTTAAAACATTTTTGGAGAAAATATATTAAAGATGTTAAATGTGGCTTAAGTTAATTTTTGCCTTTTCTTCTAAATTGTGATATTTTCATAATATAAATTTACATAATTACAAACTAATCACTAAACGTGTTACATACATTTTCCCCAATAAATGCTATGACAAATTTTTAATTCTTCACAGTGAAATATACACATACTATAGAAAATACAGAAAATAAAATTCAATGAAAAATAAATTTTCCATCATCCAAGTTAACTTCTTCCTCAGAGTTACAGCTCAGTCTCTAAAATATCCTTCCAGAAATTTACATACACACGTGTGTGTAAGGAGTAACACTAATACAGTGCTCGCTTTACAATTCACTGAATCCATTCTACTCTAGGAGGGATGTGGCATTATCATTCCCATTTTAAAGATGAAGAAAGTGAAGCAGAAAAAAACATATATAAGCCCTTAAAATACAAGCTCACACACACACACCCCAAAATATAAAAAGGGGAACACACTATACAAGTCTTAACAAACCTTTAAACTGATTATATCTTGG
Source organism: Cryptoprocta ferox (assembly GCA_028646485.1). Classification (NCBI taxonomy): domain Eukaryota; kingdom Metazoa; phylum Chordata; class Mammalia; order Carnivora; family Eupleridae; genus Cryptoprocta; species Cryptoprocta ferox. Next base: position 158,298,957 of record CM053567.1, read on the forward strand.
AGATCATCCCGTCATAACACATAAATTTACCTCATTCTTTTTACAGCTTCAAGCAGTTCACCTTATGCATTACTCGAATGTAACAAACTCTCTACTAATGAATAAAATAAAGCTACACGGATCATCCTTTTATCTTTCTTTACATTCATATTCATGTACATATAAGATAAACTCACAGGCTTTACGTTCATTTTTAAATACAAAGCTTGACGCAGTGCTGTGAAAAAAAGAACTGAATGAAGCCGTCTAATATTTAGATTGTGCTTCTGTCATGAAGGAGGCATCAAAGGAATAATGATTTTAAATTGTTTTTAATTTTATAGTTTGTGTTATATGCAAGTGACATACTAAAGCATCAATAGCTTTTCCTACTAGGGACTGAATTAAAAAAAAAACCCTTATAATCCTACTTTAGTTTTTTAGAAAAACATCTGGATTCAATACTTCTGGAAATTCTCATCTCTTTTAAAAAAATCTTTAAAAATTAAAATCATCCTGTTTTAAAATTTAAGTGTTGTTAAAAATTTTTTTAAAGTTTATTTATTTTGAGAGAGAGAAAGGGTATGCACATGAGGAAGCGTGAAGAGGGGCAGAGAGAGAGGAGAGAGAGAATTCCAACCAAGTATGCTCTGCGCTGACACTGTGGGCTGGATCTCACAAACCATGTGATCATGACCTGAGCTGAAATCAAGAGTTGTAAACTTAACTGACATGCAAAAATCTCACTAGTTAATTAAAGGCAACGAACACTAAAATGAAGTATCTCATAAACAAAAATACGTTTTTTTCAAATTATTAAGATTATGGAAAACAGATAATACAGGCATCTTAGACAACAATCTGGCATGGTCTAATAAATATAAAATGCACTTAGCTCAGACTTAGCAAAATCAATTCTGGTTTAGAGAAAACAGTGGCACAAAAGTATAAGCAGAATGGTAAAAAAGAGGGGCGCCTGGCTGGCTCAGTTGTAGGAGCATGTGACTCTTGATCTCAGAATCCTCATACGAGCCCCACATTGGGGGTAGAGATTACTTAAACCAAAATTTAAAAAAGAATTAAGTTAAAAAGATGTTTACTGCATCAATATCTGGAAAAGCAAAAATTTGGAAAGAAATGTTTCCCCATTAATAGGGGAAACATAGTAAAATGCGCATATTAACATGACCAAACGCTACAGAGCCATTAAATGGAACAAACCAGAACTGTATCTATCAACATAAATAGGTCATGAAAACAGCGAGATGCAGACAAATGAGGCATTATGGCACTGCTGGTATAAAATAAAAAGTAAACAAAACCAAACCCCACACCCATCATATGCATTTTCTATGCATCTGTATGAATATTTAAAAGTAATACATGCATATATACACATACCAGAAGGAGAGTACAAAACTACAACAAGGATTCATAGTAAATGATATTTTAGCATTTATCTACAATGTCCTACTAGAGAAACTAAAAACTGAAAAAGCAATAATCCAGGCAGAAATGTAGTTTCATTTTTTTCCTGCTAATTTATTCTTTTTTTCCAATTTGGCTTTGAAACTAGTCATTTTTTTCCACAACAAAGAAGATAAACACATAACAGAGACAGAGAAGAGCTTCTGACTTGGTAACCAAAGTTTATGCCAGCCAAACTTATTCTCTCCTTTTATTTATATATATATATATTTTTTTTAATTGTAATTACCCAGTGCTCATCACAAGTGCACTCCTCAATTCCCTTCTACTTTATCCATGCCCTCACCCATCTCCCCAGAAATGTAGTTTTAAAATTTAAATGCAAGAACCTTGATAGGAAGGGTCAATATTAGTCTGATGTTCTAATTTTTAACAGGACAACTTTCTTTATTCATGCATTACTTGTAAAAGATACAAACAAAACATGGAAGTGATAGTAGGCAACTATTAATACCAGACCATAATTTTTCTACAATTTTTCTATAAGAAAAATCATCTAAATAATGACAGAATGCACTAATCTAGGCTTCCCAAGATTCTTTCAAAGATGGCGGTTCTTAAATTCATTTTTAAAATGTTAAATGGTAAATCACAAGGAACGATAAGACAAGTTCCTAAGTTTACTATAATGTCTCAGGTTCTTTCTCTACGATAAAATGAAAAAAAAAATGGTTGCTCTACACATCAGTATCTACTTCCAACAGATTAAAGCATGATAAAATTTGAGTTATTATATTTATTATGATCACTTAGTCATCTGCCTCCCAAAACCAATGTATTTTTATTCTTACCTAAAAAGCATAAAAACTGTAGCAGGCATCAAGAATATTTCATTACAAGCAATGAATTTCAGAATATTCTGTTGATTAGCGCTTAGTTTATCCAAGATAGATCTCAGCAAAGGTAAACTATTTGAACCCTTCGCCTAAAAACATAAGAAAACAAACATCAGATATAAAGAGACATTTTTTAATTAAAAACAAACATTTTTTAATGTTTATTTTTGAGACAGACAGAGCGTGAATGGGGGAGGGGCAGAGAAAGAGAGGAGACACAGAATCTGAAGCAGGCTCCAGATTCTGAGCGGTCAGCACAGAGCCTGGTTCGAGGCTCAAACCCACAAACCACGAGATTATGACCTGAGCCGAAGTTGGACGCTCAACCAGCCTAGCCACCCACGCGCCCCTCAAAGCATTTTTGATTATTCAATTATTTTCTTTCTTTAGATAAACAGTATAGCCAACAGGCAAAACAACTAAAAGAAAATTATTTTAGAAATGGGAACATAAAAGTTTACAAAGTAAGGGAACAGTATGTTTTCCTGCATTGCTGTATTTTGTGTATCTGACAAATTATAAAGACTTTAGTAAGCCATTTTCATGCCTTATTTTCGAAAAAAGACTAGATTATTGCACACACACAAAAAGAGTAGTTATTTCTACTAACCGTAACAAAATCTGACTACCTAGTAATACAGTGAAGGTATTTGTGACTCCTTAGCTAAATAAAGGAAGAAATTACAGAGCCCAATTACCGATATGATCAAAAAACTATAGGAATAAAGAAAGAAAACCTCTGGGACACCTGCCTGGGTGGCTCGGTCAGTTAAGCATCGGACTTCACCTCAGGTCATGATCTCATAATTTGTGAGTTTCAGCCCCACGTCGGGTTCTGTGCTGACAGCTCAGAGCCTGGAGCCTGCTTTGGATTCTTTGTCTCCCTCTCTCTCTGCCCCTCCCCTGCTCACACTGTCTCTCTCTCTCTCAAAAATAACAAAAAACATTTAAAAAAATTTTATAAAGATAAAAAAAAAGAGAACAGCCAACACAAGGCAAACATTTGGATATTTTAATTCAAATGTCAGTGCATATGCAGTCAATCTGCCTGGCACAATTAACTTGGGCTTAATGTTCCAATCCAGGAATAAGAAAACATTTTAGGAATATTTTAGTTCTGAACATTAACATAAAAGAAATTCAGTACACTCTACTTACCTGGTATGTCAAAATTAAACAATGACAGAAGAAGAGATCTCTGACCACTTATACAATTATCAAAACTAAAAGATAGATTTTTCTTTTTAAACAAAAAGATCTATTTCAAACTTCAGAAATTTCTCTGGGAACTAGAGGGTAATCTGCAATATAATCCTTTACCTACAAAATGTATTTTGTGAAACTTAAATACAAAATTTCAAACTTAAAACTTTCAAACCACTAATAATTTACAAGTTTGTAGGGAATGGAGCAAACTTTTACGACAAATGGCAAAATGTCTAGAACTAAAACTCATGCCAACAACCTGCAATCCAGGAGTTTAAAAAACACCACAGCTTTACTTACATCAAGAACCTTTTTCGTATATGTGGCCGCATGAAGCAAAGAGAATAACAACACAGGAAAAATACTCACTGAAGAAACAATTAAGGAAAACATTTAATGTTTATTAAGTACTTTGGAAAACAAGCGACGTATTATGCCCGATATAGATCTGACACGGCATCTGCTAAAATGACTTCAGAGATGGCTTCTGTTTTACTGATACACTTTGCAACCAAAAGAAGCTTTTTTTTAAATCTGTAAACAATTTCAGTTTCTAAAGCTCAGTTTTTTATGAAGAAAATTAAAGTGAAAAAAGTTTTCCTTTTCTATTAGTTAATAAAATATTGTAAACATTTGCTAAATTAAATCGAAATAAATATATGACAGCTTTTAGCCCCAACAAAGGCCATCCTGGCCAGAATAATTTGGCCTTCAACTAGTCTCTTGTACTGCTTTCCTCATCACAACTGCTTAGAAAAGTCTGGAGAATGGTTTAAAAAAACTTCCCCAGGGGTGCCTGACTGGCTCAGTTAGTACAACATGCGACTCAATCTCAGGGTGTTAAGTTCGACCCCCACGTTGAGGCTAGAGTTCGCGTAAAAAAATAAAAAATACAACTTTAAAAGAGGACTTACCAATTTTCCTCAACTAAAGATCTTTCATTATTTCTTTCCTACAAAAACCCCATTATCTCTCTCCTACAAGATCCCTATTATTTCAAGATACTGTACCTATCAAGATTGTCCAGCCATGTGTTCTCAACTTGTACGAATAAAAAGTGTGTATTTGGGTTTGTGCACAGTTAATTCAAAGTCTCATCAGTTTAATTACAGACATACTTGAGTTCAATTGTTTGGCTTTATGTCATAGATGAATATATAATTTTTATTCAGCTTTTTGAAAAATAAAAATTGCTTAAAAGACCCTATTTATTACCCCAATTTCTGCCAGGTCAAGAAAAATGAGAGCAAAAACAGTCAAAAACAGTCAAGTATTTTCATAAAATAATAGAGACTGTTCATCTATCATGAATGGCAAAAATACTTCTCCTAAAAGTATTTGCAGTTTCTGGGGTGCCTGGCTGGCTCAGTCAGTACTGCATGTGACTTGATCTCAGGGTCGTGAGTTTGAGTCCCACGTTGGGGGTAGTTTACTTAAAAAAAAAAAAAAAAAAAAAAAAAAAATCAAAAAACTTTTTAAATTACCCTTATTAAGAAAAAACTATTTGCAGTTTCTAGGAAATGAGCCATTATATTTTTCTACATTAACTGAAAGCTTGGTGTGATGGGAAATGGTGATTACTGCAATATGAGTACCAAATTCATACCATAACTCATTAGATCCAGAAGCTGACTAGTTTCTAACTGGCAAGGAAGACACTGATCTGTACCCAAGGATTACAAAAATCGTCTCTCATCTAGTAGTTCTCCAAATTAATATCCTTGTCAATTCTTCCCTGACACACACAAGAATTAAGTAAAATGCCAATTTCCTCAGTAGAGACCATGTATATAGTTTCACACTTTTTAATCAATCATAGATACCTTTGGAACTGATGAAAGCTACAACTCTCTCCTCTCTAAGGCCACTGTAAAATTTTGTTGCTTCTTAAATAGTTAAATTTAAACTTTGACACATATCCTAACTTGAAGCCTGATTCTGTAGAAGCAATGTAGGTAATGAAAACAGA
>CM053567.1:158304534-158324538 GCA_028646485.1 Cryptoprocta ferox
ACTGACAGAACAAACTAACAGCTAGAGGGAGAGAAGAGGCTACATCAAGGTAGGAGGTGTGGAGATGTGATTTGGGGGAGAAATGGATTGTGGGTGCTGCAGAGGGCAGAGAGCCCTGATCATGGAAAGAAGCAGGAGGGAGGGAGGGAGGGGGAGGGAGGGGGGGAGAGAGAGAGAGAGAGAGAGAGAGAGAGAGAGAGAGAGAGAGAGAGACTCTTAAGCAGGCTCCATGCCCAGCACAGAGTCCGACACAGGGCTCCATCCCATGACCCTGGGATTACGACTTGAGACGAAATCAAGAGTCGGATGCTCAACCAACTGAGCAACCCAGGCGCTTCAAAGCTACAGATTTCTAATGAGTTTTTCACTTCTAACATTCTGTAATTCACAAATCCTTAAAAGAGATTCATAATCTTACCTTTCAATGTAACTTTTAAACTATTCAGAAAATATAAACAGTGAAAAGTCTGCAAGTTAAACCCTACGTACCCATCATGGCTAGACATCAAGGACAACATCACCTATGGAGGTGCAAAGATGAGAACACAATTTTGTAATATGACTTTGCTCATACTTATTTACTAACATAATGCTCATCTTTATTTACTAGCATAATACCCAACTACTTTTAAGAATCAGATTAGTACTGGGGCACCTGGGTGGCTTAGTCAGCTAAGCGTCCAACTTCGGCTCAGGTCATGATCTCACGGTTTGCGAGTTCGAGCCCCATATCGGTCTCTGTGCTCACAGCTCAGAGCCTGGAGCCTGCTTAAGATTCTGTGTCTCCCTCTCTCTCTGCGCTTCCCCCACTCACAGTCTGTCTCTCTGTCTCTCTAAAATAAATAAACATTGAAAAAAATTCCTTTTTAAAGATTCGGATTAGTATTGGGGCGCCTGGATGGCTCAGTCAGTTAAGCATCCGACTCCATTTCAGCTTAGGTCACGATCTCACAGTTCAAGCCCTCCACTGGACTCTGTGAGAACAGCATGGAGCCTACTTAGGATTCTCTTTCTTTCTCTCTCTCTCTGTCCTTCACCCACTCAGGAGCTCACACAAGCACGTGCATGCTCTCTCTCTAAATAAATAAAAGAAATTTTTTTTAAAGAATCAAAGTAGTATTTCTTCACAGTTACTAGTTTAGGCTATTCCTATTACAACTATAGACCTTTCAAGTCAGACAGACCTTGCCAGCATTACTATATATTTGCCAGTACGTCAGCCAAGCTGTTTTAAACTCTTTGAGCCTCAATGTCCGTATCAATAATATCATGCTCACATTGGTATTAAATATGTGATATTTGTATGTACTGACAAAATAAGTGCTCAAAAAATGTTTCCTATTCTTTCATTAAAACTTTAAAAATCTATTTAAAATTTGATTAATTCATGAACACAAAATTATCTAAACAGGTAATATTTAGTCCTAGAAAAATATTTGATCATGTTTTCCATTAGGTATAGTTCCACTGTGTACGTTTATGATATGATCATAAATACGTCATTATGACACACTATGATACATATGTATCATAAACATTCAAGAACTGAACTTCTCAAAGCACAAAATACTTTTGGGAGGGATGATGGTGGGGGAACAAACTATAAAATGACTAAGAGACACTGGTCACTCTTTTGCCTCACAATGAACATTAGCCTATCAAAGGTCCTACAGTAAAGAAACCTACTTAAAACTGTTTTGATCCCGTGCTTCTCACACACACTAAAGCCCTCCTCCCCAACCCTCCCCCACCGTTTTAGAAAACCACTTATCACCCAACACACTTCTGAAATGTATGAACATACAATTCCAAATGAGTTCTTTAATTCTCATTAGCTCCAAAGATTATCCATGTGTCCTTATTTTCTCCTCTATCCACTGTAAATACCAGTAATTTTTCATTGTATTTATTAATTATCCAATTCTCTCTTAAATAAATTATTTCTTAATGAATTTCCATTTGTTTCTAGCTCACTAGGAGCTGAAAGAGCTGAGGATTTCTTTTTTAAAGCAAGATATATGGACGTTTCCCCAAAGATTGAATTAAATGAGAAAAACTTAAATATTAAAATAAGTCCTCCATAGTCCTGTGCTTTTAATCTGAACTTTACAAAATCCATTGCTAACAGGGGCAAGAACAAAGACACAAAATTTAAAATCCCCACACCAGCTCTTCAAATTTAGATGTCACATTTTAGAGTCAGAAATCCTTACACTAAATGTATCTTCATTCAAATTAAGTGCCAACCAACCAACCAACCCAGCCAGGCCTTGTTGCCGAACCTTTCCTATTGCAAAAAATAAATGAGAATCGTCTATATGATTGATAGGCGATTTCCTTGTCAAAAAGGCACAGAAAGGATACTTGTAACAGGGTAGGAATTGACAAAGATGAGTGAGTACAACAGGTAGTGGCAGCTGTCTTCTAATAAAGCCTGGGCCAGGAATGCTCTGCTTAACTGGAAATGCGGTAGTCTCTGGTGCAGCCTCAGAGCGCTGGTAAGAGCATTGGCCAGTAGAGCACGCTGGTAAAAGCTTGCAGCTTCATGCAGCCTGCGAATTACCAGACGAGAGGTTATCATGAGACTTAACAACTACCGGGTCTCTTCCTCCTTTGTGGACTGCATCATAGTTGCACAACACCTAAATCTCTTACTTGTCAATAGAAAAAAATTACTTGAACCTATGATACCTTCTTCCTTCTTAGAAGCCTCACTTCATACACATACCCAACTGAATTCTATAAGGCAGTCATTCCTCCGATTAAGGTAAAGTGTCAAATGGGCAAAAAATATAAACTCCTCTCCTCCCCACACATCCATTCTCTTTTGGATTTTCAACGTGATGTCAACGGTCACAAAGTACACTATGTAATATTCCTCCAGGCGGGATTACAGTGTCTAAAGGAGGAGACTTGCATTTTATTTGTCCCAGAAACTCTTGCAGTTTAACAAGTCGCCATGTAAAAGGTATTCCATAAAAACCCACTGAACTGAATATCAAAGGCAGAAATCTGTATAATACATACCCAAGAAGAGGCAGAACAAACAAAGCAGAACAGTAAACTGTGAACAATCGAGAAAGCCACATGGCCGTGTCCAGTTTATTGGTCATCATGAATTGCTAAATTTAAAAAGAAAAAATATTGTTGTAAACTAAGCCTGTAAATTATCTAAGAATGAGGATTACATAGTTTTACTCCATTCAAAATGTTTTAACAACCCCGTAGCAATGATTTAAAATCAAAATGAAAACTCTTAGGGCAGCTCAGTAACACGTCCAAACACCTTATTGTTTTGATGCAGAAAGCATGAAAGGACTTGAATAGAAAAATACTAGTTGATATTCAAAAAAATAAAGACTAAGAAACCTTTGAACTCAAATTTCACTACAATTGTCTGTATTCTTTCAACACTTGTAAGACTGGCTTCATCTATTCAAAAATTTTTTTAACATTTATTTATTTTTGAGAGACAGAGAGAGACGTGTGATCAGGGTAGAGGCAGAGAGAGAGAGGGAGGCACAGAATCTGAAGACAGGCTCCAGGCCTGAGCTGTCAGCACAGAGCCCGACACAGGGCTTGAACCCACGAACCGTGAGATCATGACCTGAGACGAAGTCTGATGCTTAACCACCCAGGCGCCCCATGGCTTCATCTATTTTAAAAAGAAGTATTTAAAAGATCTATTTAAAAAGAACTAATTGCTCTCAAGAATACCATAGTGCCTGTTCTTAGAAAAATCTCAAATTCAAATAGGTAGGTTTCAGATTTGAGTAAAAAGGCATCACATAAAGCCGGTTTGGATGAAATAAACCTTACAAAAGGAGAAATGTAAAAACCATGGTAACAGTCATTCACTACTGAACTTATTAGCCTATGGATAATTTGCTTACATATCAACAAGGGCCTGACATACTCTAAGTGTCCAAAATGTGGCCGTCAATGTTAAATAGCACCTGTCTCTCCAATTCCACGACTTTCTTCATCCCCCATACATGTTACCCAAGTTTCAGTGGCCCTAGATTAAACTCCCATATGCCACTTTATTCTCCATTTTTCCTCAATCTTTCTTTGCCCTTGCTGCATTTGCCAAAGATGTATCCATTATCACTAATGGAATAACTTAAAATCTGATTTCTCATTCAAAATGTATCTTGTATTCAAATTCTTAAGTGGCTCTTACATTTTTTGATAGAATCTATATTAATAATTTTTACATCAAGGTTTGATACAAACACACATGGATATACAAGTAAACAGAGGTTTCACAAAACAATACTTTTCTTTCCTATGTGTGATGGATTTGGTATTTTGTATTCTATTTAAGAAATACTTAGTGTTCCCACTAAGCTGATTTCACAATTCACTTACGAATCTTAATGTGGAGTCTAAAAACACTACTCTAAGCAATCTAACTTAATTATCTTTTGAAATACTATATAAAAAGCTTTTGAAAAAAAATGCAAGTACATTTTAAAATCCAAAGATGTTTTACTGCATGTCTTTATAACAATATGCAGGTAATTTCAGAAAAATGCCTGTTTTTGGGCACCTGGCTGGCTCAGTCAGTAGAGTGTATGACTCTTGATCTCAGGGTCATGAGTTCCAGCCACACGTTGAGTGTGGAGCCTACGAAAGAAAGTGGGGAGAAGGGGGGAGAGGGAGGGAGAGGGAGGGAGAGGGAGGGAGAGGGGGCAGAGAGGGGGAGAGAGGGGGCAGAGGGGGGGAGAGAGGGGAAGAGAGGGGGAGAGAGAGAGATGGAAAGGAATAAAGAAAAGATGTCTGTTTTATTCTAACCAAAGCTACTACACTGTGACTCCTCTAAATTTAAATGATCACAAGTAGTCAAGTGGAAGAATAAATCCAGCTTACTGTACTCAGTTTCTCCACAAATATTCAGACTTTACACCGTAAAGTGTAAATTAAGTTTCAGAACTTAATTTTAGAACATGTTCTTTAAAATCTAGGGGCGCCTCGGTGGCTCAGTCTGACTTCGGCTCAGATCATGACTCCACAGTTCCAGCCTGGCGTAGGGCTCTGTGCTGACAGCTCAGAGCCTGGATCCTGTGTGGTGGATTCCGTGACTCCCTCTCTCTCTGCCCCTCCCCTGCTCACGCTCCATCCCCCTCTCTCTCTCTCTTTCAAAAATAAATAAATAAAAAATTTTTTCATAAAAAAGTAAAATCTATTTGTTTAGGGGCACCTGGCTCAGTGGATGGAGCATGTGACTCTTGATCTCCGAGCTGTGGGTTCAAGCCCCTTGTTGAGTACAAAGATTGCTTAAAAATAAAACTGTTTAGGGTGTTTATTCTGTAATAAATCATTGTCTATGTGTTTAACTTTGGATACTTTTATGTATCTGTATTTTAGTACACAATAAAAAAGGTTAAAAAGTGGACTGGTTTACACTTTAAGAGTCAACAATCTAACCATGTTATAGTCAACAGATCTACTGAGGCAGAAAAACCATTCACACAGTCTCCAAGTATCATGCCACAGAATACTACTTAATTACAAAAGAAAAAAAGTATCTTTACAATGGAGAATCTGGTCGATACCACTTGAATCGAATAATCAAACTTAGTATCTGCAATGATGGAATAAATCAACATGAAATGCTTCCTGATATACATAATGCACCGAAAAAGGCAGAATATCACTTATGTAACATTCGTGCCAAAATGTTCAACTTGAATCTAGTCATGGGGGGGGGGTACAGACAACTTCAATCTGAAAAAGCATTCTGCAGAACAAGTCAGGACTCCTCAAAGTAAAAAATGGCAGTAGGAAGGCAAGGGAACTATTCTGGAATAAGAGACTAAAGGTCAGTAAAAGCAATGCATGCTTTTAGACTGAATCCTGGATAAGGAGGAAGATGCTTTAACACACAACTGAGGAAACTTGAATATTGACTGTAAATCAGGTAACATGTATCAATGTTAAATTTCTCAAATTTAACTGCAAATACTGCCGCAATGGCTGCACTGTGGTCATGTCAAAGAATACTTAAGTATTTATGAATTAGCCATCATTGTGTATGCAACTAATTCTTAAACGGCTCAGCAAAATCAAGAAAAGAAGAAAACTTCTTATATAAATGGAAATATTGCAAAATGTTTAAAAAGTAAAAAGAGGCTCAATTCACATATTCATAGTGTTTAAATTTAGAGAGCCATACAAATAATGATTAGGCAGATCTGCCTGTTAAGAACAAAATATTTACAGAAGTCTAAGATCTCTCTTCGTCAAAAAGTACGGACAAAATGACGAAAAGAAAGAAAACGAAAAAAAAAAAAAAGACTGCTCCCTCCTCACTGCGTAATTTCCATATAATGGCATAAAACGGCCAGCTAGCTAGCACGCCTGTGCGGAATGAGGCCTGTGTCACGGCTCCACCTCAGGTGGCATCTTCAACCTTGGAACCTAGGACAATTAGCGACTGAGAGGTAGGAAGAGGCAAGAAGGCCCAATTTCCTTGGCATACAGGTGAGGGCCACCTGCTCCAGGCCAGCCCACTGTCGCTTCCAAACAGAAAACTTGTGGCTTCCTCTACATCTTCGCAGAAGAGCTCTTCTCTCTACGCTACCCCCACCTCACTCACTAATCCCAGGCCCTTTAAGCAATGAGCTGAAACGCCTCGGAACTGAGCCACACTTCCTGCTCCGTTCTAACTCTTAGAAATCATCCCAGAAGACCCTGCTCGCTCACTTACCACTGCGCCCGCCCCTTGGGGGCCGTTCGGGGCCGTTTCTGCCATGGGGAGATCCACGCACGCGTCTCGGACGCTGCAATCGGTAAGGGAAGAAAAGGGATGTGAGCACACGGGGCCACGATTCCGGTAACCGGTGTCCCTGCACCGTGCAACAACCCCGCCGCGCCCTAAGGGGACTCCGACCCTCAACAGAAGAAAAGTTTCGCCCGCTCCTGTGCAGCGAACTGCCTTGGGAGCACCCAAAGTGGCCGGGAAATACCTGGACGACACTGCCAAGAGCAAAGCCGCGTTTCTAGAAAAAACGGAGAGAAGGCGGAGCTTCGGACCAAGACCCAACAGCGCCGATCTAACGCCCCGGCTCCAGGTTCTTGCCGAACCTGGAAGTGCTTCTTTTACTTCCGTGGGGAAGAGGCGGTGACAAAGAGGTGAAACCGATACTGGTGTCTTGAGGCATGACGGGAAATGTAGTTTTTCTCGTTTCAGTTTCACCAGTCCTGTACTGCAAAATCTCTCTGTTCCTTTTTTTTTTTTTTTTTTTTTTTTAACGTTTATTCATTTTTGGTACATGGAGAGAGACAGAGCGTGAGTCAAGGAGGGGCGGAGACAGAGAGAGAGAAGGAGACACAGAATTTGAAGCAGGCTCCAGGCTCTGAGCTGTCAAGCAAAGAGCCCACTGCAGGGCTCGAACTCACTAACGGTGAGATCATGACATGAGCTGAAGTTGGATGCCTAACTGACTGAGCCACTCAGGTGCCCCTTTCTGCTCCTTTATGTAGAAGCCTCAGAGATGTCTTCTTCGCCATTTTCCTCTGCAGGCTTGCTAAGCCCGGTGGTCCTACTTATAAAATTAATTTTTAACAAGTACTTAACAAGGCCTGCTACGTGACAGGCCCCATACTTGGCATGGAGGATAAAAAAAATGAAAATGACCCAGATTGCGGGAAAGACAAACCAAAATCACAGCACAGTTCTTGTATAATATGAGCAGAGGCTGCAGAGGAGGGTACCTAAATCAGAAAGGGTCTGGGAAGGTTTCCTGGAAAAGGTAATTCTGGCCCTAAATTTTGAAGAACAAGGAGAAGTTGGCTAAACAGGGGAGGAAATTCGAGATAGAGCAACAGAAAGTTCATGAAGCAACAGGACAGAGTCCAGGAACTAGTTCAGTTTGACCAGAATAAAGGGATGAGTATGTTGGGGCAGGGGTGGTACTGGGAAAGGTGGATTGTAAAAGATTTGGGATAGAGGGGTAGGCAGATGTGCTAAGGAGAGGATCTGAACTTGACCTTGAAATCCAGGGAATCATGGTACAATTTAAGCAGAAGTAGTGACATCATGAGATTTAGTTAGAACCATCCTCTGGCAATAGGATAGAGGATGATCAGAGGAGCAAGCTAAAACTCAGGGGATTAATTGGGATGTTTTACGTACTTACTGGAGGAATATCCAATATCCATGGGCAGTCCAGGTGCTAGGCAGTTAGCTGACAAGTCAAATGGTGCCCTCTGGAAGCCATGTAAACTTCTGTTGTTTTTTTAAGTTCATTTATTTTGAGAGAGACAGAGACAGTGCAAGTGGGGAAGGGGCATGAGAGAGTGGGAGAGACAGAGAATCCCAAGCAGGCTCTTCACTGCCAGAACAGAGCTCGATGTGGGGCTTGAATCCTTGAAGCCATGAGACCATGACCTGAGCCAAAAGCAAGAGTAGGACGCTTAACAGACTGAGCCACCCAGGCCCCTAAACTTCTGTTTTTCTAAGGTCACTGCCCAAGTTCAGGTCCTTCCGATCTACAGGATTATCTAAAGCACCACCTCCACTGCACTCTTCACATATCATTTACTCCATATTTTTATAGCACTTATCATTCCTCAACAGTGCTTACAAATATTTGGGTACCTATCAGGAGTGTGTGTGTGTGTGTGTGTGTGTGTGTGTGTGTGTCTAAGCTTGGGCTGCCACAACAAAATATTGCAGGCTGGGTGGCTTAAACAAAAGAAATTTGTTTCTCACAGTTCAGTTCTGGAGGCTGGAAAGTCTAAGACCGAGGTGCTGGCAGGAAGGTTTATTCTAAGGCCTCTTCCCTTGACTTGTAAGTGGCTGCCATTTCATTGTGAGTTCATGCGGCCTTTCCCTGGTAAGGAGAGGGAAGGGAGAGAGATCTTGCCTCCCTTTATTTATTTATTTGTTTGTTTATTTAATTCTCAAGTTAGTTAACATACAGTGTAGTATTGGCTTCAGTACAACCCAATGATTCATCACTTACATATAACACCCAGTGCTCCTCCCAACAAGTGCCCTTCTTAATACCCATCACCCATTTAGCCATCCCCCACCCCATCAACCCTCAGTTTGTTCTCTATATTTAAGAGTCTCTTATGGTTTGCGTCCCTCTCGGTTTTTATCTTATTTTTCCTTCCCTTCCCCTATGATCATCTGCCAAGTTTCTCAAATTCCACATATGAATGAAATCATGTATCTGTGTTTCTCTGACTGACTTATTTCGCTTCCCTTTCTAATAAGGCCACCCAGTTTTATTGGCAGGGCCACACCCTTATACCTCATTTACACTTAATTACCTACTAAAGATGTTATCTCCAAATCTAGTCATATTGGGGGTTAGGGCTTCAATACATGAATTTTAGAAGGACACAATTCAGTCCATAGCAATATATATGTTTGGGCGCACCTGGGTGACTCCTTTGGTCAACCGTCCATCCCTTTCTCTTTCTCCCTCTCCCTCAAAATAAACATTATATATATAATATAATATATATATATTATATATATAATATTTAAGTATATATATAATAATATATATATAATATATACACATATAATTGATTTAAAAACTCCTAAACTCCTCTTATGGGGCTCCTGGCTGGCTCATGGGGTAGAGTATATGAAGCTCAGTCTCAGGGCTTGGGTCATGAGTTCAAGCCCCACACTGGGCAAGGAGCCTACTTAAAAAAAAAAAAAAGAATGCTCTTATTACAAAAATATTAGCCTCCAAAATGTTATTTAAATTGCATATAACCCATTGATTCCTACAAAACACTTTTGTTGATTTTTTCTGAACTTCTGTATCCAAAGCCCCATGTTGTTGCTATTGATAAACCAACATAATTCTGTGAATGTTGTTTGATATTTTTGTTAAGGAATAAAATAAAAGTGAAACAACTAAACACATATTAAAACTTCACTCTTTCAACAATGATGTGATCAACTTCTTTGCTGAATTGAATAACAGTTTTTGAATACTGGAAGAATATTTACTCAATTTTTGCTGCTATTTACAATATTAACAGCTACAGACGTAACACAGTTTTAAGTTTCATCCGTATCAACAAGCTCTCCATAACTTTTTTTAAAGGTTATTTATTTATTTTGAGACAGAGAGAGAGAACACACATATGCACAGGGGAGGGGCAGGGAGAGAGGGAGAGAGAGAATCCCAAGCGGGCTCCATGCACTGTCAGCTCAGAGGTCAGCTCGGGGACTTGCTCACACGAACCATGAGATCATGATCTGAGCCCAGATCAAGAGTCAGATGGTTAACTGACTGAATCACACAGGCACCCTATTTTCATCATAACTTTTAAGTCTAGACAATCAATGAAATAATAAATACCCTTGATTTGCATGCTTTCTGGTGTTTCCATGTTGTAAATGTTGCCACCATGACCTATTTTAAACTATTAACATAATGTTACTGAATGTGAAATTGGAAACAAATGTGCATAGCTCATTATCATATTACATTTCCATCATGCAGATACAATAGGCATAAATAACCTCAAGGCATAGATAATGGTAAAGTGTAGTAAAAATAATTAAGCGTTTTGAATGTTTATTACCTTTTTTTAAAAGTAATCTCTACTCCCAAAGTGGAACTTGAACTCATGACCATGAGATCAAGAGTTCCATGCTCTATTGACCCAGCCACCCACGTGCCCCTATTATCTATTTTTAATATAACTTATGGTAAATTTATACACTTTAACTTTTAATAATGGCTGTGCATAACAACCAGCTCACAAAATTCTGAAAAATTTAACCAACAGCTCTTGCAAGCCAGTATATGCTGGGTCTAGCATACCACTATGTGCCTACTCAAATTCCTACTCAATCTTACTGCCCAGTGCCACTATCACCAATCTCCCCTTTTCCCATCAGGAAAATCCCTCTTTGAAACCCCTGAATATATTCCTATTCTATTAGAGAATTTATTTAATCTTCTCTTATAATTCAATGACTTTACATGCTCCAAGGACTTAAGTTTCAAGGAAGCAAAGGTGAGAAACTTACCAATGAGGAATAGAAGAAGGTGGAGGACTTTTGGTTGATAGCCTTTTTTTTTAAGATTTTATTTTTAAGTAATCCCTATACCCAGCATGGGGCTCAAACTTACAACCCTGAGATCAAGAGTCTCATGCTCTACTAACTAAGCCAGCCAGATACTGCGATAGTCTTAAAAATATTCTCAATTACAATATAGTACACAACTATTCATTTTTTAAATGAATACATTAATAACTGGTCAGGAAATAATACTAACAATAGAAAGACTCATCAGTGTCTGCTGACCCCATTGGGTAAAATGTTGACAGGTGACACATTTCCAAAGTATTATACTAGAAATTTTTTTTAACCAATTACAAGAGGAAAGATGAATCTTTCCCAAAGAGCAACCTGGCAGTTAAAACCTAAACTAGGAGATCAAATGTGGCTTCACAAATATAGTGGGTTATCCTTACACTATCTCTTGATGTGACACAATATAATATTCACAACATTCCCTATAAGAAATTCTTGGCAGAATATTTGCTCTGAATCTAACCAAACCCTTCTAGATATAACTTTCAGTTTATAGAAAATTCCAAGAGACAGAGTAACAAGTTAAACAACATTGTAAGACAAAAATAAAAATGTGAGACCTTCTACAAAATAACTGGCCCAGACTCTTCAAAAAGTGGGTATCAGGGCCCCTGGGTGGCTCAGTTGGTTAAGCATCCAACTCTTGATTTCAACTCTTGATCTCACCTCAGGTCATGCTCTCATGGTTGGTGAGTTCGAGCCCCACATTGGGCTCTGTGCTGACAGCGTGGAGCTTGCTTGGAATTCTTTCTCCCTCTCTCTCTGCCCCTACCCAACTTGTGCTCTCTCTCTCTCAAAATAAATAAACTTAAGAAAATGAGTATCATTATAAAAGGTGGGAGAGCTATTTCAAATTAGAAGAATGTACAAAGTTAAAACAACCAAGTGTTAGTTTATCTAGATTCTAGATTGAAAAACTGTAATATAAGAAATTTGAGGGACAGTATAGACATTTGATTATGAGATGGATATTAGAACACATTACATGGTTATTGTTAATTTTTTGAGAGGTATGGGATTTAGAAGTAAAGTTCCAGGGTGTCTGCAAATTACATTCAAAAGTTTCAGTAAAAGAGCAGTGTATCTAGATGATGGACAAATAGAGAACACAAAAGCACATGTAGCAAAATATCAATAATTATTTAATCTAGAAACACATATGAATATTTATTATTCTCTGATCTCATCTCTGTGTTTAAATTTTCCATATTAAAATGTTAAGAAAAGAATGGAGGGAATTTTGTTATAGCAATGTAATACCTTCTGAGCTTTAATATTTTACTGTATGATTTCTGGCATATTATCTAATATTATATTTAATGATCAATTGGCAACTTAATTTGGTCCTCCAATATTTTTAGAAACAATGCAAAGTCAGCGGTAGCAACATATGCCACCCCAAAATATGGCACTTTGATATAAGGATTATTATTTTTTTTAATGTTTATTTATTTTTGAGAGAGAGAGAGAATACAAGTGGGCGAAGGGCAGGGAGAGAGGGAGACACAGAATCCAAAGCAGGCTCCAGGCTCTGCGCTGTCAGCACAGAGCCCAGCATCAGGCTTGAACACACAAACTGCGAGATCATGACCTGAACTGAAGTCAGACACTTAACTGACTGAACCACCCAGGCGCCTCTGATATAAGGATTATTTTAAGCTGAAGGCGCCTGAGAAGAAGCAGATAAAAAGGAAAGCTCTCTGTACTACTCCTATTGCCTAAAAATAGGACATAAATTTATGCAGTTGTTCTTCCTCCTCTCTCTACTGGACAGGACAAAAGTTACCCTTATCAGCCCAGAGATGGCACCAAAGGGGTCTACATAACATACTTTGCTAACAAGCCCTTATCTTTCATTAGTTCTCCTATACATTTACCTTCCCCCAATTTTGTCACCCGATAAACTTTAAGTCCTCTTCCTTTGGCCACCTCTCTAAAAATTTATTGTTTTTTTGTTAAGCTACTCCACAAGCCCAAGTTCTAACCATCCATTTGAGTTACTCCTTTCTAGGTACACTCCCATGTGTATGCATCATTCATGTGTTAATAAGCTTCTGTTTCTTTTTCTCTTGTTAATCTGTCTTTTGTTTGTCTAATTTTCATGGGCACCAGCCAATGAACCTAAGATGGGTAAAGGGAAAAAAGAAATTTTTCCTCCTCTACAATCGTCAGATGAATTGCAAAAGGATTTGTTACACAGGGTAATTTTTTTCTCAACATCTAACCTGATTTTTCAAATTATTCCTTTGTTTGGTGCCCTGGAAAAATTGACAGCTACTAAGATTTAGAAGATTGCAAGGGATGCCTTTCAAAATGTGGAGAGAACCAGTGTGACACATTCTCAAAAAGGTAACTTTTTAGGAAAACAGATACATGGAAGTTTTGCTTTGGCTCATTCCATTAAAAGTACTAAAGCCAGTACATCTTTCAGAAAATCTTTCTTGTGGGGTACCTGGCTGGCAGAGTCAGTAAAGCATGTGATTCTTAATCTCAGGGTTGTAAGTTTGAGCCCCATGTTGGATGTAGAGATTACTTAAAAATAAAATCTTTAAGAAAAGAAAAGAAAATCTTTTTTGCACTTCCAGGGGTACATGTATCACCAAAGTTAACTTTTTGCATATTTATTTCAGATTTTTTCTTTTTTATCAAACAGTACATACAATTGAAACCCATGCCCATTCCATTATCCTAACTTTCCAGAGCTACCTTTTCACTGAAATCACTATATTCTTTCTGTTCATGTTTTTATACTTTCGTTACATAGATTAATATTACCTCTGTACATGTGCAATAAACAATACACAGTATAGTTTTATATCCTTTTACATTTTCCACAGAAGGTACCATATTTCATGTACGCTCATGGAATCCACTTTTTTCAGTCAACAGTGTGTTTAGGATCTAACCATATTACTACACCCGGGTTCAGTTCATTTATTCTAGCTATCTTATGGTATCCTACTTATGAATTACCAGAATGAATTTATTTGGCATCTTCATGAGCATTTAGTCTTTTACCTTTAAAATCAATTCTGGGGGCACCTGGGTAGCTCAGTCAGTTAAGCGTCTGACTTCGGCTCAGGTCATGACCTCACTGTTCAGTTCGTGAGTTCAAGGCCTGTGTCAGCTTTGGATTCTGTGTGTGTGTGTGTGTGTGTGTGTGTGTGTGTGTGTCTCTTTCTGTCCCTCCCCCGGTCATGTGCACTGTCTCTCTCTCTTTCTCTCTCTCTCTCAAAAATAAAAAACATTAAAAAAATTTCTTAATCAATTCTGAAATGAACAGCTTTGCATGAGAGTTTATCTAGAGTAAGTATTTAGAAGCAGAATATGGGGCGCCTGGCTAGCTCAGTCAGTGGAGCATGTGACTCTTGATCTCGCAGTTGTGTGTTTGAATTCCACTGTGGGGATAGAGCTTACTCAAAAAATAATAAGGGCACCTGAGTGGCTCACTCGGATAAGTGGCCAACTCTTGATCTCAGCTCAGGTCTTGATCTTGGGGTCATGGTTTCCGGCCCCACTTTGGGCTCCTCACTGGGCGTGAAGCCGACTTGAAAAATAATAATAATAATAGAAAGAAAAATAGAGTGGAATGGTTAGGCCAGGATATCTTCAACTTTGCATATTAAAATAGTTGTGAATTTACTCCTAGTGGTTTCACTTAGACTATGAGAATATCCCTAATCCCTGCCAACATTGGTTATTTTTAGTTCCCACCAAATCTTACGTGTATGAAAATGGTATATCATTTTTGTTCTAATGTACATTTTCCTTAGTAGCAGTGAGTTTGAGCACTCTTTCATAACTTTATTGGTCATTCAGGTTTTCTCTTCAGTTGCCTTTTTCTGTTGGATTGTTTGTCTCTTATGCCATCTGTTATTATTAGTTTGTTAGAGTTTTTTATTTTTTTATATTTATTTATTTGAGAGAGAGAGAGAGGGCACAAGTGAGTAAGGGGCAGAGAGAGAGAGAGAGAGAGAGAGAGACGCAGGGTTCACCCAAAGCAAAACCCAAGCTTACTCAATGTAGGACTTGAACCCATGAACCATGAGAACATGACCTGAGCCGAAGTCAGATGCTAAATGACCGAGCTACCCAGGCACCATTGTTACATTTTTTTAAAAAAAGTATGTTAAGGGGCACCTGGGTAGCTCAGTTGGTTAAGAGTCCAGACTTCAGCTTAGGTCATGATCTCGCAGTCTATGAGTTTGAGTCCCATGTCGGGCTCTGTGCTAACAGCTCAGAGCCTGAAGCCTGCTTTGGATTCTGTGTCTCCTTCTCTCTCTGACCCTCCCCTGCTCACACACACACACTCTCTCACTCTCTCAAAAATAAATAAACATTAAAAAAATAAGTAAAATAAAATAAAATAAAATAAAATAAAAAGTATGTTAAGATGTTAAAATTATGTTTTGATACTAGTCCTTTGATAGAGTTGAAATTTTTTACTTTGCCTTTGAAAGCTAAATAAAAATAGTAAGTGAATATATGGGGGAAGGATGGAAGAACAATCTATCCCACAACATTAAACCCCAAACTTAACCAGAGACTGCCAGGCCATGGCTCCATGAAGCTATTAAATTAAGATAAATGAAAAGGGCACCAACCAAGTTGCTTTCCAAATGGTTGATGGTTTGCCTGCCTGATTTATGAAGGATGATACTCCCCATTAAAACTCTTTTTAGTAGGTTGACTTCATTTTGCTGACGGAACCAACTTAATCCTATTATTCTACTAATTGAGTTCCTTTCATTTTATGCTTTTTGCTTCTTCTGCATTCTCAGACATGCTGAAGGTAGACTAAAATGGACCACAGTGGAGAGTCTAGAAATGTTACGAAGAAGAAATCATTTAGTTTGAGTGGATGAAAATAAGGAGATCACAACTTATCAGATAGTACTATGATTATTCTTACAAATGGTGCTCACTTTTAGTAGCTGCTAGATTTTCTTCTACTGCTGTTTCTCCCTAGAGCAGAAGCATCGCAAAGACTATATTTTCTCCATTTCTGAGTTATTCCCTTGGCTTCAAATAAAACTATAGATGCTGAAGTGGATTCCAGGACAGTGTTTCAGGCAACTTACGGACGTATAAAATATACTAAGTTGTAGTGGAAGAAGCTGAAGCTACTTTACCAAGATATAGGAGTTTTCATTTCAGTGGTTAGTGTTAATTATTGAATGCAGTGGCATCTGTCATTTTCTCCTTTGTAAGAGGTATCATAAATCATTTTATGTTTTTTTGAATAGTCTATTTTTATTAATTGAAATACTATTTTTTTAATTTTTTAATGTTTTATTTATTTTTGAGAGAGAGAGAGAGAGAGAGAGAGACAGCGTGAGCAGGGGAGGGTCGGAGAGAGAGGGAGACACAGAATCTGAAGACAGTCTCCAGGCTCTGAGCTGTCAGCACAGAGCCTGACGCCGGGCTCGAACCCATGAACTGCGAGATCATGACCTGAGCCGAAGCCGGAGGCTCAACCGACTCAGCCACCCAGGGGCCCCTAATTGAAATATTATTGACATATAACACTATTATTAGTTTCAGTTGCACAACATTGATTTGATACTTCTATACATTGGGAAATAATCACCACCATAAGTCTAGTTGTCTGTCACCATACAAAGTTACAAATTTGTTTTCTTATGATGAGAACTTTTAAGATTTACCCTTAGCAACTTTCAAGTATACAATACCAGCTTATTGACTATAGCCACCATTGCTGTACATTATATCCCCATTGCATATTTACTTTATAACTGGAAGTTTATATCTCTTGATCCCTTTCACTCATTTTGCTTACCCCCACATCACCTCCCCTTTGGCAACCACCTGTTTTCTCTTTCTGTGAGTTTTGTTTTGTTTGTTCATTTATTTTGGTTTGTTTTTTAGATTCCACAAATAAGTACAATCATACTGTGTGTGTTTTTCTCTGTCTAACTTATTTCACTTAGCAAAATACCCACAAGGTCCATCCATGTTGATGCAAATGGCAAGATTTTCTTTTAATGGCTGAATAGTATTCCTCTGTGTGTGTGTGTGTGTGTGTGTGTGTGTGTCACTTCTTTATTCATCCATTCATGGACTGTTATGTTGTTTTGTATCTTAGCTATTCTAAATAATCCTGCAGTGAACATAACATAAGGGTGCATATATCTTTTTGAGTTAGTATTTTAGTTTTGCTAGGACATTTTATGTTTTATGTTATATATGGATGATATTTAACACCCTTTCCTCCTTTTTTTTTTTTTTTTTTTTGTTTTTTAACCATTGGAATTTTCCCCGCTGGTGTATATCTTTACTTTCTTCCTTGATCAGTGTGTTTGGTAGTGTTAAATCAAGGATGCCATTAGACTGAAGGTGGTTCTAGTACCTTATCAGTATTAGGTAAGCAATCCAAAACCAAACCCTGTAAATGCCTCAAGGTTAAGAAAACAAAATCTAAGGATAATCAATTGCAAAGAGCCAACTAGACTTTCTAAATAAGGCAGATATTTAAGCTATAGCCAATCAAATAATATCCTTGTGTTGCTTCTGCCTTTTCTCTATAAAAGTCTTTCTCCCAGCTCCTCTCAGTGGAACACTTCTTATCACTTCTGGTTTGGTTGGCACTGCCTGATTCGAATTGATTTTTGCTCAAATAAGATCTTAAAACTTCTAATATGCCTTAGTTTTATCTTTAATGATAGTGAGATAACTTACCAAATATACTGTTTGTCTTAGTCAGGACTCTCTTGACTGTAACAGAAATTAATCCTAAACAGACTTATGGGGAAAGGGGAGCAAAATAATTGACTATTTTGGGGTTTTTTTGTTTTTTTTTTTAATTTTTAATGTTTATTTATTTAGAGAGACAGAGCATGAGCGGGGAGAGGCAGAAAGAGAAGGAGACACAGAATCTGAAGCAGGCTCCAGGCTTTGAGCTGTTAGCACAGAGCCCAATGTGGGGCTTGAACTCACAAACTGTGAGATCATGACCTGAGCTGAAGTCAGAGGCTTAACTGACTGAGCCACCCAGGCGCCCCAATAATTGACTACTTTGAAAAGACCAGAGAGACTGTAATGATCCAAGCTTGATTCTCAGTGGGTTAAATCTGGTCCCCCAAATTATTTTTTATTTATTCATTTATTTTTTAAATTTATTTTTAAGTAAGTTCTATGCAACCCCAGAGATGAAGAGTCATGTGCTCTACCAACTAAGCCGGTCAGGTGTTCCCTCTTTTTTTTTTTTTTTTTTTTTAAAGAGTGTGCTTGAATATAAGTAGTTTTTTATTTTATTTTATTTTATTTTAATGTTTATTTATTTTGAGAGAGAGAGAGAGGGAGAGAGAGAATGCACGTGCATGCGAGTGGGGCTGGGGCAGAGAGAGGGAGGGAGAGAGACAGAGAGAGAAAGAGAGAGAGAGGGAGGGAGAATCCCAAGCAGGTTCTGCACTATCAGCAGAGAGCCTGATGGAGGGCTTGATCCCATGAACTGTGAGATCATGACCTGAGCTGAAATCAAGAGTGGGATGCTTAAGCAACTGAGCCACCCAGGCACCCCTAATTTATTTTATTTTTAAAGTAAGCTCTACCCTCAATGTGGGGCTTGATATCAAGACCCCGAGATCAAGAGTCATATGCTCTCCCAATTGAGCCAGCCAGGCACCCCTGGTCTCATAAATTCTTAACCTATCATTAAAACAGATGGGCCAGGGTTAGGTCATTCACCCACTCTTGTCTGAATGGAGTAGTAAAAAGAGTATGTGTGGGATCAGCCTCATCTGAAACTCTATGGCTGTTGCTATGAAAAGAACAAGGTATGGATGCCAGGAAAGCAGAAACAATATAGTTTCACTTCAATCATTTTTTATCTGATGCTTTTTATATTTTTGCTTCTTCCCCGCCAATGTCTGTCAGTCAATGTTGACTTGATAAGAGTTACCTTAGAGTGGACCTCAATTCCCGTTATCCAGCTTATTTTAATTGAAGGAAGAAAATTGTGCTGTAACACAACCCCAAAGCTGAAACAGTTGGCCACTAAAAGGCCATTACTCCTTTTGGATAGAAATTGGCTGATGGAGCAAGAATTGATTCCAGAGTTATTGATGATTTGGCTCTCCCCAGTTTTCAAGGGGGATTCTACTGAACCATCAAGTCATCAATTTGCTCATTTCTGCTTCCATCAGTGATTAATGATCCTGAGGTTGGATAGGGCATCTTTGCAATTGCTAAGTGCTGAGTCATTCATCTCATTAGGAATACATTCCTACTTTTATTTGCTGCCCAAAAAGTAAGCTCCAGAAGCTCTGCAGATATAGCATGAGTATGATATCTCAACTATGCATGAATGTATATGTAAGTATGTGTTCCTTTGGTTTTGACTGAGCTATTTACAAATTGTAGATAACTGATAGCAATGCAACTAATTTTGGCCTATTATGTTAGTTTTCTATTGCTGCTTTTGTTTTTCTTTTTCTTTTTCTTTCTTATTATTTCTTTTAAGTAGGCTCTATGCCCAATGTGGGGCTTGAACTCATGACCCTAAGAGCATGAGTCGCATGCTCTACCAACTGAGCCAGCCAGGTGCCCCTCTATTGATGTTTCCAAAAATTACCATGAATTTGTCAACTTAAAGCAACACAAATTTACTTTCTTACAGTTCTGGAAACCAGAAGTCCCACACAGTTTCCACTGGGCTAAGATCAAGGTATCTGCAGAGCTCCATTTCTATCTGGAGGATATTTGCTTGCCTTTTCTAGCTTTTAAAGGCCACCCCATTCCTGAGCTCTCAGATCCCTTTATCTTCTAAATCAGCAATGTTGCATCTCTCTGACAATCCTTCCATAGTCACAGCCCCCTCTGACTCTCTCCTGCTTACCCTCTTCCCCTTTTAAAGACCCTTGTGATTACATTGAGCCCATCTGGATAATCCAAAATAATCT
>CM053567.1:158324638-158342138 GCA_028646485.1 Cryptoprocta ferox
GAGGTGCATAACAAAATGGAGGCAGCCACTGCACGGATTGAAGAGGCAGAGAGGAGAATAAGTGAATTAGAAGACACAGTTATAGCAAAAGAGGAAGCCGAGAAAAAGAGAGAGAAATTGATACAGGAACACGAAAAGAGAATTCGAGAACTGAGTGATACAATCAAACGGAACAATATCCGTATCATAGGAATTCCCGAAGATGAGGAAAGAGAAAAAGGTCCTGAACGGGTACTGGATCAAAGTATAGCTGAAAACTTCCCGAATATGGGGAAAGAAATGGACATTGAAATCCAAGAGGCCCAAAGAACCCCCTTAAGACGTAACTTGAATCGACCTTCGGCACGACAGATCATAGTGAAACTGGCAAAATATAAAGACAAAGAGAGAATTCTGAAAGCAGCTAGGGAAAAAAGGGCCCTAACATACAAAGGGAAACCTATCAGAGTGGTTACAGACCTTTCTAATGAAACTTGGCAGGCCAGAAAGGAATGGCAGGAAATTTTCAATCTACTTTTTAAAAAGAAAGCTGGGGCTTCTGGGTGGCTCAGTCAGCTAAGTGTCCAACTCTTGATTTCGGCTCAGGTCATAATCTCACAATTCTTGAGATCAAGCCCTGAGTCTGGCTCTGTGCTGACAGCACGGATTTTCTCTCTTAGCTTGGGATTATCTCTCTCCCTTTATCTCCAGCCCTCCCTCACTCTCTCAAAAAAAAAAAAAAAAAAAAAACATTTAAAATTCTTTTAAAAAATAAAAAATAAAAGGAAAGTTAATGATGAACTACCCTCTACCTCCAGTCATTGACCCACAAATAGTGTTTTTGCGAGATGAAGTGAAAATTTTAAGCATTTTTGCTTAAAAGTATAAAGTATCTGGTTCACAAGGAAGTTGGAGTTTTCTGGTCTGATGCAGCAACCACTCTGGCTCTGTTGCCTTGCATTTGGAGGACTCAACCAGCCCTGACAGAAGAGCTTCCTGTAAACTTGTTACCCTACCTATTGAATCCAGAAGGTCAATGTTTCCAGTAGTGTAGAAGAAACAAAGAGATAGAAGACAACAGACTTAAAGGTTCCTTATTACCAATCCAAATCCTCTTCATTTGCTATTTTATCACAGAGTAGCTGGCCACTAACTCTATAGATCAAGATTGTGCTATCCAGCTATGCTTTAAATATAATAAAATTTCAGTAAAATAAAAATGTGAATAATAATAAAATAATGGGATTTGATAAGGATTGCATTGGGTAATATAGACATTTTAACAATATTTCTTCTAATCCATAAGCATGGAATGTTTTTCCATTTCTTTGTGTCCTTTTCAATTTCTTTCATCAGTGCTCCATACTTTTTAGAGTACAGTTCTTTTACCTCTTTGGTTAGGTTTATTCCTAGATATCTTACGGTGTTTGGTGTAATCGTGTATGGTATTGATTCCTTGATTTCTCTTTCTGCTGCTTCATTATCAGTGTATAGAAATGCAGCAGATTTCTGTTGTCATAGATTTTGTATCCTGTGACTTTACTGAATTTGTGTATCAGTGCTAGCAGTTTTTTGGTGGAGTCTTTTGGGTTTTCTTTCTTTTTTAAAATTTTTTAAATGTTTTATTTATTTTTGAGAGAGAGAGCGAGAGAGAACGAATGGGGGAGGGTCAGAGAGAGAGGAAGACAGGATCCATGAAGCAGGCTCCAGGCTCTGAGCTGTTAGCCCAGAGCCCGACATGAGGCTCAAACCTGTGAACCACGAGATTATGACCTGAGCCAAAGTCGGATGCTTAACTGACTGAGCCACCCACGTGCCCCAGAATGTTTTGGGTTTTCTATTAGAGTATCATGTCATCTGCAAATAGTGAAAGTTTGACTATTTCCTTGCCAGTTTGGATGCCTTTTATTTCTTTTTGTTGTCTGATTATTGAGGCTAGGACTTCCAGTACATTGTTGAATAAAAGTGGTGGGAGTGGACATCCTGTTTTGTTCATGACTGTAGAGAAAAATTTCTCAGGCTTTCATCACTGAGGACAATATTAGCTGTGGGTTTTTTCATATAATGGGATTTGTAAGCTTGTTAGAAGCCTGAAAAAGTCAATTTTGGGTGCTATATTTATCCTTTTTTTTAAAGTTTATTTATTTTGGGAGAGAGAGAGCACACACGTGTGTGTGAGTGGGCAAAGGACAGAGGAAGAGGGAGAGAGAGAATCCCAAGCAGGCTCTAAGCTGTCAGCTCAGAACTTGACTCAGGGGTTGAACTCACAAACTATGAGATCATGTTCCGAGCTGAACCAAGAGTCCGATACTTAACTGACTGAGACACCCAGGCATCCCTATATTTACCCTTTGGATCAAAGTCCTGAACAATAATTTAATATTTATTTGGCCTATGGCCTACATATTTTTTTTCCTTTAGTGAAGAAAATTATTTGTATTTTATAGGATAGATTTCCTATGCTTTAATATTCTTCTTTATAAAAGTAATATATGTTTATATTAGAAAATTTGGAGAAATATCTTATTATTTTATTTTTTTAATGTTTATTTATTTTTTGAGAGAGAGAGAAAGCAAGAGAGATCGTGTGTGCATGAGCAGGGGAGGGGCAGAGAGAGTGAAATCCCAATCAGGCTCCACGCTGACAGCACAGAGCCTTGCTGGGGCTCGAACTCACGAAGCTCTGAGATCATGACCTGAGCCAAAGTCGGACACTTAGCCAACTGAGCCACCCAGGCACCCCAATCATCTTCAAATTCTTTAGCACAGTATAGAATGTTCCTTGGGATCTGTCTGCTAATGTTGAAGAATCAGAACCCTCTGCTGGGTTACTCAAAAGGCAGCGCCCCTCTCTTGGTACTTGTGTCTTCAGTGGTAGCTGGTTAATGTGACTATGACAACATCGAAGCTTGATGTCATAAAGGGAGGGATATTTGTGGTCTCCAGAAAAAGGAAGTCCTGTGGAAAGGGCAGCTTGCTCTGGGAGGCAGCCATTCTGCCGCAACCATAGGAGGAGGAAGCTGGAGATTACGCCAAAACCAAAACCAAAACAACCAAACCTTTTTTTCCTACCTACCTCTGATCTCCTCCCTGATCTCCTCTCCAGGGATCCCCATTGGCAAAATCCAAATTGAAACCGGAGAGCAAGGAAGTTTATTGATGTGGTCCATAAAGATCAGAGTCCCAGAGCCAGGAACAGAGCAGAGCAAAGTGGTGGATCTGGAGGAACAAACAGATGTTCAGCACAAATACTATAAAATGAGTAGTATTTCTGTGCCATGTTGCAGATGTGGAAACTGAGGTACCGAGAGCTTAATTAATGTGCCCACAGAAAATAGGGGGGCAAAATTGGCATTTACATTAAGTACTTATGTTTAATTACTATATATACTGCTATTTTTTCTCCATACCTTCCAAGTAGTACCACACATGGTAAAGTTCCTCAGTAAATACTTCTGCAAGGAAGGAAAAGGAAAAGTGAAGAGAAAACTACTTAAGAAGAATTTAAGTTAGCTCTGTAGAAGAATGTCTTGGGTTAGAAAAGTCAACAGATGTACTTCTAGCAAATGTTCATGAACCTGATAAATCCTTGTTTTTAAGAATTGCTCAGGTGTACTCAACCTGAGCTGGTAACTAGACTTATCGTTTCCTTATGTAAAAAAAGTAGCAAATCACTATGATATACACCAAAACTACTAAACTGTTGTATGTTAATTATATTTCAATTAAAAAAAAAAGTACTCTGTCTGAAGGTGAGGTGTGTGAATCAGAGAGATTAGATCCAAGGCCCTATGTCTCCACCATTCTGTCTAATCAGACTTTTTTTAATTGTGGCAAAATTTACCATTTTAACCATTTCGAAGTGTATGGTTCAGTGACATTAAGTACATTTACATTGTCTGTAACCATCTGTCTCTAGGAATTTTTCACCTTCCCAAACTGAAACTCTGTATCCATTAGACAATATGGTTGTACATATTTGGAACAATAATACAGTCTACATTATAAGCCCTCTCAGGTTGATTAGAGGTAAAGATATTTGGAATATTTATAAGATACATCTGCAGAATATTGGCTTTTCAAATATCCATTCGTAGGGTGAAATTAAAGCTAACAAACATGGGGTGCCTGGGCGGCTCAGTGGGTTAAGCATCTGACTTTGGCTCAGGTCATGATCTCACGGTTTGTGAGTTCAAGCCCCCAATCAGGCTGTCAGCACAGAGCCTGCTTCAGATCTTCTACCCCCTTCCCTCTCTGCCCCTCCCCAGCTTGTGCTCTCTCTCTCTCTCTCAAAAATAAATAAACATTAAAAACTTAAAAAAACAAACAAACACATAATGTGGGGCGCCTGGCTGCCCCAGTCAGTAGAGCATGTGACTCTTGATCTCAGGATTGTAAATTCGAACCCCATGTTGGATATAGAGATTCCTTAAAAGAAATCTTCAAAAAACAAACACATAATGTAATCATATAGTCTTTACTGAAGCGCTTTAAAGTAGGTTATAGATCAGAGCTGTCCAACAGAAATGCAAGCTATATATTGAATTTAAAATTTTCTACTAAATTAAAATGTAACACACGAAATTAATTTTAACATATTTATCTAACCAATATATCAAAAATACTATCATTTCATTGTATAATCAATATTACAAAATCTTAATCTGATATTTTATATTCTTTTTTCATACAAACCTTCAAACTCTAGTGTATATTAGAGCACATCTTAGTTTGTACTAGTCACATTTTAATTGTTCATCAGCTGCATATAATAGTGACTACCAAGTGAGAGAGCACATGCCATACAATCCAAACTGTTTATTCTCATAGAAACAGACTAATTAGTGGCTAGATAGATCCTTAAAACTAGAGGTTAACATCCTTCTTTGTGAAATGCAGGTTCAGTACGTTTCAGGAGGGGCGCTGGGATGACTCAGTTGGTTGATCATCTGACTCTTGATTTCAGCTCAGGTCCTGATCCCAGGGTCATGGGATCAAGCCCCGCATTGGGCTCCACACTTGGGGTCCTTAAGATTCTCTCCTCTCCCTCTGCGCCTCTCCCTTGCTTGCGGTCTCTCTCTTTAAAATAAAAAAATTTGGGGGCACCTGGGTGGCTCAGTCAGTTAAGCATCTGACTTTGGCTCAGGTCATGATCTCATGGCTGGTGGGTTCAAGCCCACATCAGGCTCTGTGCTGACAGCTGAGTCTGGAGCCTGCTTTGGATTCTTTGTCTCCTTCTTTCTCTGCCCCTGCCCCGTTCACGCTCTGTCTCTGTCTCTCAAAAATGAATAAACATAAAAAAAACTTAAAAAATAAATAAATAAAAATAAAAAATAAAAAATAAAAAAATTTTAAGTATTAAAACATTATGTGTTTTATTTGCAGATTCAAAAGAAATTTCTCTCGGTCTGGTCTTGACCTAGCAGTGATTTTAGTACTATTGCTTTCAGATGCCTAATGTCTTCAGAAGCAGCCCAACAATGTGAAATACTTTATGTAAGTCCCCAGCAGGGACACAGATTACTCCACCAGCTGCATTCCCTCATGTCAGGAAAAAGAGTCCAGTATCTTTCTTCTCTACTACAAAACCTCAGAAGGTTGAAACATACTAACACAGAAAAAAAATGAGCTAGGATTCAACCACTTGCTCTCATTCAAAGCATCAATAGTTAATAATGTTTAAAATTCACAGGATGCTAGAGATAAAAGAGTCCTCAAACTCTAGCATAATCTAGCATAATCCTTTTCCTGTTTTACAAATAGGACAACTGTGAACAAGAGAAGGAAGGTGAGTCAAGCTTTCAGTCTCACAATGTGATATGACAGTGATCTTACAGCTCATTGTCCAGAAAGTCCTTCCAAGCCAACAGTGTTCCCTGACTCTATAAGGGGAACACATTCTTTTTCTTTTTATTTATTAGCTACAACATTGAGTGTGTTTATACTATTACCAAAAAGAACCATATTACTGAGGAAAAGTATTATTGCTTAGAGATTAGTGGTTTGATTCTTGAATATGGAACTTTCTATATGGTAACCTAGCAAAGTGATTAAGAGGTCTCAGGATCTCATCTAATCCTAAACACTTCCCAGAGGCCCCATCTCCAAATACTATCACAGGGTAGGTAGGGCTTCAACTTAATGAATTTGGGGGCTGCACAAAATTCAGTCTGTAGCAATCAGGAAGCTCACATGTACCAGATTTTTCTTTCTTCCAAATATTTGTAGATGATGGCATGGTCATGAACAGAGAAGAGAGAACTGTATCCAACTGCTCCCTAAACCTCAACACTTCTTTATTGTTGTTGTTGTTAACGTTTTATTTATTTTTGACAGAGAGAGAGAGAGCATGAGCAGGGGAGGGTCAGAGAGAGAGGGAGATACAGAATCCGAAGACAGGCTGCAGGCTCTGAGCTAGCTGTCAGCACAGAGCCTGACGCGGGGCTTGAACCCACGAACCGTGAGATCATGACCTTAGCCGAAGTCGGACACTTAACCGACTGAGCCACCCAGGTGCCCTAACCTCAACACTTCTTGGTATGTTTCTACTAACATGATATGGGCTTTCCTTGGGATTTTGCTGAACCATATGCAAGCTTTCCTCTCAAATTGCTAGACCAAAATTTTCTTCTAAGAAATACTTTTAATAATAAATTGCCATTAACGAAGCTATACAAATATCCATGGATTTTTAATAGCAAAGTACTTATTATTATAGATTAGATTATGTACTCCACCCCAAAATGAGACGTTGAAGTCCTAACCCCCCAGTATTTCAGAATGTGGCACTATTTAAAAATAGGGTTGGTGCAGATGTAATTAGTTAAGTCAGGTCATATGGAATGGGGGGACCCCTAATCCAGTATGACTGGCCTTATAAGATGATGATGCAAAAACACAATCTAGGGAGAATGCCACGTAAAGACAGAAGATTGGAATAATGCATCTATAAGCCAAGGGACACCAAAGATCTGCCAACCCACCAGAGGCTAGGAAGAGGCAAAGAAGGACTCTCCTACAGCTTTTAGAGGGAGCGTGGTCTGGCCTGGATTCCAGACTGGCTTCCAGAAGAATGAATTCCTGCTGTTTTTAGCCGCCTACTTTGAAATACTTTGTTATGACGGCCCTACAACATGAATACAATGGTCTGTCTTCTGAAATTGATTGTAAGAGACTAGTTAGAGGCAGTTTATATTCCTATTTTAAGTTTGTATTTATCCTTTTTTTTCTTTTTCGGATAGGGTGAGAAAACAGGAGGTGATCAGAATTTATGCTTCATTGTTAAAATTCAGAGGTGGCAAAGCGCATCACAGCAAGCAAAAACCAAACAAAGATGAGAGTAACTACGTTGTTTTATTTAATCCAAGAAAATAAGAGAATATTTGCTGCATGGAGTGGCTTATTGCCAGAGCAGTTGTTGGGAAAACAGTTACACGTATATTAAAAATGACATGTACAGAATCAACTATCAAATTATTTGCAGGAAACATTTAAAATGAAATTTTTGTTTTCATTTAAAACATTTAAAATGAAATTTCATTCCCAACTCCAATATCAAAGAAGGTTATTAACACTGTTTACAATATTAAGTATGCAAAGTAGGTGGAGGATTGCAGACTCACAAATAAATTGCCAATTTAGATGGAAACCACTCACTCTGGAAAGTCTATGGGATTTCTTTGAAGTACCGCTTGCTTCAAACACTGGGAGAATATTGAAGATTCATAGAGGTTTCTAAGACCTTATACTTTACCAGAATCATTTTTGAAGTTAAAACATTTCTTTACATCCTATCACATCATAAAATAGAATATACCCTCTATTGATGTTTGAGGAAAAATCCAAGAATACCCAAGTCAGTTTCTTTTGTGTATAAATAACCCCTCTGTTCATACTGACGACAGGAAGGGGGCACCTGGCTGGCTCAGTCGGTGGAGCATGCGACTCTTGAGCTCAGGGTCGGAAATTTGAGCTCCACATTGGGCGTGGAGATTACTTAAAAAAAAAATTACAAAATACTGAAAACAGGAAGTCCTAAAAGGAGAAGTGATGTGCAGAGTAAGGAAGACCTGAGGGATGACTTATTGGTTAGCACTCATTTACCTGGAAATGGAAGGAAACAGAGACTATAATGTAACCTGCTTCATCCTCCAGGCACCTCAGTGGCTCAGCGATTTTGGCATCCGGCTCTTGACTTTGACTCAGGTCATGATCACGTGGTTCGTGGGCTTGAGCCCCACGTCGGGCTCTGTGCTGATAGTGGAAGCCTGCTTGGGATAGTCTCTCCCCCTCTTTCTCTGCCCCTCCCCCACTGGCACCCACTCTCTCTCTCTCTCTTTCAAAATAAATAAATAAACTTTAAAAAATGCTTCATCCTCTAAAAATATTCATTGACAAGAATATGCTACAAAGATATGGTTAGCATAATAAATGATATGTAATACACACATATGCTCCCTCTTCTTCACAAATTCTGAGTGGGCATGATCTTTTCTTCTTGCTGGACAAGTTTGATCTAGAATCTACTACGTGCTGGGAACACCTGTGCTTTGAAACAGTTAATTCAAAGAGCTTACTTTCATGGAGCTTATAGTAAAGGGGACAAAAGTAAATATATGTTGCTCTAACATATGTTCTATCAAGTTGCTTGAAGACTTACCTTTGCAACTGAAATTATTAATTGCATCACATGAGGAAGCCAATTGGATGGTTTCATCCAGTTTGTAAATCTATAGTCATATTTTGGAGTCTGTCCCTTCTGGAATTATGATGGCAATAACAGGGTGGTATTTCCCACTGGTACAGCTCAATTAGTGGTGTGACTTAAAAGAAACAGCTATGGATGTTCTTAAGAATTCTTTTTTGTCACACTGAAGTTCTTCCCACCTGCAGCAAATGTAAACACCTACTTTTTGTTTTGTGCCTCTTTTGTTCCCACCAGTCCATTTCATTCTGGTGATGTAAAGAAATTTTGAGTCTAAAAAAGTACTAAATATATATATATATGTATATATACATATTCAACAATCAATTTTCCCTTAACAGAACAAAAGAGTCCGGGCCTTTGTCTGCCTCATACAGTTCCATCAAAGGCCTTGGGACAAAACACCTTGGATTTGAGTCATTTCACACAGGGATCTCCTCATTGCCCTTATATTTCTTCTTACAACTGTTATCATAGGCTCCCAAACTTTAGTCCCAATGCCCTCCCTGCAATCTACAAACATTATCATCAACTAATTTGGGAAATCAACATAAGAACTGAATTTTCAATCTATGCAAGATGACTTGGTCTTTATGTAAAAGGAAGGACTCGGTTCTGAAATTCTTTTTTTTGAAAATTTATTTTTTTTAGTAATCTGTACCCCCCAGTGTGGCACTCGACCTAATGACTCTGAGATCGAGAGTCACATGCTCCTCTGACTGAGCCAGACAGGCACCCCCATCAGTTCTGAAATTCTTGAGGCATGCCCTTCATTGTCCAACATACTGAAAGTGTCAGGATTCTTAGCTGCAAGAAAGAGAAATCAAATGTGGCTCTTTTAAGGAGAAAAGAAATTGATTAAAGGCTACTGAACAGTTCACCTGACGAACAAGTATTGGAGGTCACACATCTAGAACAATGCCCCAGATCATGTTCTAGAACTGGTCCCATGAAGCCACTACTGCCATACTGGGCCCAGATACCACAACCTTGAACCACCTCCTCTTCCTGCACAGAATACGGAACACGCGTGCTAAAACCAAACACCCCCAGCTCTTCACCCCACTTGTATGTGCCATCTCTGCTGTGACACCCTTCTGTGGGGTTCTGCCCAGGTTTTGCCTCTTTCAGCTCTGGCTCTGGAGGCGATAGGCCATCATGTTTCTGGCCTAGCTGTGAGAGAGGCTGCAAAAGTGAGTAACTGACATTTTCAGATTCCAGGGTAGCCACCTCCTCGAAATGGAGGAGAGACCTCCGACCAAGGAAGGGGTTTTCTGTGCAGGGGTGAATATGTCCCTCCCTGGCTAAACTAAAAATTGGCTTATCGCCCTAGAAAAACAAGCACCTGAGCTAGGAATGGGCTGGAGAGTTTGCTCTCTTTATTACAGGGCACAGTAAAACGAGCCTGAGAGGGTGACTGTCCCCCACA
Source organism: Cryptoprocta ferox (assembly GCA_028646485.1). NCBI lineage: Eukaryota > Metazoa > Chordata > Mammalia > Carnivora > Eupleridae > Cryptoprocta > Cryptoprocta ferox. The sequence continues at coordinate 158,334,751 of CM053567.1, forward strand.
CTTGACCCTCCATGCAGCTAAACGGAAATCATTACCTCAGCTGGGATGTAGAGTGGCCAGTTCCTGCCTCCTCGTGCTGTGCCCACTGCCCGGAAGGCCTTCTGTCCCTGAGCCATCTGCATGACCCACAGGGCCTGCCTCAAGGGCCACTTCCTCCAAGAAGCCTAGAAATTACTTTGCAAAGGAGATTCATTTGTCCCTAATTGCCTCCCGGACACTGCTACTCTCTTGGCTTTCAATGCCCCCACAGTACTCTGCTTTGACCTCTTGTGGCACTTGCCCACCTTGCATTTTTTGGTTTGCAAACACACCCAGTGGTCCATGAAAAGTCTAGAACCTCCTTCCAGGAGGATTTCATGCAGAGCTGAGAGTAGGGGTTGGGGCTTGGAGCCTGGAACTGTGTCTGCTTCACACTTCACATGAGACGGAGACTTTGTAGACTTCATTATGAAGATGGAGGTGTTGCCGGAGCGCGGTGTCCCCTCATTTACTCAGCAATCACCTCTCAGCTGTGTTGCCTTTCTCTTTGTGTGGAAGTTCAGGGCGCAGGCTGCATGGCCAGCCCTCAGTCCCTTTCCAGCTGTGTGGTCTTCCTAGTTGTGTAGCACTTGGCGAGTGACTTCTCACACACTCCTCAGCATTGTGTAGAGACTGTGTTAATACTTATAGTCTTCCAGAGGCAGAGAGAGGCTTTCTGGGATCTCCTTTGCATTTGCCTCTGCCCAGCTCCTCTACCAGGACTTTGCTTATAGGAGAGGCTGGTTGAGTCCATGGAAGTGGGATCTAGCCTCTGGAGGGATTTGGGGGGACACTGGCGAGGCGGAGGAGTGCACTGTGGTGAAATCCTGCCACAGTAATAAAAACCCATTGGGAGGTGGACATCAGATAGACCATTTACGATAATGTCAAGTAAGTGATCCTGGAAGAAAACACAAAATGTCCACCTCGTGCATTGAACTTAATTAGTCATCCTGATAGGACATTTATCTAGAGCACGCTTAATTTTGCTGCCGAGAAATCCATGCCCATCCATGTATTCATTTCCAAAAATGGCTGTTCATCATATGCATTTTCATGTGTGCAGGGATCCCTGAAGATCTTGATCAAATGCAGATTTTAATTCCACAGGTCCGGATGGGACACAAGATCTTGTAAACTCCCAGGAGATGCCAATCAATGCTGCAGGTCCACGGACCACACTTTCATTTACAACAAAGATGAAGGGAGGGGGATGATATATCTTTTTCCTTGATCTAAACAGATGTCTAGGCCTAGGAAAACCCACTCTGACTTGAACTGTTTTGAGGCCCACGTGGCTGTGATAGCATTTCAATGTATCCTCTTAGCCTCCTCTACCAGGTGACAGTGGAGTGGCCATTTAGGACTACATTACTATGTGGGAAGAAAACTAAAAAAATATTTATCTAAACCTTGAGACAAATTAATAACAAGATGAGTAAAAGCACTTCAACAGGTAGGGCAGTCTGCAGGTTCAGATTAGGTGGATACTAAAAGTGGACTAAAAAAGGGTTAAGTTCTAATTCTTGAAGTCTACCTGAAGAATCATCTGGGATGTCTGTTTAAAGGCTGGCTCCTGGGGTCCACCCCAAATATAATGACTCATGATCTTTGTGAGGGGGCCCGAGCATCTGAATGTCACCCAGGAAATTGTTACTCACATTAAAATTCAAGGAGCACCAGTGTAGAACATTTGAGGTCACTGATAAGACTTTGTATCATCTGATGATCTCACAGTACAATGAATTGATAACTGTGTGAGTGATGGTAGCCCACCAAGATAAGATTCCTTATCTTGCCCTAAAATAGTCTCTGATTTTGACTTTGGTTTCTTACCAAAGTCTTGAAGGAATATTGGGGCTTCTGGAAAGGTCATTAGACTCCACTGACAATTTGATCCTATTCCCAGTATTTTTTGTTGATATTCAGTAAGTACTACTGGTAGATATAATATAGCCAGGTCAATGTTATTGCCACAATTTGTACCCGTAATGGAGTACTGTGTACTTTCCTCCTCTTTATAGCAACTACAGAGTCAACTAGATGAAGTAAATTTCCACCCAAACCCATGATTTACTTGGAACTATTTCCTCCCCCAAATCCAAGGAAAAATAAGAGCATCTAACAGAGAAGGGAAAATAAATGTGTGATACTGCAAGGATGAATGCCATCCTTGACTAAGCAACTGTGGAGAGAGAACAATAACCATTTGGGGGTCTTTTTCAGGCTGAATAAGGTTGTAGTCTCTCCAGCACCCATACCGCGGAGCTACAATTGTATGTATAATTGTGTGGCATTTTCTGTGTAGTTTTTATCAGAAAACAGCAGAAGTTTACCAGAACCAAAAATACTTTTCTTCGCATTGTTAAGAGGACTTTCATGCTTTTCATCCATTCTTTAGAAAATGAAAAGCTAATGCCATGTAATCACAATTTCCTGGGATTCTGAAAAACCATTAAAGAGGCACATTGATGCCCTCTGAATGGAAACACTGTGGCACGTTTGGGATTGGCTCTGTTGTGGAGGCTCTTAACACTCATATGCCCCAATCAGAGTTTTCAAAGGTTTCTTTTGTGTCCAAAACACCCAGACAGTCTGATTTCAACCATTAATGTGCTTCTGGGTGAATGCAGATGATAAGTTTTTTTTTTTTCTTTAGGGGGAAAGAAAAGGAAACTTAATTAAAGTCTATATTAATTATATCAATACTTCAGGCTTGGCAGTTATCAGAATTTCATTTTTTTGAATGTGCATAAAATGTAATGGTTAAAAGTTGTATTGTCTACTGGTGTGTTTTTTCTTTCCAGATTTACTAGAAACCAAGCAAATACCATGTAGAATGAGCTTTATTAGGAGCAGGGATAAGCAGGAAGTTTTCTGGCTCCGTTAACACTTAGTTTAAAGACAAAGTAACATGGCCTGTGTTAGTAGATATAATAGACTGTATTTTGAAACCATGCTATTCTTCTTAGGCCATTCCTCCTCCTTTCTTTGAAAACATCTTTCAAGTATATGATTGTATACAGAGTCCTAAAGCAGTTTCCAAGAGCCTCATTGATTCCTGGGAAAATGGTTGTATAGAAACACAATTGGTTTGTGGAGTACTCCCAGGTATGTGCAACAGCCGACACCATTTAGGATGCTTATTGCGTACTGAGTGGCGTGCAGGAAAAGCCACGATGTCAGACATGAAGGCAATTAAACAGTGTGGCATCGGAAAAGTCAAGAGTCCACATTTCTGTGCAAGGGGAGACATTTTCGGTTCTCTGAATAGGAAGTGGCTTTTGCTACCAAAAGGGAGATAAATTTCTTGGAAGATCAAGGCCACGAAGCAGTCAGTGGACGAGACAGAGAGCTGTAGCCTCAGCCGCCACGCTCTAGGTGGGTGAGCTAGTCCATAAGAGCCCAAAGCCAGAAGCAAATATTTCAACAGGAATAACATGGCTCACCCGGAAAGGGAGTGCTTCAGGCCTCAGCACGCTCCATAGCCCCCCTTGGGACAGAGTACTAAAGTTGGTTGTACAGATCTATGGGAGTTCAGTAATTTTCAATAAATAAATGTATCAAAGATCCCTTTTAAGGTATGATATATGACAATGTAGATCTGTTCAACTGACTTGAACAAGAGAAATTGTCTTGAAAGGATGAACCTTCCTTGCCCAAATTAAGATGAGTCCCATTTTGGTCTCGACGTGCTCTCTGTGATGCTAGTATGTGTGAAGAATCTCATATGTTGTCCTGAACAGCCAGATGACCCGGTTTTGTTTATGTAGGATCCACCATGATCGTGTGAAAGAGAAATGCATGACGAACTGAGAGCTTAGAGATTTTTGAAAGGAGACCCTGAATCATCTAAGCTCATTGATAAGAAATAGTTATTGCACCCCCTAATATGTACAATGCTTTGAGAGGTGTCACAGTGGTGAAGGTAGTAGAAAGTGCAGGAAGGGAAAAGGCGATGGGTCTGCCACGGGCTAATTTTAATCTCCTACAATGTCTGCATTGACAGCACAGTTGGATGAGCGACAATTCTCAGAGAAGAGATCCTGTGGGGCCTGGCAGGGTGTTTTGACTCCTTAGCAAGGCCATTCGGCACAGATTTAAGAGCATGTTCTCTGGAGCCCGATTGCCAGGGTTTAAACTCCAGCTCTGTCACTTCTTAGCTGTGTGACAGCTCCATTTCTTCACTTGCACAGGAGAGATCACATACCTGTCCCATAGGAAAGGAGCTTACCTAAAGTGCTTGGTTTAAGTTATTGAAGTATTATCATGCAACACTACTGAAATTGTCATTTAGCAGCCCATGTATTCCACTACATACTGTGTACCAAGGTTCTGCAAATGATTAATCTATGAAAACTATAGCAAAGACTGTGAGATAGTCTGCTAATTAGAATTCACAACTCCAGAAAAATGGAAATTTACCATAGAAAGATTAAGATCCCGTCCTTGTACTCGAAGATGTTCCAAGGATACCTAGAAGAATCTTAGAATTATGTATTTCATTGAATTGGACATATTATGAATTTGAATTCAATTCTCACTGTTTATGTGAATATAATTCATATTAACTGAAGGAAAATAATTCAGATGCGTGAACTAGCAAAAGCACTAGTTTTCAAGTGAGCTGACTGTTCTTGTCCACCAGGGGGCAGTCCGTTCATTAAAACCAAGGACAGAAATAAGAACAAATAAAATTCGTAATTTAAAAAGAAATCTCTTTTTAAATTAGTTTCAGTTTCAATAAATCTTTTACCAGGGCTACAACCACATAGCAAAACTGGTCTTTGTTCCTTGCCTTTGACAGATGGACGGTCAGGAGACAGGAGAAGCAAGAGGAAGTACCAATTATAATCCAGCCTTAAACCCAGGTGGATAGATGAGGGGCCAAGTGGACCCCAGGAAGTGAAATGCACTCAGGTGGAATTCACTGTACAGAACAGGATTTAAATGCAAGAAAACTAGTAATAATTAGTGGAACAATTAAGGCTTTAAGTACATAGTGTGTAATAACCAAGAGGTTTTTTTAAAAAAATGCTTATTTTTGAGAGAGAGAATGTACACACACACACACACACACACACACACATGAGTGGGGTAGGGGCAGAGAGCGAGGGAGACAGAAAATCCCAAGCAGGCTCTGCCCTGACAGCAGAGAGCCTAATACAGGGCTCAAACCCACGAGCTGTGAGATCATGACCTGAATCAAAGTCAGATAGTTAACCAACTGAGATATCCAGGCACCCCTCACCAAAGAGAGTTTTATGTCTTCTACCTCTTTGAAAATGTGGTTAGAGAAATAGTAGCTGTAAAAGCAGAACAACTCTCAGCTTCTTAATAAAGAAATACGTCCCTAATTTCAGAATTACTGTAACACATTTTGGTGAGTCTGAAGGACTTCACATTCAGATAAATGGTCCCGTTTCATATGCCCCAAATTGCCATGTAGGCCTAGAATAGATGTGCACCACCTCCAGAATATAGAAACCATATTTAATGACAGAATGAAAGAAAACATTATAAACTTTCAAACTTCTCTGGATTTTGGATCCCAGCTGCAAGTCCAGGGATCACACTTTGTGTAACAAGGAACTAAGGGACAGTTGGGTTCAAGTACACTATGCTTTGCAACTTACCAGGGACTAGTCAGCTATAACAACGGAAAGATCAGTGATCTCAGTGTTAAAAGAGCCAAATGCAAATTCTAATATCTCTACTTCCCAGTTATGTAGCCTTAGGAAATATGTATGTAAGAGAGTTTTGGAAAACTATGAATGGCTAATAATTTAGGGCATAAGGAAGAAATAAAGTCAAATCAGACATATATGTATTTCTACCATGTGTAACGTAATCATACCATTTTTAATAAAGCTTTTCCAATTACAAAGCACTTTACAGTGCGCTGTCTCCCCATAAGACTTTCTTCAGATGGGATCTTGGAAGAGGTAAATGAGATAGTTCACACAAAGCGCTTGGAGACTGTTGAGCTCCAGAGACAGCATACAATGAATGGCAGCTCTTCTTCTAATTCGATCCTCCAACAGTCTTGTGCAGTGGAGACCCCCATCTTCCCATTGCTGGATTTTGAAAATCTAAAGTCCAGGAGAAATAAAGTGATTATCTAAGATCACAAAGCTGAAATGTCAGAGCCTGCATTTGAGTTCACACATCTTTTCTCCTCTTTCAGTGCATGCTCCTAGACACTATTCACAATAAACATGAACAGAACCATAAAGAGGGTTTGGGTTTTGTTTGAAGAATATAACAAAGTGAGAGCCCAAGTCAGATGCCTCACCATTGGCCTTCCCACCCTCCTGGTCCTGGCCTTGTGGTTTCATGTACCCCAAGTACTCTGTCAATGCGTCAGTATAGAGCAGAGGTTCTTTTTCTTTTCTTCCAGCTTTGTTGAGATATAATTGACATATCACATTGTGTAAGTTTAAGGTGCGAACAGAGGTTTTTATTTTAATTTTTTTTTAAGTAGGCTCCACACCCAGGGTGGGGGTTGAACTCACCACCCCAAGATCAAGAGTCACATGCCCACTCCAAGGACTGAGCCAGCCAGGCACCCCAATGAGCAGAGATTTTTAACCTTTGCTGCATGTAAGAATGCCCTGATGAGTTGTAAAAAGTACTGAGGTGCAGATTGGAAACCAGTCAAATTAACTCAGCATTCAAACAAGAGATTTCTTCCTCTTCTCTGTCCGTAGGGAGAATGTGTGAAGCTGGAACTCAAAGCCAGTTCCTCCAGCTGTTGATGCTGCCACATGCGAACATGCTCGGTCTCAAGAGGTGAGGCCATGGTTACAACTGGGCACTGATCGCAAAAGTAAAGGCATTAAAATAAAAGATGGAAGACGGTCAAAGAGGTGGATTGTCAGGAAGATGCAAAGAGTGTCGGAGGCAAGTTACTTGGGGAGGAGTCAAACTGCAGAGAACCAATCCGTGTGTACGCACTGGCTCACTTTTCCAGACATGGGGAACCTATTCCAGCACGAAGCACCCCCTTGAGGGAATGCCAAGAAAAACCTGGCCCACAGAGCGTTGCCTGGCTACACTGTATCCCAGAAGAACAAAATGAATCAGCATGGCAGTCAGCTCTCAGATAACAGCTCCTTGATGATAATTACTGTTGGACAGAGATATGTGTCTCTGAGGCTGAGAATGGTTTTGTAAATTTTTTTGTACTTGATAAGGGTGTAATATGGAACAAAGAATAAATCTATATTAGAATGTCTTGTAGAATCCATTAACTAAAACATTTTACTAGTCAAGCTAATGGATATCCCCTTAGCTCTAAATTCACCTATGAGAAAATGACATGTCACTGATGTCAAGTAATCCTGAGAAGTGAAGATCAGCTTCTCTAG
>CM053567.1:158347138-158363183 GCA_028646485.1 Cryptoprocta ferox
TTCCCCGCTTCCCGTCTTTGGGGTCAAAGACTGGCTGTGGGCTGAGCCACGGATTTACGGGATAGCGGTACAGACTCAGGCGGCTCCCAATAGAGAGGGAATCCTGCCTTGAGTTCGCGCCCTGAAGAAGGGTGCAGGACTCCGGGAGGGGGTAGATGTCGGGATGCCGTGGCAGCTCGGGCTTTGGCCTGCCTGGCCCGGCTGACTTTTGTCTCAGTATGTGTTCTGTAAAATTGTGACAGGTTATTAGCAAAGGAAGGGGCCTGAAGGTCATTGAAAGTGCCGCACGCTCGGGGCCAAGCATGCTGTGGTAGCCCATTCTTCCCTCGGTGGGGCCCGAAGCGCTGGCCTGAGCGCAGCCCGCGGTCCTCCCAGCATCTGCTCAGGAGTGGGGTCTGGCCTTGGCGTCCCCACACCCAGTAGCCGCCTGAGACAAGTGACAGGCCAGGGAGGCAACAGGAAAGGTTTCAGCACCGGGGCTCAGGGGGAGAGGGAATCCTTTCCGCGCGCTGAGCAAGGCGGTTTCTAGATTCTTCCACACCTGGTTCCGGCTCAGCCCCAAGCTGGCACCCCAAGAAGCCAGATTGGGGGCTATGGACGTAGAACAACGGGTGTGAGCTGATTTGCTATCACCGAAAATATCTAGACGGGGGAATCTGTTCAGAGGCCATGATCCTCAAATGGGTGCTCAATTGCTTCCCGAGACAGAGTTAATGGCTTCTCAACGGACAGGTTTCGCCAGGCTTAGTGGTTCGTTTAAATAGTCAGCACAAGAGTAACTAGGGTGCCAGAGACCACGCATCCGCTTGGAGCTTTGGGGAGCCCCTCCTCCCCCAAGTCGGTAGAGGGGGCAAACCCTGCCTTTTGTTTGTGGGTGAGGGATTCGCATTGTGGCAGCAGCCGAGCAAAGGGGGGAAATTAATTGCAGCCAATTAATAATTAATCCCCTTTAAACAACTTTATTATCTCTCCCGAACGACAGGGATTTGTCTGATAACCCCCCGAAGACCAAATGTCAAGTTTAACCAAATAGTTATTGCTTTATCAACCCGAGTCTGCAAATAAATTAATCAAAAGCAAATCTGTCCTTTGTGCGGCTCATTTGCTGGTAATGGATGGATATGAAGATTTGCCGATATTATTGTCTGTCATTCAATCTAACAAAGTGAACATTTATTGCATATATATTAAAAATTATCCCGGAATCGAGTGGCGCCGGGTTGCATTTATTGGAGTCTTCCCAGGGGTGAGGTCCCCTCGGATGGGAGCGCGTGGGGAAGAGAAAGTGCAAGAGCGCGCGTCCCAAATCTCTTTAAGTCTCTGCGCCTGCCTCTGCCCCCTCCCCGCGGCGTCGCGCCCCGCCGCCTTTGCCCCGGGCCGCGGGACGTGCCGGCCGCCGCCTGCCGCGTCGCCCCCGCCAGCAGAGCGTGGGGAGCCGGGATGCTGTCAAAACAGAGGCCCGCAGCCCGGAGCGCAAGGGGACCGGCCCGAGGAAATTTGGGGTGTGATTGAAGAGAGAGAAACGGGAGGGGGGACAGCTCCTCTTTGTCTTCTCCCGGGTTACATCATTTTCTAATTAGGCATAAAATTGTCTTCATACACTGGTATTGCTGCCCTTCATAAACATCACCATTATGGATCATAAGGATGCCATTGTGGGGAGGCCGTCCCAAAATAGAACGAGCTAGGGAGGGAGAGGCCTGGAGTCCGGGAGGCCAGGCTTTGTCCTCCCCTGGGAGAAGATGGATGGCCAATGTCACGCAGATGATGACTTGGGACTATTAAATTGTCAGAGGGGGAAGAATCACCAACCCCCAGCGCCGATGAAAAATTCTAGAGGCGGGATCCGGAGGGTCTCGGGTGGAAAGTGAAGGCCGGGTGGCTGGCTTAGCCGGGCAGGCTGGAGGAGCAGGCAGATTATTGCCCCGCGGCCGGCGGGGACAGAGCGGAGGCTAGTGCCCCCCACCCCCACCCCCAAGCTTCAGTCTCCTTCCGGGCATCTGGCCTCAGTTGTGCTCTGCGCTCAGGCACACCTGATCTCGAGCTGACTTCCCAGCCCAACCCCATCGCCAAGGCTGGGGGACAAGTGGGGTCAGAGAAAGGAGAAGGCAGCGAGCCCGGAGCAGATAAGGGCAGTGCCAGGCGGGGAGACAATTGTTCTCATTATTTGGAGCTGAGGCCCAAGCCCGGCCTTCGCCTGGTCGGGGGGCCGTCGCTAAATGGATGGAGATGGATGGAGGCGCCCTGAGCCCCCGGCGTCGTGTCAGACCTGGGGCAATTACTGTCCCGCCAGGCTGGACGCAATGCCTTCCACCCTGACCCCGGCGCGCGGGCCCACTGGCTACCCGCGCCGCCTGGGCGATTCGTTCTCTCTCCTGTACAATAACCCGACTTGACATAAATAACTCCCCTGCGCTTGTCTACATCTGCTTGACCCCCTGAACCGGCGGAAAACCTTTGCTGCATTTAGCCAAATTACATTTTTCTTTGGGGGGTGGGGGGTGGGGAGAAGGCTTTAAAACTGCGAATTCCGGTCTCCTGCTTTGTCCGCCGCTAGCTCGCGTTCTGGTGTATCTTGGAATTCACATCGTTTCAAAACAAATCAATGCGCTTCCGCAAAGACCGGTTTGTCCCGGCTCGTGCCTCAGGCGTCGGCTGCGCCGTTCCAGGCATCCTGAGCTTTCCAAGTGACCTAAAGTCACCTTGAGTTCCAGGCAGTGGTCTCGCCTCGGTATCTTCCCCTGGCCGGTCCTCGGAGAGTGGAGAGACGGAAGGGCAGCTTCCGTGGGTGCCCACCGCCTGCTTGGTCCTGGGCTGCGTGAGGGCGCAGCTCGGGGAACAGGCCAGCAGTCCGGAGCAGCCCTGCGCCCGGCGGGTGCTGCCTTGACCTGATCTAGCCAGGGGGCGGGGGCGGGCCCGGAAACGCCGGTGCTGGCGCCACGCGCTGCGCACGCCAGGCGCCGAGACAGGAGGGAGACGATGTTGGGGAGGGCAAGGGGAATGAGTTCAAAGATTCCACGGAATAGCCTGGACGGGCCTGTGTCCAGCGTGGATCCCCAGCCGGAGCTGGCCTGGAAATGCCAGTCTTCCTCTGGATGGGTGGGTGGTTGAGGTGTAGGCGCCCCTGACTTCTTGTCCGTCATCTCCAGCCTAGGCAGGCCCAGCTGACCGTGAGCCAGAGGACCAGGACAGCACCTTAGAACTTTAGGGATAGGAGGGCTCCTAGAGGTCCGATGGTCAGAGTTCTCTCCAAGTGTGAAGGTGCAGCAAGTCTCCTCCACCTCCCTCCGGTGTGGCCTCTTTACCTCGGATTTCCCCACCTGCAGAGGAGTATGTGAGGAGCTAGGGCTGGACCTTGCTGGAGTAAGCCCTGTGGAGTTTAGGTCCTGTGTCCTTGCCTCTCCTTGCTCAAGAGTGGTGGGACGTGGCAAATGCAGGAAAGAGACCTTATCTTGGCAGCTGTTATTAAAACAAGACAACACAAACAGTAATCTCTGGATTCCAAAACTCTGGGGTTAGTTTTTCTTACAGTATGTTTTCTTTCCATTAAAGAGAGATCACTTAAATGTCCAAATACCTGGAGTTTGGTTTTCACACTGCCACTGTCACTGTCAGTGTCATTGGAGGTAGGCCCAAACTGGTAGCTCTTTGATTGTTGTTCCTAATCTCACCCAATCACTTACTAGCCATTAGTCATTCCTTAATTAATTCTACAAATGCTTTGTAAGGAGATAGTTCTGTATGAGACACAGGAAAAACAGAAAACAGCACACTCAGGAAACTTGCAGTTTCCTTGGAAGAAAATAAGTGGATACTGAAGGGTTTCCAATGTAACCACCTCAGGTTGAGCCTAAGTTTGCCACTTCCCAAATGTGGATGGGGTACTGACTGCCTCTAAGCCTCAGTTTTCTCATGAGTGAAATCAGTATGTTTGGACACATGCTCTGGAAGTCCCCGTAAAAGTCTCCTGAGTCTCCAGGTGCTCTAAGACACATAAGTAATATCTACAGCCAAGATATGAATGCACATCAAGATGCCTGTACAGGCTTGAGGAAGACATCAGTTTGTAACTGTGCTTATGAATTTTGCATGCCAAATAGCAGAGGACAAAGTATAGAGGAGGTGTGGGACACACACTAGATTAGGAATCTGGCTGTCTCTGACTGTAAAATGAGTTGGCTTATTTAATCTTTCAAATCTGTTTTCTCACCTATACAGTGGGAATAAGAATACCTGCTCTATTCACTCCACAAAGGTAGTTATAAAGATCAACTTTGATAACGTATGAAAATGTGTTTTGAAGACTAACAAGCATCAGGACAATGAAAGATACAGACCAGAGACCCACGACTCCATTCTGTAGAAGGCACCCCCAATAATGACTGCCTGGAAGGTGGGCTTATCTTCCGGTTCTGCAGGAATGGAAGGGTGCCTGAGTCTTGGGTAGCAGGTAGCCACAGTTGGAATGACTTGCTGCTTACCGTGTTGCTGTCAAGATAGGATAGTCCCTCCCTGATTTTCAGCTGTCTACCTGTGGCTGTTAAAGAGGTCTTTTTCATATAGAGGCAGAGTCCCAGAGATCTAGGGCATACAGCAGAAATATCTCAGTAAGCTTCGCTGAATTTTAAGGACTCTGCTACTGAAAGTTTCCTGGAAAAAGTAAGATTTATTATTGATCAGAAAAGTGAGGAAAGTGACACATAATTTAGAAGCTTTTTGATTGATCCATCCTTCTGAAGAAATATGTGTTTTTATGTTTAGCAGGAAAAAATAAAACAAAACAAAACCATTCTTCTCATAATACATTCCTTGCTAACAACTTTGTTAGCTCACTCACCCCTTTGCTGAAATAGGAGGAAAATTACAGTGTGCGCTGAGAGGGAGGACTTTTAGACTCTTCAGAGAAAGTGGGTGCTTCTAGGAGGGAGACTTTGGGGGGGGGGAGAACTGAGGGTGGGTTGAAACCCCAAGAAACCCCAAGGACAGGCCCATCTTTTTCTTGATAAAGCAGCTAGTTAGCAACTTTTCATCCCTTGTGGCATATGGAAATCTTCCAGCAGGTTCTGGTTAAGGGAGGGGGCTGCCTTTCCTTCCATTCTCTTAACTTTTGTGTTAAATGTTAACAACCCCATGCTATCTATTATGGTGCCATTATCACAGAATGTTGACTGAACTGGTTCTTTTATCTCTATTATGGGGCTGCTTCACTCACAGATTTATGCATTTTTGATATTAAATTCTTTCTCTTACTAAGCCTAAGCTCTTGTTGACTTTCAATGACCCCCTGCCCTGGTCCCCAATACTATTCCATATTTAACATTGACACATTTTTCTCAATGCCCCTCTTGGCTTTGTTGCCATCATTTGACGGCTGTCCCTAATGGCCTGTGCTGTTTGCTCTGTTCTTGAACTTGGTGGGGTCACATAGTCTTAAACAGTGATGTCCTCTGAATGTCCACCCTTGCTGTCCAGCTAAGTTGCCCTGTGTCACAAAGTCTGCCCTTTTCTCCGCCCCTAACTACCAACTGCTCCTAATCGCTTAAACAAACACCTTCCCTCCTGGTGCCCCAGACCCCCGGAGCCTTTTGGGTTTTGTTTAGCTGAGCTGCTAATGCTCTGCCTGGCCCACCGGCAGCTTGGCCTCCCTGACCCGGTACATCGCAGCTCTTCTCCTTGGAGCGCTTGCCTTGTCCGGCGCCCTTTGGGCCAAAGGCCAGGGTCCGGGCAGGGTTGACCAGCTGCTTGAGGTGGCCACAAAAGACACCAAAAGATAACTTCAGCGTTGAGCGGGCAAATTAACGTATTCATTTGTCTTTCTTTCCCCCTCCCAAACCTATCCACAAACTCAATCTACTGCCTGGCTTGCAACAAAACAAAAGGGAAATATTGGGAAGGGGGGCAGGAGAGGCCCATCTTGCAGCAGAAATCTTCGCTCCCTTCTTGGGAGCCGTCTGTTCAGTTTCACAACACTTACACGAGCAATTTCTAGAATTGAAGTTGCCTGGTGTTTTGATTCTTCTTTGCCTGTGCATTTGTGCCCTGAAGGTCCCTTCCAAATGGATACTAATTGTGGGGGCTGCACGCTGCTGGCTGCTCCAGTGCCCCAGGGCCCCGAGGACCTGCTTCTCAAAGCCTTAATTGACAAGGACCTGTCTGTATTTAGGAGCAGCTGGTCCAGAGCGTTGGCACATCAGTGCAATCTTAACGCAGCATCCCTAGCCCCGAGGAGGATGAGGGTAAATGTGGTTAAAATGAAGGAAGATTTATAGCCGGCCCCCTTGGGTAATAGGACAGAAGACAGCTCCCAAGATTTTCCCCCTACGAGGGGGTTCATTCATCAGCTCCCGGGCCTGGTAACGGGGTGGGAGGCACGCTCCAGCTATTATTACTAATGGGGGAGGGGAGGGGGCCTGCTCAGAACAATTAGGCAGGTGACTATATTCCCCTATAATGCGTCGCCCCCCAAAACCGCACCGAGGTTTCACAGACTAGCGGGGCTTGTCTTCTGCTTCCGTGGGGCCTTGGCGCCGGTGCCTCCGCCGGGGTCTGGCTTTGGGTTAATGGTGGCGCCGCCGGCCGGCTGGGGAGGGAGAGGAGAGTGCGTTCTGGCTGCCCAGCTCGGGAACAGGAAGGCTTTCAATGGACACTCGGACTCCTCGTTAGGGTGTTTTAGAGCCCCCCGGCTGCCCATGGTAGGGGCGATTGCGGAGACCAGTTTCTCCTTCCTGCGCTCGGGCAGGCGCGCCTGGCTCCCGGCCTCCCGGCTCCCGGCTCCACGCTGCCTTTCTGAGCGCCTTTCTGAAACCTGCTCGGCTCCGTAGATGCAGCCATTCAGCGGGTTACAAAGAAGGTTTATTGGTTCATGAGGACCCCGGTTTTGTTGCCATGTGTGGGAAATACTTTGATGTCCGCCCAGTTCGCACGTGTGAACAGGGATAATGGGTTTGGGGATCTTCATTGAAATTTGAAGTTTTAAAGCCGAAATTCCCTAACTTTTGCCTGTTTTTCTCAACTTTCTCTTTTTCTTTTTTTATTCCTTCAGGAACAATGCCAACATTGAAGCCCTCGGTTGGAGTCTGCACAGTTGGAGATCTTTGGTGCCATTTTAGACATCTTTGGATTTCATCAATCAAACTGACTGCAATTTTCCATAAAAACCCTGAATTTGGGTCAGAAAGTGGGCAAAGTAGATAAAGATCATTCGAGCTGTCTTATACGATGATAAATAGATATCCTTTCAGGCCAACAATGCCAAAGTGCAGTTTTGTGAGTCCCTTCCATGGGCTCTGAATGCAGTGAGTCGAAACGATTTATACATGTTTTCCCATGGGTTAGGAGGTGTCTTTACATACTTGTCAATAGTAGCCTGACCTTTTTTCCCTACTGAGTCACTAAGTGTGCTGCATCGGGTGTTTTTCTTTTTTTTCTTCCTTGTTGTGTGTGTGTGTTGTTTCCCCCAAAAACACACCAGAAAAGAAGGTTGGGTTTTTTTCCCCCTTTTATTGCTCAAATCAATAGAATATGGGTCTGATTTGGATCATTCTCTGCAAATAGGTTGGTTTGCAGAAGCCCATGAGTCGGTGTGGAAATTCCATTTGCTCAGTGGTTGCTCTTGGGGCACCTTAGATACCATTTTAGACACCATGCTGGGATGTAAACTCATTTTCCTAACAACAACAACTACTACACCCACTGGCACCGTGTCCTTCCTATTCTTGAACTTGACGAATGGCCTTTTGTATAAGGTGAATAAAAGGAAACCCTAAAAGAAAGAGCAGAAAGAAACCCTAAAAGGGCATTTAACCCACTACCTCCAGGGACCTTTCAAAATGTTAACTGAGATAATTTCTAGGTAAATAAGGACATTTTACATTTTCCCTCTTCATATTCAAAAAATAATCTGCTTATTCAGGGTATTCACATCCCCTCCTATTCCCTGATCTTTTCATTTTAATTCCTCCTTCTTTAAAATTTTCTTGACCCTTCCCCTCAAAATGTTCTCATTTTGGTAATCCCTTCACAACATTTTTAGTTAGCCAGGTATTTTAAAAAGTACTTGAAGAAAAGAACTGGGTCCATGGAGAAACTATGCTTGCCATTCCTGGCTACTTATGAATTAATTATCTGATGTGTCCTCATGAGCTCATAGACTTTGTGGGGGCATACACAATTATGCAGGAAATACATTTGTATTTCTTGACATAAGAATTTTTTCCTATATTTATCGCATGAGCATCATCTCCTTTTTGTGCTTTGCTTTTCCAACCTTCCTAACTTAATATCAAATGTAAGTTACAGAGCATCTATAGAAGGGAGTGTGGTACAGTGGGAGTTAATTACTGTTATTAACTTGTTGGCTTTATTAGTTTTGAATGAAGCACATAGCTGTGGCTACAGTTATTTAAGAAGTCTTTATTAGCCAAAATAATTTGCAATTTTTGGACACACTCTCACCATGTAAAATTTAAAATGGCAACTGGAGGTTCAGAAAAAATTTCCGTCTCCCATTTGCCTTTAATAAATCTTGCCAAGTAGTAAACATTTTAACATAATGTATAGCTATCTGAATGACCTTTTATCTCACTTGTTCAATGCCAATTTACTATCAATTTTGCATTTTATATAGTAAAACACATATCTATTAAGTGATACTTTCATTTTTAAAGTATTTTCTGGAACTCAGAAATACCATTGCATGTAGCAAATTTGTGAAGGGGATAAAACATAATTATTGATCTTGTTTAATATTTTTCCTAATGTCCTGTCATTCTCTTTTGCTCTTAAAACTTATTTTAGATGTTTCCATGGTATTCATGAAATCTATTTAGTATGGAAGAAGGACAAGGGAGAAATACAGTGGAAAAAATAAGAGTTGAAATTTTGTTAGTCACTTCCAATCATGATACTACAAAAGCATACCTGAAATTATTATCTGAATAAATGGAATGATAGACTTTTGTTCATTATTGAAGTCTATTTTACACAACTTCTTTCAGGATCCATCTACCACATCAAATAGTCACATAAAATTTTTATTTTGGAATTTAAACATGTTCTGTACCTACAGTGAAAGCCATTTGATTATGGTCACTGTTGATGAGAGCAGAGGCCCTATTGATTAACAGGATAATGTCAAGCCATTATATGCAGCACTATGTTCTATAAATACAGTGCAAAGGACAAATGGTAAAGCATGAACTTAAAGCTTCAGATTTGAGGTTACATTCTGGAAACATGTATTTGAGTTTATGATCAGACATGAAATAATTGGGGCTTGTCAGGCAGTGGGTTTCTGAAGCATCAGAACTACAGAACAGAGAGGAAATGTCTGAATCAATTTGATTTCCTATTTTTCACATGAGAAAACTGAGCCCATGCAGATAAAATGGTAGTCACAAACGTAGGCTCATGGTAGAACTCCAAGTGGGGCTGAGGTTTCTTCCCATCTCCTCTCCTGTGCTTTACTACATCGGGGACACAGTTCTTCAATATTCTTTCCCATGTCCATAAAAAAAGAAAGGAAGAAAATAGGAGCCCCAAAGGCATCCAGTCTTGCAAGATCCACCTCCCCCCAACAGCAGACCTGTAATGAGTTAACGTCTGCACAGGGCCAAAGGAAGCAAGCTCAGTGAGATCAATGCCAACAGCCCATTTGGGGAGCTGGGCTATAGAAGTTCTCCTTTCATGAAAGATTACCATTCTTGAGAATTTTCTGGATCGTTCTCTCAGTATTCCCATTCCTGGGTTCCCTACTTGCACTAAAATGAAGGACATGAAAATGCTTCAAATAGGCCAAAAGAAAAAAGAAGAGAGTGCTGTGTCTGTACATACAAAGAAGAAAAATACCCCAGGTGAGGGGGAAAGAATGTATGTGGAAGCACAGTTGCCCAGTTTGCCTATGGATAAATCTTGACTTTATCGTAGAATTCATTCCACCCTTCGCTTGTCTAACTACGACCACATCCTAAGCAATCCATATAGAATTCACTTCTTTTCCTAATACTGTAAAATTTTAAATCCAGCACTTGACACAAATCCATAACTTGGCAATTATCAACTGTGCGTCTCAAAAAAATCTTTTAACATGCACAATAAGCAGGGATAATATTCTTATTTTCAAGAATGACCTTCATTAACTTGCTGTCATCATCTCCTCTAGAAGGGTGATTATTTTGGTAGTTATTGTCAAATCTTACAATTTCTGAAAATGATGTGGTTTACTGAGAATTTTTTTCAGGGCTTCAAAGGCAATTGAAAGTAAATACTTTAAACCAAATCTATTTCCTCTCTCATTGGCTGAGTCCTGTAAACAAAGGACATCTAGGTAGGTGTTGTGAATTTTCTGAGTGATTCAACCTTCTGATCCTATCTACCATGTACATGCATAAAAAAATTGTTAAAAGTCGCACTTGATCACTGCTTTGCAAGTATGCAATACAATTTTACTTTAGAACATTTTCAAGTTTTAATAAGGATTTAATAACCTCTGATATGGAAGCAGCTAGTTGTGGGATTTAATAGAGGCAAACATATGGGAAGGGTTTTAAAGAGCCATTCATATCGAAACCCCAAAATGGCTTCAATCAGCAGGTATCCCGATGTTTATTTAATGAAGAAATGTATGAACAGCTGCCAGCTCCAATCTCAGATGTAGTTATCTTTCATTGTGCTGCAACAAATCAGGAAGAAGAACCGATTTTAGCTGTAATTTGGGATCTTTTCATTAGATATGCAGGGCTACACTGGTAGATTCAAAAACAAGGGCAATGCAGCTAGTTTAAGGAAGAAAATCAAATATCAGCAGCAACTCTGGGGATAGAATCTGTGGGTTGTGTTTTTGGAACTTGTGCTTAGTTCTAGGTCATAAACATTTTTCAAGTTTAGGTGAGGCCCTCAAGGCATTTGTGGAGTTAAATAGAACTCTGATCGGACACCGATTCTTGATTGACCTTGTGATATTATTGCGGATGGAACTTGAGGATAATTTTTGTTTCCCAGTGCATGGTGGGGATTGGCAATACCATAATGTTCCTCTAAACACTGGAAAGAAGTGATAGACCACTGGGGCTAGGATCTAGGCCAGAGGGGTTAATGGGGCAGTTACTCCTGCGACATCCTTACAGCACATAAACCTAGGTCTGAATGCATTGTTCATCTTACTCCTATTGAAAGCAAGGAATTTGGGGCTTTGAAGTATATTTATTTATTGGTATATATTTACCTATTGAACAAATATGAAGGGGGAACATATACCGATTACTCTGTCTCATTATCAGTACATATGCTGGACCTTTAAAAATGAATAGAGTTGGTATTTGACCATCTTGATAGTAGACTTCTTACTTTAGAGAGCAATTATGAGAGACTTTTGTTGGCCTTGGGGATGGAGTTAACTAGAGCCTTACAACTTTTACCTGGTGTTTCTTGTGAATAGTTCCCAAATTTGGTGGAGGGAATCATTTAAGGTGATAGCCCTGAGTCTATTATAATGGACCTACTACAATATATATATATCTAACATAGAATCATATAGTTGTAAGGTTTTTAATGTTTATTTATTTTTGAGAGAGAGAGCAGAATCTGAAGTAAGTTCCAGGTTCTGAGCTGTCAGCACAGAGCCCAATGTGGGGCTCGAACTCATGAATCTGGAGATTATGACCTGTGCTGAAGTCAGATGCTTAACCCACTGAGCCACCCAGGTGCCCCAGGATCATATTTATTAATTTTCCATTTAGGACCAATACAAATGATGAGCTTATTTGGGAAATTCTTTTCGAATGCAGGGTTTCCCCTACATATTTTTCTCCCCGATACTTATTTTTCAATTTTTTAAATGTTTATTGGTGACTGAGGTCAAGTATTTATCTGACTTAGACTCTCAGAGGCCCTAAGTGTTTCATACAAATTCCTACTGTGAGTCTGAAGTGAAGACAAAAGGAAGGTAACGAGTTATTATCCAATGAGCTCTAATGACTGAACATAGGTGTGAACCAAGAGTTTTGATTACTCTGTAATTGATCTGTATTGCCTGTTATGGATCAGGCTAGTGAGGTTGCTGGTGAACTGACTGCAGTGGCTCAACACATAGCAAATACCAGGAAAGTAGCCGTCAGCTCAGTTAAAAGCAAGGACTCTGAGACCAGCCGGTTTGAACGTGGGCCTTCCCACCTATGGCTGTGCGACCTTGGGGACCTTGGCTTCTCTGCTGCTCAGGTTCCTCATCGGATTGTTACTAGGAGAAAATGATTACTCCTGGCTAACGGCTTAGAACGAAATAGTACACCTCACTCCTTACAGCGATGAGGCTCCACTCATTCCCTGCGTCCAGCATGAACCCTTCACATCCAGCATCCCCTCGCTTCTGGATCCTTGCGGAAGCAGCCTCTCCACCAGGCCTGACTGCCCCCAGCATCGGCTCACATCTTAACACCTTGACCTCCCCTAGGCCTGGTTGGCCACCGGTGGGCTGGGCTTAAGGTGGAGTCCGAGCAGGGGCGAGGCCAGGGACCTCGCTGCCCGGCCGCCAGCAGACACCCCAAGGGGGCCGGAGAGGCCTCGGAAGCGGACGGGAGCCGGCCGGGTGCACTCTGGGTGCATGCTAATGAGGAGCGCGGGCGGCACCCGCCGCCGCCCGCACGCTTGCAGCGCAGGAGCCGCGCCCCGGCAGGGGCACGCGGTGCCACTCAGGCCGGCGGGGGGCGCGCCGCTCGCAGCAGCCGCGCGCCCGGGCCTCTCAAAGCCCCTTTCAGCAGCTCTGCGGGCTCCTCACCGGAGGAGTCTGGAGCAACATAAAAGCGCATTATGAAAATTATAATATCAGCCACAGAGCATGTCCACAGAGGCAGATCTGCACCTTTGAGGCATTGAGCCTCGTTCAGCTGGGCCGAGGGGGGGAAATATCCATTTGAATTCGGCCCCTGAATGGAGGCAGCGGCGGCGGCAACTGCAACAGTGCTTCCTTTATCCAGTCGGCCACTTCTCCTGCTTGCTCATTCCCGGGCTGCGGCACCTTGTCTCCTTTTGGGCAAGGGTGTGGAGCGGGAGGGGCATGGGGAGGACAAGGGAGCAGAAGTGGGGGCCCCTGATTCACAGCCGGGCTGGGACAAGGAGCGTTGTCATGCGGGTCCCCATGAGAATGATAAATGAGGCTTTCTGGGGCCCGAGGAAATTTCTGTTCTGCTGGGGACCGGAGGAGTAGGGGTCAAGGGCTGGGTGCATTTGCCGGAGGCTGGAAGGGAGTTGGATTCGCGGGTCGTGCCCCATTTTCTTTCCTGTGTGCCAAGCCGGAGGAGCCATTATTAGGGCGTTTTCCCTTCCGAACTCGGATTCCAGCATCTGAAGTTATGGAGTGGATGGGGGTGAACACCTCGAGGCTCGGGAATCCGGGTGCAGGCCGCTGGCCTCTTGGCAGGTGCAGCACACATCTTGGACTCCAAGGAGAGAGCTTAACACCTGCAAGCTCATCAGAGACGTAGCCGTGGTCACACAGTAGACCCCGCAGGAAGGTCTCCTCCCGGCCTGCAGGGCGCGCCGTTTCGGCGATCTGACTCCCAGTCAGGCCGCGACACGCCAGTCTTCCCCTTGATCCCCCGGGACTCCTTCGGATCCTGAGGCGGAATTCGCACGCTGGGGCCCCCGAGGCGGGTCTGATCTATTATAGCAGATGAGTTGCCCCACCATTCAGAGCCCTGTCCATTGTCTTGTTAATCACCTTTCATTATGGACTGCTTAGGACCGTCATAAAGCTTTTAATATTAATAAGGCCCAGCGCACCAGCCCCCGCACCGCGGTCCTGAGCGACCCCGCAGACAGCGCAGGTGTCTGCGCTGCAACCTGTTCAGCCAGCCAGGGCGGGAGTGTCCCGGGGTTAGCGCGTCGCGCTGGCAGTCGGGGAGGCAGGTGGCGGCGCCGGGTTCCAAAACAAGACTGGGAAGAAAAACCAAAACCAAAACAAAACCCCCTGTTGAAACAAAGGGATTTGTTGGGCTCTAGTGTGCGCGCCCGAGGAGTTTAACTCTAAGGGAGGCGAGAGGTGAGAGCTGGGGGTGGGCAACGAAAGGATCCGCTTGGGCAGGGATGTGACATTTCCTGTGGTGAAGCCTGCATTGGCTGCTAATAGAGATCTAATTGATGGGTGAAGTCCCATTTCCGCGCGCTCTCCTTTATTGCTCCATCCAGTCTGTTGCAAAATATAACCTTAATCTGATTTAGCAATTCCTCCAGGATTCGGTGCGAGCTTCCAGCCCAGAAAAAAAAAAAAATCGTTATTAAAAAAGTTAAAGTACAGACTTGGATTCGGGTGCGTTGCCTTTTAAAAATCTTGCCCCAGCCCCTGACATTTAGCACTTTCTCTTTTTGCAATCTCTGGGTCTTTTATGATTATTAATACCCGCAGAGCTCGGGATCAGCGCTAGTCGCCTTTGTTGAGGATGCAAATTGTCGCGGACGCGCAAAGATGCGGGGGGTGGCGGCGTGGGGTGCGTGGGTTTCCGGCTCCAGGAGCCCGCCGGCGGGGATTCGCGCCAGGTTAAAGAGGTTTAGAGTTTCCTAATCCCGTCCCAACCCAGGATTCCCGCAGAGGCCGCCCAGGGTCAGCGAATCGGGGGAACGGGAGCTGTCTGGTGCCAGGTGGTGGCGTGCTGGCGGGAGGGGCCAGGGCTGAGGAGGTGTTTTCATTCTCCCACCTTAGCTTGCCAACAAGGTTTAAACGTGCATGCAGGTGCCTGGTCCGTAAAATAATTGTTTGGGTGCATGAGGTGGTCCAGAGGCTGTTATTCTGGGTCTCAGGTGGTGCTGTACAGAGATAAAACTTGGCTCTTGTTTGTAATACAAACTGGATGTTAAGAGGCTATTCTAAGGTTATGGTTTCTTTCATCCTTTCCTCCCTGCCTCTGTTTCCTGCCCCCAACCCCACCCTTATTTCTCTCCAGTAAGTGAAACGTCTATCCTCCTTCACTCCCAGTTGTTTCTAAGAGACTGATTTTACCAGAGCAATAGCATGTCTGTTTTTTATTTCCTTCTTCCTTCTCTTCTTTCCCCTAATAGGTTTGGGAAGACCGTTAAGGAAGTACATTTGGATCTAGATATCTGATGTCATATTATAGATATTGTTACAAAAAAACATACACAGACAATAGAACCTTCCTGAACTCTTTACTATGTCAACAAAGTTGTGTAAGAGCAATGGTGGCGTGGGTGTAAGCCCACCTACTGCCAGCCCTATGACCTTGGTGAAATTCAATCTCTTAGCCTTGGCTTTTTTCACTTTTAGCAGGATTGAAAATAAACTACCTGCTCTAGCTACTTCCAAAGGTTGTTTTGAAATAATGTGTGAGAAAACCCCTTGTAATGTGTTTATATATAAAAATAAAATAAGCATTATGAAAACTTAAAAATAGAAATCTGAGTCATTAGTCAGTAGAAAAGAACTTTGGAAAATTATAGAAGCTTCCTTTCACCAAATATAGAACATAGTTTTGTCTAGGTTACCTGGATAGCACTCATGATTCATTTTGCCTCAGAAGACCCTAAATTCAGTGTCAGGCTTCTTTCCTGACCATGAGTTTCCTAGACTTGTTTTTTTTTTTTTTTTTAAATCACCAACATTTGCATCTGGCAGCCTTAAAACAGTCCACTTCCTGTGTAGCTGTGGTCTCCAATTCCACCAGCAAATAAATGAGCTGCTTAAGGAGGAAGACTGAGGAGCACGTGCTTGTCAGCCTGGGCTGATCATTTAATTTCCCACCTGCAGCTCTAAGGAACTTCCTGGAGCCACAAGAAAGGTGAAGCCTGGGCATCTGGTAGCCATGTCATTCTCTGCACCCTCTCCCCCATGTTTGTGGGTCTTTTTCATCACTGCAATATGGAGCAGTGGGAAGGAGCGCTCAGGCATTCCCTGGCCCCACCGCCGCTCTGCAGCGCCCTTGATGGGTTTAATGAGGCGGAACACCGTGAAGGGGATGTGAACTGGTCCAAATGATTGATGAAGCCAGGGGCAAAGCCCAGGCGTTTCCAGATAAAGCCCCATACAGCCCGTGATAAAGGC